>JBBPBS010000249.1:3596621-3675309 GCA_037974835.1 Cicer judaicum
TATATATATATATATATATATATATATATATATTCATCATGACATAACAAGTATATAAAAATAAAGGAAATCAAACATAATATTACTACTATCTCAAGGTTATTAATTGTAAAATAAATAGTTAAAATTAGAAAATAATTAGAAATAATTAAAATATAACTATGTGCACACGTAGAGGAAAATATCACATTAATTACATATGCGAATATACATGTAAAATCACCTAATTTTTATTAATTTATAAATATTATACTAAAATACTATTATCTTAGAAAAATATATAAAATAATAAAATATAATATTTATTATTTATATTACTCATTTAGTCTAATATTTATAAAACTAGAACATCTTATGAAGCACCCATATAACGAAAACTAATAAAAAAATTATCAACATATATTATAAAATAATTTTAACATCAAATCAATTATTTAAAATCATATTTTATTTATAAAATATTTATTATAAAATTTAGGGTGTTACGATCAATGCTCCTCCTACAACAACATCTATTATCATTCTTGTAGTATATGAGAGTCCATTGTAGAATATATGGACAATTAGCCATTTCTCTAATCCATGATGAGGGAACAATCTCAGCATCTCCTTGAAGAGCACCATGGCTTCATAGAGAGATTCTCCATCTTTTTGAGAAAAACTTGTGATTTGATTTCTCAATTGTGTAGTTTTGATTGGTGAAAATATCTAGCAAGAAATGTTTCCTTTAATTGATCCCATGTGATAATGATTTCAGAAGACGATGAATATAGCCAACTCTAACTCACTCCCTTAATGAAAAAGGGAAAGTCTTAATCTAATGGCATCACCAGTCACTCCATTCATTTTCAAAGAGTCAAAATATTCTAAAAAAGATAAATAGAGGTTCAAAAGATAATAGGTTTTTTATTTTTATTTTTTTTGTATTGTGGACAAAAACGAAGGTTTTAATTCAAAATTGTTAGCCTATACCGTCAGACGTGCAATACTCAAATGCAGTCCTATAGTATTAGAGAGGCATATTCTTTCATGGTTATGTTTCCAACCATTTTTAAATCCTTTTCTTGTTCAGTAATTTTTTTTCTTTCTTTTTCTCCTATGAAAAAATCTTTCTATTTCGAGTATTGATTCTACAAGATTCCCAAAATTTAGGATTCTTCACTTTCAAAGAGAGAACAATCAATAACAAAAAAAAAAAAAAAATTAGTCTTATCGGTAAGAAAAAGAGAATTAATATCAAAAGTAAAAGTATATTTTAAACTAATATGATTAATGTCTTCTTTCAGATAAACAATTATAACAAATGTCTTCTTTCAAAGAGAAAAAGTGTATTTTAAATTAATAACCAACCTATTTTTATAATTGATGTATTAGTAAAATATTTTAAGAGAATATATCTTTCATGATTTTAAAAGAACCACAATCTATTTTCATTATTTGATTTTCTTGTCGAATCTTATAGAAAAATTATCATATCCACATTTCGGTATATTATTTGATATCCAAGTGTGAACATGATTCTTACTATGATTGGATTAAAAGATCAATACCCATGATAGAAAGGCATAGAAATTGGTGGAGATCTATCATTGAAAATTCTACAATATCAAGACAACAAAGATCTACTCGCACATGATCAAAGTTTAAATATAAAAATATTAGAAATATAAAATAACATAATAAAATAACAAAGTAAAAATAAAAAACTGAATATTTTTGAAACTAGGAATTTGGTAAGAAAAATACAAGAGCAAAAGCAAGAGTAGCCAAAGTATTTTCGTCTTTTTTTATAACCCTAGGTGCCTTCATGGAATTTAATTACTAGAAACCATTAGAATTTCAAAGAAGAAAAATGGTTCAACAATAGAAGATGACCAAATTACGTTCGTAATGACCATTACTATCGAGCAGTAATCCCTATTGTCTTGGAGTGACAAAAGATTATGTGTTTTATAAATTAGGAATAATAATAAAATGTAATTAACCCACATGAGGCCAAAATTGAGTGACTATTTTCGTTATTCAGCTAAAATATGGAGGCCAAAATTGCAATTAAGTATTTCTTTTAACAATCCATCTCTTATTTTTCTATATTTCTAAAAATAGTATAGCCTTATTCTTTGGGCTTTAATCTCAATAATCTCAATAAAGACACGATAGGATAAGAAGCAGGATAGAGACATGATATATGGACATGATGAAGAGTTATCGTGTCATGTGTTTGATGTGCAATTGATAACAAACTTGATAAGATTAGTTTATCATATTCAGTGTTTGATACACAATAGACGACCAAATGATATGATTTTATATTTTGTTAAAATAATAAATTTATCCTTATAATCTATTTTATTTTTTTTCTTTCAAAATAACATTCATATATTTTTTTTATAAATAAATAAAAAATGTTAAAAAATGTAAATAATTTATGAAGTAATTTTATATATTTGAAAAAATTACAAATGCTAAAAACACATTGACGACATCTAGATTGATCAAACACTCTAAAAATTCTCCCTTAGTCTCTCTCTATTCATTAGTGGAGTACTAATCCTATGATTTTTATAAAATCTCATTAAAGAATAACTCACTCTAATAAAAATTGATAAACATAGTCAAACCATCTCTAAAAAATTTGCTCTAACATTATATATAGCATTACATCATTTTGTTCTTGTGAATTCATATTTACATGTGTATCAATATTATTATTATTATTATTATTATTATTATTATTATTATTATTATTATCCATCAAAACAGTCAAAGTTTTTTTAAACATCAATCAAAGATTATTACTAGTAACTATATAAAAAACAATTAACATAAAACTTAAACATTAAAGATGATAGAGAAAAAAATGCAAATATGAACCAAAATAAAAAATAAAAAATCCTAAATCAATGTTTATGTTTTCAATCTTTCAATATGAACACAATCAAAAAACAATTGTAGCTTTTATCTTGTTGTAAAATAAAATAGATAAGCATCTATCCAAAAACATCAAGGAAAATATGAATAGAGAAAATCAACCCAACATCAACAATCATAAAATCAACCAAATATCAACAACATAAAACAATCATAAAATCAGAGGAAATCAAAAAATTATTCCATCATCACAATAAGAAAATCTAAGAAAATTAGGGCAAATATGAAAAGAGGTGAAAATCGGTACCTTAGGAGAGGGTGACGTTGGGGAGAGAGAGAGAGAGAGAGAGAGAGGAGCACGACAGTGACAATGGAGAGGGATAGGAGAACATCAGTGGAGATGGAGAGGAAACCACAGTGGAGAGGGAGGGAGAGGAACACGACAAATTGATAATGGAGAAGAAGAGAAAAAGAAGAAAGGGCAAAAATGAGAAAATATTTCTTAACTTTTATTAGATTGGATACATATTATTATAACCTACTTTCAAGAAATAAGGTAGAAGTATCATATGTTTAAAAAAGTTGATTATTGTATCATATCATGTTGGTGCAACAAGCAAAAGATTATAGTATCATAGGATTAATGTATTATGTTTTGTGTCTTTATTTTGACCATCAAACGGCCTCTAAATAGTTAGAGTCAAAGATTTTAATGTTTGATTGTCCTTCCAATATGTGCATAATTTTGACATGTGTGCATATGAACTTTATTTTTTCTTATTTTTTGTTTGATGAAGTATTCACATTTTTTAATATATTAATTCTGCTATTGAAGAACAATGGACAATATTGGATGATAGTTTGTTACTTGAATAAGAGATACTTCATCTATGTTATATTTTCTCTTGAGGTTATGAGATTTATTTTATCAATTATGCTGGTACAAGTTCTAGAGCATGTAATAAAAAAAATTGGCTTCTCTAAAGTGAGAAAACAATAGTCAACAATATACTCAATTATAATTATAATTGATCTTGCATATGTAAATAATATCAACTATTAATTTAATAATTATTATATTATTCAATTTATTTTTTAAAATGGATTGTCCACTTTAAAGAAATAAAATTCGTAATAAAATAAAACCAAATAAAGTAGCAAAGAATTGAGTAAAAAAAATTCAGTCAAGCATGAAACAATCTAATTGTAACTGATCAGGTTGCAACCAAACATTAATTTGTTACAACTTTAGAGATAGCTTCTTAAATTTAGGACTTTCTCCATTTTTTTTTTCTATACTCACAATTCGATGGAAACCAGACATTAGAATTGTTAAATGGGTGGTATTGTGTTTGGTTAAGCATTAAATTGTTGCAAGTTATGGTTCATTGGAACGTAAATGCATGCCATATGCTATCAAATTTCAAAAAAAAAATTATCAATCAACTTCTTTTTAATTGGATCAAATTAAGATCATGACAATATATTTGATGGAGAGGTGTCTATATTGACTGAAATGGACATTCTACATGTTGTAATATATAACATAAAATTTACAAAAGTAAGATTAACAATTTATTTTTCTTCTGTAAGAAAAAATCAAATTACTTTGCGAGAGAACTATGAATTGTGTTTTTACTGGGCATTTTTCAATTAGCTTTTAAATTTAATTGCGTAATATTTTGAAGTTTGAAATATTTATTTTTAGTCCTTTAAACTTATGTCACCCACTTTTTTTAATCGTACAAAACACATTAAATTGTTCTAGAAAATATGATTCGACTATAAATTTTTTAATGCAGAGGTATATTATCTCCTTAGAATGTCATTATTGACTTGATCAATAGTTACATTACATGTTGGCTTTAATTTGAGTTGAAGAGAATATATAGTTGAGCTTTGATTCTTGATATTCACAAAACTTGAATGTTGATTATCAACATGTTGTGCACACTTCAAAATTTTGAAACATAATTATAAATAACTATAGGGCTTTCAAATCAGATGCTAAAGATCAATGATGGAATGCCAATAAAGTTATTGAAGCATAGATCAATTTTTAAGGTTGTGCAATAGATCAACTCCGCAGTTGATTACAAATATAAGAAAATATATTGTTGAACCAAAGGTTATATCACGGAACAATATTACAATTACATATTTCAAAATTTAAAATAGGCAACCTTATAAAAGAAGTGTAAATTTTATTAGTGTATTTGTTTTTTAATTATATTTAAAATATATAATGTTATTTTTCTATAAGATGCAAAATATTAAATCATTGTTCATTTTTCATTATGTTCTTTTCCATAATTGATACATGCATTGTGCAATTGAAACTCAACTAATCATTTCAAAAATGAGAAAAATATGTTGCTGAAATGAATGTTTTATCGAGAAGAAATATCAAATCAAAAGTTTATATATTTAAATTTTATTGACACGATTGAATCTCATAATTTTATTCAAATTTCAACTAAGATAATTTACTTTAATAATTTTTTTTGCAATGTCTATTAATAAAGTCACAAT
This sequence comes from Cicer judaicum, assembly GCA_037974835.1. Taxonomy (NCBI): domain Eukaryota; kingdom Viridiplantae; phylum Streptophyta; class Magnoliopsida; order Fabales; family Fabaceae; genus Cicer; species Cicer judaicum. Next base: position 3,602,025 of record JBBPBS010000249.1, read on the forward strand.
CTTTGAATTATATACGAGTTTATCTATCATGAAAAGTTATTCTCACATGAATAACTATATATTGCAATTTAAAGAGTAACACCAAGAGCCAGTTTGAATATATATTACTAGTTCATGATGAAAATCAAGATACCAAGGTCACCTCAAATGTAGTTTATAAAAAAATATTTCAAAATATAAAATAGACTTTTTTGTTACAAAATTTGTATATTTGTTTGTTCTTTTTATTTATTTCTTACATTTAAAATTAAAAATTATTATATTATTGTCATATTTTCGCATACAAAATTGACTATAACTATTGAATTGTTACCTCTAATATTTGTGATCTAATTCCTTATCAATAGAACCTTTAATCTTTAAATAACTTATAATTTTTTATTGAATTTAATATTAGAATTAAGCATAAATAAACAAGAATACTAGTATTGATTTATTGCCTCTGCATATATCTCAACTGATTTTATGTGTCTATATCGATTCCTCGTGTGCAAAGTCATAAATTTCTTATCTCAAATATTCATAAAGTCCACTTTCATTTTAAAATACAGATCGTAAATCAATTTAAAGGTGATTTATCGATAAATAGCAATGAGCATAAAAATAAGAAAAATAATTCAATAAACCAAATATCAAATCACACTGAGATTTCATCAAATTATACTCATCCTTAACATCAAGAGTTTAGTTATTAATGACAAAAGAACAAAAAATAGAGAATAAAAAAAGATTACAATAATTATTTTATGAACAATTCTTGAGAGTACTCCTTCAATGGTGTTAGAATAATTCTCCCCTAAGTTGCATATGATTAGGGATGACAATGAGTAGGATACTATAGTATCCATTCCCATATCCGTGGTTTAAAAAATACTCATACCTGTGTCCGTTGTATTAATTTTAATACTCGTACCCTTACCTTCTGTTACCTAAATGCCCATACCCATATCCATTACTCACGTTTTTACTAAAATAGATCGATAAATAAATGATATTGATGTGATTAGATTTAAAAGTTATTCAAGTATTTTAAATTCAATCATAAAGTATTATAAACCAAAATATTTTCTAACTCAAATATTTCAAATGAATACTAATTAAAATAATATTCTAATATTCATAATAATATTTTATGAAGTTGCAAGTCTTACGACAATATTATTCAAGATTGTAAAAACAATTAATAGGAAGTTGCAAGTATAATTATAAAGTCATAATTAATAAGACATAACTCTTAGTTATAAAGTCACAATTATTTACATATTCACCATAGTCAAATTCTTAAAATTTTTGCAAATATTTATCTTTCAATTATAAATATTATTGTGGTCTAATTATATTAATAGATATTAAAATATAAAAGAAAATAATTAATTAAACTAAACACTAATATAATTAATAAATAAATAAATAATATATTTAAATAAATGCGGGTGTGGGAGTGGGTACTATAGTACTCTTACCTGCACTTATGCCCGCTTAATTTTGCGGGTGATTATCCATCTTCGTGTCCAAATCCATTATGCTGGTTTTTATTCTAGCCATTGTAAGATTTTTTTATAGGTACCCATTGGATTTAGGTCAAATTATCATCCCTACATATGATATGGACACAAGTCTTTTAAGTCTCCAAACCAGCAAATAAAAAAAATCTCCAAAAAGTGATAAAATTGCCATTGTATGAATTCAACAAGTTATGTGCTCCAACATACTCTAGAGACGCTCCAGCCCTCGCAAAACAATAACAGATTGTTTAAAAACAAAATGTGCCTTAGGCTCAGGCAATTGCCCTCCAACGCACAACAAATATGAGGGGTCTAACTTCTATTATATTTTTCTCCTCTTTTGATTATTAATTTGATTTAAATGTCTTTATTAAAGTTGTATATATATAAATCTTAGCTATTATTTGAGACTAATTCGACTCTATTTGAATATCTACAACTTTATATATGATTAAAATATATGTTAAATTCTCACAAAAATTCAACAATGCATTAAAACAATGAAATAAAATAAAACTACAAAAAATATCTACTTAATCGAAAAAATAAAATAATAAACACACTATTAAATTCAAGAAATAAAATCATCAAACTATATCAAATAACTGTTAATTAAAATTAATTAATGCTTAAATATAAATACGTTAATCAAAGACTAAACAATAAAAATCATATATATAATGAAGAATTATAAATCTACTCTACTAGAGAATGGGTAGCTAATGAAACATAAACTCCATTTGGTGATTCTTCGAGTTGGCGCTACATGGGATTTAGGCTGTGATCTTTTGTTTGTTAAAATGGGTTGTCTTTTGAGATATTTTGAGACGTTTGTGTTATTTATCTTTGTTTATGATGTTTATGATTAAATTGTTGTGCTTTAATCGATTGAATACTAAATAAAATTTTGTATGCAATAAAAATGAATAAGTTAATTGCAATAAGTTTGAAATTAAAGTAATTCAATTATCAATTGTAAAAAGAAATTACATAATGATAGTTTTAATACTTAAATATTTATTAAAATATTCTACAAAATTTTATAAATAATATAATACTAGTATGGTACCCAAAATAAATAACAAACGGACTCTCGTTCATATAAAATAAATTATTACAAGAACAAATATATTTTATTGTATTCTCAAAGCATAGTGAACTAATATTTGAATATCGACTACAAGAGATTCTCATGTTTATAGTGTTCGACTTGTCTCATATATAACTACTTTTAAGGAAATAAAATTATGAGAAACAAAAAAATATTATTGCATGTAAATTAAAAAATAAAATGCATTATTATTTATAAAATATAATAAAAGTCATCACGAATTGTTAATTACCAAATGAAAATAAAATCATAACATTATATCATTTTGTTATATTAGTTCTTAAAAGTCTCCACAAACATCTTCACATCTATCAAAGTCATTGAAGATTTTTTTTATTCAAGCAAATTACATTTGTATACACATCAACTATAGGAACTCAATTACAACTATTATTATTTTATTATTAATTACGATTATAAAAATTAATTACCATACATAGATCGTAGATTGTCAATCGGAATATTTTTTTTAGAAAAAAGACGTGTCATCATATAAAAAAAGAATGAAAAACTTGGTAAATCAAAATGTGAGTCAGAATATAATTAATATATGGTTATATATAAACAAAGTATAATCACCGATACTTTTACTTATTTTCATGTGATGAGCCATCACGATGACAACATCACCAAATTTATTTATTTTTATATGAAATTTCTTCATCTATTTACAGAATAATGAATGACATCGTCGATCGAAGTTCTCTATATTGCGCTTTTTTATTTTGTTTATCAACAATTTATTCCCAAATTATTTTCTAGCATTAAAGGCTTTTATTTTATCCTAATCGTCATGTTTTAGTTTGGTTCGGTTGTGATTTATCAAGGGAGTCAAAAGCCACGACATTTGTAAAAATAATTTAAATGTATTTTTTATTTTTTAATATTTATCAATCAAAATAAGTCTAAAATGTTTTCTATTTTTGATACATTACTCAGTAAATTATCAGGTCATTTTCAATCGATTCACATCAATGAAAATAAGCTTAAAATTTGGTTGTAAAGAAAAAATATAAAAGTTTAAAAATTAGAGGACTACCTCTTTGAATTTAAAATTGACAGACAAAAAATTATAAATTGTGTTAGCTAGGAAACCAAAAATATATATAAGCAAAAAAAAAAAGGAAACTGAAAGCCACTACCACTAATTGTTACTTTATTTTATACATGAGTAGTTCTAGCAACACTCTTTTCAATTCCATCATTTTATATATACATACATTTTGATATAAAGATTATCTAAATACAATCATAATGTAAAAAAATTGTTTTCTTTAAACAATTTAATAAAAATAACATAAAATTTAAAAACAATATCAATTTTCTTTATATTAAAAAAAAAGGGTACGAGAATGAACATTTTACAAGAAAATATAGATGGGGAAATTGCATTAAACAAATTGCTTTGCATAAAAAATTCTTTTATTATTTTTCTATAGATAAATAAATTTTAACACCTTAATATCTTCACGTTTATTATTAAAATTAATAAACTCTTAATATAATATTTATTTTTTACAATAAAATATATCTACTTTGATCATTTTTTCAATGTATGTCACAAGTCACTAAGGATGGGAATAGACTAAGTTATCTCTCACGGACTTATGGCATGACCTATTTAATAAAAATGTTAGACTCAGACTATTTTTAAAGTCTATTTATTTAAATAAGTCAGACTTAAACTTATAAAAAAGTCTATTAAGTCTGACAAGCCTATATATATTTTATTATTTATTAATGTTATTTTTATTATTATATTAATAATATTATTTCTTACTTTAAATTCTATCAATTAGGCAATCACTCAGTAGTCATTCCATATTCGATAGTTGTTTCATATTTTGTAGCGATTCCATATTTGACAGTTGTTCCATATTCGGTAGTCGTTCAGTTAGTCAACTACTCAGTAGTCGTTACATATTTATTTGAGAGGTAATAATCGGTGCGTTTATTTCAGAAAAAAAAATATTATTATTATTTGAAACCAAAAATTATTTTTTAGAATTTAATGGATGTTTGTATCAGATTTTTTTAAATTATTTTGTTAGAAAAATTATTTTTTGTTTAATATATATAGATGTGTACATTAATATTGGTATGTGAAGAGCATCATATGCTATGAGTAAAACATTTAAATATTTTAATGTGAATAACGCTTTTAAATAGACTTTAAAGTCATACCAGATTTTTAAAAATGTCAGATCATGCTAAAAAAAATAACATATGATAGGCCATAGGTCAAATTTAGACCTAAAAAATTAATTGTATGTCAGACTCACACACCACACTTTAAAGTCTAATATGATCTATTCTTATCCCTACAAGTCACTTGTACCATCATATCCAACAAACTATAAAGACTAACTAATAATCTTCATAATTTAAATTTTATTAACTTAATACTTTTTTGGTCTGTATTAAATTAATACTTTATTTATTTATTTACAAATATTGATATCATACTCAAAATAAATATTGCTTCAAAGTTTAGTTATATATTTTTAATTGATTCAAATAGAGTTGTTTAAAATTTAGAGTGAAATGATATACCATTTTACTATATTAATCATAGTCCAGTTATTTAATATTATATAATTTTATGAGTGAAAACTAAATTGTGCTTGTCACATGTTACCTACACTAGTACAAATTAAAAAATAAGGAAAATTTTAAAAGTTCGATAATATGAGTTACAACATCAAAGGGGTTTCATAAGAAGGTCTAAGGCTTCAATTTCTACATCTAATCAATTTCTTCACTCTCAAATAAATTACTAGCCACTAATATTATTTTTTAAAGAGTATAGTAGAGAAATACACACATTAAATACAGAGAAATATAGACATTTTATGTTCGAAATGACGCTCTAATATATCAATTATATTTCTAAAATTATGTTTTAAGTTGTATTGAAGGGACAACCACTAATATTTTTCTATGTAAAAAAAAAGAATGAGAGATAAATGTACATAAGACTTGGTCAACAAAAAAAGGACTTGACACTTTCCCTCGATGCCTCTCTCCTGTACCTAACTGCTGAGGGAAACACTAAACCAAACTCATTTAATATTATGACCAACATCATTGTTAATTATATAATAATGGATTCTCTACCATCTACCAAATACTGATTATAGAATTACGTTCCTATTCTTTTCCACTTGTCCTTTTTTGTGCCAAAAACTATAGCCATTTCATTTTATGTGACTTTGTTAGTGTAAGGTAATTGTGCCATGGCTATTTTTGAAACTTCTTCACGGCATATGCCTACTATTCTATCATAGTTATGTCTTTACTTCCAAATGGTGATTGATGTAATTAAGTGCTAATGAGGTTTAAGTTTACACACCTTAATCAATCTATGCCCTGACAAATTCAAAATTGTACAATATTACAATGTTATTGCTTGAGAGAAACTTAACCCATAAGCACATAGCATGTGTGAAAGCCTTAAAGGACATCATATATATAGCAACTTTGTGCAAGGTGGCCCCCTGGGATCGTGAGATGGGCGACTGCCAAATGCTCTAATTTTTTTTAGTGGTTTTAATTTTTTTTTTATTGTAGTAACATTGGTGACTTTTTTTATTTATATTTTTTTTATTTGACTAAAATGCCACACTTAAAAAAATATTAAAATATTCTACTGTTTTATTTCCGTTTGTTATTATTATTATTAATGTATTTTATTTATTATTATTATTATTATTATTATTTATTATTGTATTTTATTTTATTTTTATTATTTATAATTCATTAAATAACATAGTTATTTATAAAATGGCAAAAACAAAAATATTATAGCAGTAGAAGGTCGCATATCTGAGATGCAACCATCTAGTACGGGACAAAAAATATTCTTCTTGACAGTGTCAAAATAAATAACGTGTCCCTAATATTTTGCTGATAAAATAATAACTTATTTTCTTAACAACTCCCTCTTATTTAATTGTATTTTTTTTCCTAAACATTAAAATAATATTTTATTTTCTTAACAACTCCTTCTTATGGTATTTTTTTTTAATTTAACGTATTTTATTTGTTCAATTTAATTAATTTTTTTTATTAATATAATTTACTTTATTATTATTATTAAAATATATAATTATTTATAATTTATAAAATGAGCATAAAAAAATTTATAGAAGTAGAAGGTCGCATCTCCGGGATCCGACCATCTATTAAGGGACAAAAATTTTATTTTTCAAATAGTCGCATCTCCAAGTTGCGATAAAAAAAGTAGAGCATTTTTTTATTTTTGTTTCGAAGTGTGGTATTTTGGTCAAATATAAAAAATACAAATAAAAAAAAGTCAACATTAGTTAAGATATAGAAATATTAAAATAAAAAAAAAAATAATCAAAATTAGATTCAAATAAAAAATAAAGATTGTCCTCAATAGGAGATTTGAGTTATCTAACATACTATATTTTAGAATATTTTGAATTTTGTCTAGTTTTAAATGTTAGATCATTATTTGATAGTAACATAAATTAAAATAAATATAAACATCTTGAAATATGCAAAAATGTGATAATTCTTTTAATTTTAATGGTGAAATTTTGTTCGAAGAATTATAAAGCATTAGATATGTTTAAAACAATTGAATTAAGATTAAATTATATATTATTAATTTACTTGAAGATATTTTAATTGTTTTTCTTTGATATATGCATGTCTTATCAAATAATATTAATTATTCTATTTGGAATTTTTTTTAAATTTAAATTATTAAAATTTTATTTAAAATTTATTGATTCACATGATAATTTAAATAGTCTTGTTTTAATTCTTATCATTTTTTTGACAAATGAAAATGATTTTTTGAAAATTTTGATTACAATTGAATTATTAATAATTTGAAATAAAAAATAAATAAATAATGAATTTTTTTTATTTGTTCAGAACACTTAAATCCTAAGAATCAGCACTCGTACATTGTATTCATCTCTAAATAAAAGCCTTTGTAAAAAAATTGCCCTTATTATGAAATTTTCTTAAATTGTTTCATAAAAATTCTTATTTTCATTTTTGGTCGGTGTTTTTAAGTTAATTTATGTATATTTTTAAAAAATTTGAATAATTTTTTGCATTCATATTAAATAAATTATAATTATCTCCTTTACAAAAATTTAGTATTTTTAAATAAAAAATTAATTAAATATGAACTTTTAAGCATTCAGTATTTAAAAATTTCATTAATATTTTTGTTTAAAAATTCTAAATTTGTTAGTAATTCTTATAATTTTTAAAATAAATCTCTAGAAAACCAATAAAAATTAGAAGATTAAAATGAATTGACTTAAAAATAGAGACAAAAAATAGAAATAAAATTTAAAGACTAAAAAATAAATAAAATTTATATAATGATTAAAAAAAATGTTAAATTTTATATTAACTAAAAATTTATCTAACCCAACATTTTAATAAATTTCAATATTTCAAGGGATTATTTTATGGCATATAGTGAGAGCAATATCTTTGATAAAAACAAAACAAAAACCCTTGAACAAATTAAAGAAAAAATTAATAAATGAGGGATTTATTTGCCAATCAATCAAATATTATTTCCTAGTTTAATATCTACCATCACATTCATGAGAAGATAAAAGTTAAGATAAAGCAAGAAATATCCTTAGACATATTAACAGCCCTTCCGGTGGGGGACAAGTCGCCTTTCACACATTGAACACTCGTGTTTGCTAGCTAGCTAATGGAAAAAAGAAAATAAACTAAAGTATAGATCCCTTAATTATTTCTATTTACAATCTTCTCCACTTACTTTCCTTCTAAATCTATTATTCCAAATAATATATAATTATCCAATCTCTTCATTGCACTTTGTCTTCATTCTTCTTTTTAATTAATAATTGATAAGTAGCTAACTTTTTATGTACCAACCAAGTTGTTTCGTTTTTGCAACCCAGTATGTAAAGCTTTTATTTATTTTTATTTTTCTAGAATGTTTTTGTATTGGTAATTCCAAATGTTGTTTTCGAGTGTTGGTTTAGTTTCTTGGTACATACTGTGGACTCATAGTTCATAGAAACAGCTGAGCTAATGCTACGTCAACTTGAACCCTAATTACTTGTCGTAGAAGTTTTATGCAGTAATAAATTTTAGTCATTAATTTTAAATTAAACCATTAAATTATACAAATAATAAATTAATTTTGAATTATTTTACTATTATTGATTATAACGAATTTAAGTTTGTATTATCATTTTTAACAAAAAATAAATTATTAATTTAATTTGAATGATTGAGATTTATAAATGCATTGTATGAGTTTATTATCTTAAAATAATTATAATTAATTCACGAAAAAACTTTAAAGTTGTAGTAAAATATTCAATTTAGTTATACTAATATTTATTAATGTAACTAAATTTTAAACACAAACATCACATAAATTCAATCAATTTATGCGTATGAACGGGTAGAAGCAAAGCGGGCAACACAATCGATCGATGATCCATATGTCATCAAGAAAAGAAAAGATGTCTGATTTATATATTTAAATAACATTATAATCATGCAACATGCATAGAATATTTATTCAACGCCTTTACCACTAAACTCGTTCTCTTCGTGCGAATTGTTGTTGTTAAGGCGTAACTTCATTTCCAATTCAATCTAGTTTTTTTTTACTCGTAGTCTCCATACTAAGGAATCTATCTATTAAAATATTTTTCAACCCTTTTTAAGAAAGTTCACTTATTTCTTAAATAACTTTTTACATTCATTTAAAATATTAATATGTTTCCATGTCAACAAATAGATTTAATATTTCATAATTTTCATTTTTATATACATGATAATAAATTAATAATAATAATAATAATGCTCATTAATTGTAATGTTTTTTAATTTAAATAAAAGAGCACTATGTTACAAAAAAAAAAATAATTGTTAGGTGGAGGATTGAGGTCCAGTTGATTAACATAAGTAAAAAAAATGACTTTTATGCAACCCAGAAAAGGTGAAGGAAAATGTAGAGAAAGAGACAACCAAAAAAAATTAAAGAAATATTTTAAACAGCAAAATAAATAAAGAAATATAAGAGGGAGAATGACAAAAATTATGCGAAGACCTTATTATAATTAGGTTGATTGATAATAATAGCCAAACTGGTTCATTTAACCTTTCATTAACTCATCACGAGGTGTGAGAAGCAGAAAAGAGCAAGAGCCAGGTAGCAGTTAGAAGGTAGTGGACCCCATCCAGTTCAATGTCACACACCGCACTCTTCCCCTTCAATCAAAACCTGCCACGTGTCTTAATAGTTCCACAAAGCAACCGACACACCTTAGTTAACCCATAACCACAAGGTAAAAACAGTAACAACCATTAACATCTAAACTCATCTTAATCAAAAATTAACAACACAACAAAACACATTTATCACTTAACCCCTCTCCAATCTCACCAACAAAAACAAACCTTGCATTTAACTACCATCGCTCTCTCTTTTCTTCACAGTACACAACATAGACCATAGCGTACAACTTTTTTCATCACTTTTTTTGTTCTTGTTGTTGTCTGTAGAAAAAAGAAATGGCTATGGATTGCGGCATCTATGGCGTCGTCAAGTTCCGCACGTTGTTCATAACTTTCTTTCTTTTTCTCGCATTTTCTTCATCTTCTTTGTCTTCGACGGTTCAGATTAACTCAAACTCAATCTTAGTGGCTTTACTTGATTCACATTACACAGAACTAGCTGAACTTGTTGAAAAAGCGATGCTGTTACAAACTTTAGAAGACACTGTTGGCAAAAACAATATCACCATTTTCGCACCAAAAAACGAAGCTCTTGAACGAGATCTCGACCCGAACTTCAAAACGTTTCTACTCGAACCGCGTAACCTTAAGTCTCTTCAGACTCTTCTCATGTCACACATCATTCCAATCCGAATCACTGGATCCAATTCGGTAACCGGGTCGACCCGACACAAAACGCTGTCGCTTCAGCATAATCTCATTCTAAACGGAACCGGTCAACAATGGACAGTTGACGGCGCTAAGATTCTTCACACCGACGCCGTTACACGACCTGACGGCGTTATCCACGGGATCGAACGTCTTCTCATTCCACGCTCCGTTCAAGATGACTTTAATCGTCGCCGGAGTCTCATCTCCATTGCTGCTATTAAACCTGAGGGAGCGCCGGAGGTTGATCCCAGAACTCACCGGTTAAAAAACCCAGCGCGGCCGCAGAAGGCAGGCTCACCGCCGGTTCTACCAATTTATGACGCACTTGCTCCGGGACCTTCACTAGCACCAGCGCCTGCACCAGGACCTGGTGGACCCCGCCACCACTTCAACGGCGAGGCTCAGGTAAATTTAGATACGGAAAATTTATCATTAATTATAATTAAGTAAAGTGTAACAAATAATCATTTTACAATTAAAGAAATATATCTGTTAATGTTTCGGAGTCTAAGCGATGAAAAGTTCATTTCTTATAAAAAAATTGCAGTTACATTCTGTTGAATAATTCGTTGACAACCGACGGTATTTAGTTCTTGCAAATTTGGGAGATATTATTTTATAGCATGAAAATGATTATTGAAGTAATTATTTTACGGGGTTCAGGTGAAGGATTTCATCCAAACACTAATCCACTACGGAGGTTACAACGAGATGGCGGACATTCTGGTTAACCTAACGTCATTAGCAACGGAAATGAGTCGGTTAGTTTCAGAGGGTTACGTTTTAACCGTTCTAGCACCAAATGATGAAGCTATGGCTAAATTAACCACAGACCAGTTAAGTGAACCGGGTTCACCAGAACAAATCATGTACTATCATTTAATCCCTGAGTATCAAACCGAAGAGAGTATGTATAATGCTGTTAGAAGATTCGGGAAGGTTCGTTATGATACTCTTCGATTGCCTCATAAGGTTGAAGCTCAAGAAGCTGATGGCTCGGTTAAATTCGGCCACGGTGACGGCTCGGCTTATTTGTTTGACCCTGATATTTATACTGATGGAAGGATTTCTGTCCAAGGGATTGATGGGGTTTTGTTTCCACATCAAGAAGGGGAAGTTGTTGTTGATAACAGTTTGACCCGTACCCGGATGGGTCAACCCGCTAAGGTTCTTGCCAAGCAAAGAAGAGGTGCGTTCATTTGTTTTCTTCTCTTTCGCTTTACTTTTTCCTTTTTTTCTTTTTTTTTTTGTTTGGGTGTTTTTTAAGTCAAGAAAATAGGAAAAAAAGCTAAAAGGTGATGATGATGGGTTTAATTTTGGTTGGATTAGTAGAATTTTTTTTGCGTTTACTTTAAGTGTGTGTGTGTTGAATTGTTCTTCTGCTTTATGATATGATTCTTGTAGCGTTGTGATTGGAGCTTTTGGAGTTACAAATAATTGTGACAGAAGAGTTGGAATTATTTAAGGAAAATACTAACAAGAAACCGGAAAGATATAGGTTAAGGAACCAACTATAAAAAGTGTTTTGATTTATTTATATTCAATTTCACAAAATTTTAAAAATCCTTCTATTATATTTAACATGTGTTTTTAGGACACTTGCTAACAAAATTTATTATCTAATGTGACCTTGGATTTTTAGGGAAGAAAAAAATTGTGTAGACTATTGTGTATATTGTGTTTGATTTTGTAATGACAAATTTATATTGATTAAAAGATGGTTGAATATAAAATATTTTTTATTTGGATATATTTATATAAAAGTGGGTTGAGGATTAAGTTTGAAGCTATAAAACAAGTTTGGAGAAAAAAATACTCGGAAATAAAGTTTAAATTTCTATTTCAAGTTAGAATATATTCTGAAGGCAAAAATAATTCTCTACTCGAGAGCATTCTAAATATTTCTAAAACAAATTTTTCATTCAGAATCACTTTTGCGAGACAAAAATGATTCCAATGATGCACCGAGTAAGGGTTTTATTTTAGTTGATCTGTGAATATGTGATCTAAGTTATGCAATTGTAATTTGGAGGATTTGGGTTGTTGAGGTCCAAGTATTTTTTGTTATCTTTTTTTCTTCTGATTTGCGTATGTTAGGTTAGATTGTTAGACATATAAAGAATTGATGGGATATTAAGGTTTAAGAAACTAGTCTAAACCTTAAAAATAAAGGTCTTTACTTTTTTCTAAATAAATCAAATATACAATGTGGTTTTCCTTCATATGTCACTAAAATAGATTTAGGGGATCATTGTTGGCAAGACAACTGCTTAAGCTTTAAGTATTTTGAACTACATCTGAAATTAAAAATTACTAAACAAGTTTAGTGTCACAACATTGTAATAATTTCTCTTTTTAGTTTTATACATAGTGGCAGCAGCACCATATTTGAAAGTTTCACGTTTCTTATTTTTCACATTTAGGCATATATGAAATATAAAGAAAACCAGACTGGTAAGTGATAGGTTCAATCCAAAAGTCGATGGATTGTTGGTTTTCTATTTTTCATTTTTAAACTATTTTATTATTATTCCAAAGATGAATTTGATGTCAGTTAAAGATCATATGGATGAATTGTTGTAACTTATCCTTTAATTATTTGCATTTTATCTTATATAATATGACTATTTTGTGTTAATTTAAAAAGTTAACATGGTATAATTTCATAATATTTTATATTAATTCATTGCTTAATATATATATTTTTTATATTAAACAAATATATTTAATTGTTATTGATTTGATTTGGTTAAAAGTTCAAATAATGACTCACCTTCACTTGATTAAATAATCAAACCGGTATTCAAAACATTCTGAATAAAATTTTCTGTATCTCAATTTATGGGACCTTTAACATCTCTTAGAACATGTTATGACATAAAGATTTTGTTATCTAATGTTTGAATGGTTTGTATTTTTCATTTCAGTGATATACTTTATAACATGTAATCATTAAATATGGATTACTACATAATTTTCCTTTAAGCTAAAGTTTGAATGGAATGGCAGGAAAATTGCTGGAAACAGCATGCTGGATGCTTGGAACCTTTGGACAGCATTCTAGATTCACCTCTTGTCAATAAAATGCTTCATCTGGATGCTAGCAATAACACTCAAAAACAAAAAGTGAGATTATTGCTTCAGTTCTTGTGATTCCTTATAACTAGCTAATTTTAACGTTCACTTATTAACTTAAGCAGATTATTAAATCATGGAAATTTTAATCTGTATCTCTTGATGTTCTCATTGTCATGTTGATGTTACCGATAATAAAAGACTCATATTTCAAGCTATATTTTAAATCTAATTTGGTGAAATCATAATGTGAGTCTTCTGAGCTTCATCCAATAGCCGAAATCCCTTGTCTGCGTGTGTTCCATGGTTGCAGGGAGTCTGTAAGTATGTGTGAGTAAGAATGCCATATTAGATGGAAAAGTGGAAAATTGGACTTTGAGCACCATATAAGTGACACGACCTATACCAAATACTTAACTCATTAGGTAAAGATGTGGTATTCAACTCAATTTTGTGGTTGTTTTTAGTTTATTGTGATGACCTCAGACCCTGTCATGACCCAACAGAAGCCTTGGACCTGGTAGTCATAGTCAGCAGCTTCTCCCTCTCCTTCTCCCATGTGATTTCAAATCTTAAACACCAAATAATAAATAAATAAATCCATGAAAACCATTATTTCTTTTATTGTCCCCCCCGTCCTTTTTGTCTTTTGAAGCTTCTTCTTGTTAGTCTCCCATGATTCTCCTTTTGGTTAGGGTTGACATATTTTTGCATACTTGCAATTAAGTTAATCATTTAATTAGTTTACTTGGTTTCTTTCAACATTATTTATTGACATACTAATAGATCATGCCTTGATTACAGATGCACAGGAAATTCCAAAGATGTAAAAAGTCAACGGAATATGAAGGCCAAATTTACTTGAATGGTTAATAGCAGCTGTTATATTATATGGGTTTGGTTTTGCCATCTTTTTTTTTTTTTTTTTTATCTTCTTTTTTCTCCCTCTTGATTTTCTCCTTGTGGATTTGGGTCCTTGATGAGAACACAAGTTCCTATATAGTGCATATATTAATATATATGTAATTAGGTTTCAATTAGTATGCTGCTATTATTATTATTATTCAATAGAAGGTTGTGTTGGTGGGTGAAAAGGTTTTGTGTAATAATAAGAAGGGCTAGAATACATGCCCAATTCAGTAAGTAATAATTTACTCATGAAATGGAAGATGGAAATATGGTAATAAAATGATTCTTTATTGTAATATATATATATGACCTTTTATGGCATCCACTTCATGTATCTCTCTTTCTCCTTATGTCTTTATTTTGTTATGTCTATATTTTGTCATTTTCAGGAAATTTGCCAGCGTTTGGATTCACATTGATCTTTATTGAAGCTACAAAATAAAACTAATGTTTCAAAATCGAAGTGAACCTATGTGAACTGTGAAGTGACATGGTAAATGGTTTGGTTATTTGAGTAGTTCAATCGCAATTTTATCTTGGTTCCAGCAGATTAAAGTAGTTTGACTGTTAAAGATCTTGATGGTTTGGTGTTGGATTCGATTTGTGAAATATTGATTAAAACTTCAAGATACGCTCCCAATGAATGCCCTTTCAAAGTGGTTTCAAATATGGACATAATATGTTTGTGTTAATCCATTTTTAGTTCATAGTCGCGTTTTTACTTTTGGAAGCAGTGTTGGTAGTTAAATAACCTTTGTTTTGCATATATACGCAACTAATATTAAATTTACACAACAAAAAAGTAATTTAATATTTATTACTTATCCGGAAGGACAATTGGTGAGATCTTAAGACGATCTCTTGTTACGTGTATAATTGATTCAATAATGGAATAAAAAGATGTTATTACTAATTTGAAATTAGAAAATTCTAGAATCATGTAGAATTTCTATGTAAGAATCTAGAAGTGTTTTAATTATAGAAAATTGTGGGAAGTTTTTATAAGTCGGCATTAATTAGAAAACTCCTATAAGTTGGTATTAATTAAGAAGCTCATAGAATTTGATATTAATTTGAAAGTTCTCAGAAGTGTGTCTAGAGTTTTCTATTTGTACTTATAAATACCTACTTGTACTTGATATTAAGAATCAAACAAAATGAGAGTTTTCTATTAGAAATACCTCATTTCTCTAACAAAGTGGTATCTAGAGCTTGGTTGTGAGAGTTGAGAAATGGCGACTTGTGATTACACTACCTTTCACTTTCCTCTTCTAAAGAAAGAGAATTATGAAAAATAGTGCCTTCACATGAAAGCATTGCTTGGCTCTCAAGGTGTGTGGGAGATTGTTGAAAAAGGCTACGATGAACCACAAGATGAAGAGGGATTGTCTTAAGTCGCGAAGGAGGCTTTGGCAAAAACAAGGAAGAAGGATCAAAAAGCTCTTACTCTCATTCATCAATGTTTAGATGATTCTATGTTTGAGAAGGTTGCCGATGCTACAAATTCAACGGAAGCTTGTAAGATTTTGGAAAAATCACTCCAAGGCATTGACAAGGTGAAGAAGATAAGACTTCAATCTCTAAGGGGAGATTTTTAAGCTTTGAAGATGAAGGATACCAGATCAATTTCAGATTATTTCTCAAGGGTGAAGACAATTGTTAATCAAATGAAGAGATATGAAGACAAGATAGAAGATGTTCGTGTAGCGGAGAAAATTCTCCGTTCCTTGACTCCTAAGTTCGAATATGTGGTATGTGTTATTGAGGAATTAGAAGGTTCATTGCAAGCTCAAGAAGAAAGAATGAAGAAAAGGCAAGAGGAGCTATTAGAGCAAGTTCTCAAAATCAAAGCTTCGTTGAAGGATAACAGAGGATTCAATAGTCAAAACGGACATGGACGTGAACAAGGAATAGAACAAGGACGTGGTCGTGGCCAAGGAGGAAGAGGAAGAGGTTTCAATCGTGAATCAAACTACGAAGAAAGAAGTCACTCATCACCAAGAGTTCTTGAAAGAGGAAGATGTTATGACTATTATCAAAGTGAAAGAAGGTATGACAAATCTAAAGTTGAATGTTATAATTGTCATGTATTTGGCCATTTTTCTTGGGAATGTCGTAATGCTCCTAATCAAGAGGAAGAAGAGGCTAATGTTATTGACGAAGATGAAGAGTCAACTTTGTTGCTAACACTCAAGGAAGAAGAGAGAGATGCTAATAGTTCATGGTACTTGGACAATGGTGCAAGTAACCATATGTGTGGATGCAAAGAGAAATTTGTGGAGCTAAATGAAAAGATGAATGGAAATGTTTCCTTTGGAGACTCATCAAAAGTGAAAATTGAAGAGAAATGTACGATTCTAATCTCTTCAAAAGATGGGAGCCGTAAGTTGATTAGTGATGTATACTATTTGCCTAAATTAAAGAGTAATATTTTGAGTTTGGGTCAACTTCATGAAAAAGGATATGAAATTCTCATGAAAAATAAATATCTTTGGCTTAGAGATCAAAATAACAATTTAATTGCTGAAGTTCTTATGTCAAAAAATAGAATGTTATCTTGAACCTAAGAACTATTGAAGCAAAATGTTTGAAGATGGGTGTCCAAGATGAAGCATGACATTGACATATGAGGTATGACCACCTGAACTTTAGTGCACTTAAAATTATGGGAAAAAAGAGTATGGTGAAAGGGATGCCCTCAGTCAATCGTCTAAATCAATTGTGTGAAGGCTGTCTTCTTGGCAAGCAAGCTAGAAAAAGTTTCCCTAAAAAAGTCACATTAAGAGCAACTAAGCCACTGCAACTTGTGCATACTGACTTGTGTGGACCAATCAATCCATCTTCATTTGGTAAGAGTAAATATTTCATTCTCTTTATTGATGATTTTAATAGAAAAATTTGGATTTATTTCTTTAAACAAAAATCAGAAGCTTTTATTGCTTTCAAGAACTTCAACGCTCTTGTAGAGACAGAGAGCGGTCATGAAATCAAAGCTTTGAGATCTGATCGAGGAGGTGAATTCACTTCGAAGGAGTTTAAGGAATTTTGTACAACTCATGGAATTCGTCGTCCATTGATAGTTCCAAGATCTCCGCAACAAAATGGAGTGGCCGAGAGAAAGAACAGAACCATTTTGAACATGGCAAGATGCATGCTAAAATCCAAAAGGATGCCAAAGGAGTTTTGGGCTGAAGCAGTTTCTTGTGGGGTCTATTTGGAAAATCGCTCTCCAACTTCAAATGTCAAAGACCAAACCCCTCTAGTAGTGTTAATCATTTTCGTGTCTTTGGAAGCATATCATATACACATGTGCCACAACAAGAAAGATCCAAAATTGATGATCGAAGCATCAAATATGTCTTTGTTGGTTACGATCCATATTATAAAGGTTACAAGTTGTACAACCCATGCAACAATAAGGTAATGGCGAGTCGTGATGTTGAATTTGATGAAGATGTTACATGGAATTGGGAGGATCAAGAAGAAACAAACTATAATTTCCTTCCATATTTTGAAGAAGATCAAGAGGCCACAATACCAATTCAAGATGCAACTCCACCTTCTTCACCTCCGTCTTCACCTACTTCTCTAGATGAAAGTTCAAGCAAGAGACCAAGTAAGATGAAATATATAGAAGACATTTATGAAAGGTCAACTGAAATTACTCTTGACCTTGAAGAGTTGTATTGTCTCTTGGCGGATAGTGAACCATTAAATTATGGAGAAGCAATGAAAGATAAAAGGTGGAGACAAGCTATGGAAGAGGAGATCAAATCAATTGTGAAGAACAACACTTGGGAATTAGTAACTCTTCCAAAAGGCCATGAAGCAATTGGAGTCAAATGGGTGTACAAGACTAAAAACAATGCTAATGGAGATATTGAAAAATACAAAGCAAGACTTGTTGCAAAAGGCTACAAACAAAAACATGGAGTTGACTATGAAGAAGTTTTTGCACCAGTTGCTTGCATGGACATTATTCATTTGTTAAGTGAAAACTTTATCAACTTGATGTAAAATCGGCATTTCTAAATGGTTATCTTGAAGAAGAGGTCTATGTTGGGCAGCCAATGGGGTACGTAATTAAAGGACATGAAGATAAAGTTTTGAGATTAAGAAGAGCGTTGTATGGATCAAAGCAAGCACCAAGAGCATGGAATAGTTGCATCGACAAGTACTTCCAAGACAGGGTTTGCTCGTTGTCTCAATGAATATGCTTTTTATGTCAAAGTTTGTGATAATGGAGATATTTTGATTGTTTGTCTTTGTGTGGATGATCTTATATTCACTGGGAACAATCCAATTTTGTTTGAAGAGTTCAAAAAGGCCATGGCGCTTGAGTTTGCGATACTGATATCGGGCTCATGTCATACTACTTAGGCCTAGAAGTAAAGTAATTGGAAGAAGGTATATTTATTTCTCAAAAAAACTATGCAAAGGAAGTTTTGAAGAAATTTAAAATGTTTGATTGCAATCCAGTGAACACACCAATGGAGAGCGGATTGAGGTTGTCAAAGTTTGAAGATGGACAAAATGAGGACCCTTCTTTTCTCAAAAGCCTCGTTGGAAGCCTAAGATACTTAACATGTACAAGACCTGAAATTCTATAACCGGTTGGAGTAGTGAGTCGTTTCATGGAAGCTCTTACTACTACACACATGAAAGTCACTAAGAGGATACTTCGCTACCTTAAAGGTATGCTTGATTATGGACTATTTTACTCTTCTTCTAATGATTTTAAATTTTTTGGATTTTGTGATAGCGACTTTGCGGGAAATATTGATGATAAAAAGAGTATTAGTGGTTTTATATTTTGGAGCTCGAAGAAGCGACCTATTGTCACACTTTCAACATTTGAGTTAGAGTATGTAGTAGCAACTTCTTGCACTTGTCATGTCATTTGGCTAAGGAGATTATTGGAGGAACTTCATATACCACAAAAGAAAGCTACTGACATTTATATAGACAACAAGTCGGCACAAGCACTTGCAAAGAATCCAGTGTTTCATGATTGTAGCAAGCACATAGACACAAGGTACCATTTCATTAGAGAATACATTGCCAAGAAAGAAGTTGAGCTTAAATATGTGAAGACTCAAGATCAAGCTGCATATATTTTTACAAAGCTGTTAAAATTTGAAGACTTTCAAAGGCTAAGAGCAAGACTTGGAATGAAGAAGAAAATTTTAAATTAAGGGGGAGCAATGTGATGTAGCTAAATATCACTAGAAGGGGGGTTGAATAGGGATTTTGCATGTTAAAAATAATTTTCAAATGTTTTAAAAACTATCCTCTTACTGAGGATGGCAAGCCCGAGGATGGTTTTTTTTTTCAAATTGTTAGATCTGAGCTGAGCAAAATAGTGAGAGAGAAATATGAGAATGACACACAATTTTTATACTGGTTCACCCAATGAAGGCTACGTCTAGTCCTCACACTCTTGTGAGATTTCACTAATGTTCAAATAGATCAACCTCTCATTGAGGATGATTACAAATTGTGTATTCTTTAGCTTCACCAATCTTACAATCAATTATCAACTATTTCTAAGTGTATCTCATGTGGAAATTACAAAGTGATATGAGAGTGATTGATTCTAAATACTTTCTCAAAGGATTTACAAAGATCTAGTGTAGGATTAAAGAAAGTATGAAGAGAGGATGGGTATTGCTCTTGATAGCTTTAAGATGCTTGATCTTTTTATGCAATTGTGTTGTGTATTTGATGATGAAGAGCTTGCTGCCTTTTATAGAAGTCCAAGCTCGTTGATGAACGTTGGAATTCATTACAAAAGATCCAAGGTTTTTCATCATCATTATAGAACTTCCATCCAACTGTTCTTGGACTAGTAGAGGCCATCGTCGCGCAGGAAGATAACCTTCCTTGAAACTTGATCTTTGTTGGTGGAATGGCCTCTATCCTTAGGAAGTTGTACACAATATTATTAATCAGATTTTGCAATTCTTTCCTAAGTGATGAACTTAATATTAAAACCAACTTGTTTAATATTAATTCCAATTTAACAATAATAGATTCAAAACTGAGATTCAAGAACACATGTATTATCAAGATAAAGAGTAGAGACATATAAAAATATGCACCAGAGATTTTTATATTGGTTCAACTATCTATTCTATACTCTACATCGAGTCCCGAAATCACTTACTGATTTCAGGCTTTACTAGAAATGATTTAAGTATGTTTACAGACTTTCCAGCACTTCAATGTCTATACATCTAACTCAACATCAATCTACAACAACAACCAATCTATCCTTAAGAACTACTCGCCAAGATCTAGCAAGATCAGATTGAGATCTCTTTTAGATGATCACACACACTCTAAAAGATTACCATCAGTTTCACAATACTGGATTTCCACTCTCTTTCTTTTACAAAGATGGTTCTTTCAAAAAGACTAAAAACATTTTATTCAATCACAATGAATTCTCACACTAAGTATTTGCCAATAATGTTTGTGAGTTAGAACAATTTTTCTCAAAGTGTATTTTTCGAAAAGCTAATGAAATTCTTTCAGTTCTTTCTGTCTGTTATGAAAATTGTGATTGATTCAATTTATATAGTTTCAGAAAATCTTCAGACAAATCGATTTCCCAATCGATTTTATTAATGCGTATTACCAAATCAATCGATTTCCTAATCGATTTCGCATTTCTTGTTTTTCTTGAAATTCTTGAAATAGATGAACTAATCGATTTGCTAATTGATTTTTTAATGCATATATCAGAAACTGATACTCAGTTCATATCAGAGTCGATTGGATATCTCCATTCAGAAAAGCACTCCTTACATCCATTTGATACAATTTAAAATACATGATACAAGCATAAGCAAGCAAAATCCTAATTGCTTCTAATCTGGCTACAGGAGCATAAGTCTCATCATAATCAATACCTTCCTCCTGGTTGTAGCCTTTAGCAACTAGTCTAGCCTTATTTCTGGTTATTACTCCATTCTCATCCATCTTATTCCTAAACACCCATTTAGTATCAATAATATGTTTGTTTTCTAGTTTAAGAACTAAGATCCATACTTTGTTTCTCTCAAATTGATTAAGCTCTTCTTGCATGACAATTATCCAATCATTGTCCAAGATAGCTTCTTTTATATTCTTAGGTTCTACTTGAGAAACAAAAACTGTGAAATTACAAAAGTGTCTAAGGGATTTTCTAGTAGCAATCCCTTTAGAAATTTCTCCTATGATGTTGTCAATAGGATGATTTTTGTTGAATTTCCATTCCTTAGGTAAGTCATCTTCCCTTATAGGTTCTATATAATCAATGTCAGTTAGAGGTAATGTTTCATTTGGTTCTTTTGGATCTGATTCTACAATTTCATCAAGAGAATCACCAACTGTAAGAGGGGTACTGTTCAAGTTTTTGGTAAACATTTCATCAAATTTTACATGAACAGATTCCTCTATAGTTTTAGTTCCTTTATTGTAGATCCTATAGGCGTTACTAGATTGTGAATATCCTAGAAAAATTCCCTCATCTGCCTTAGAGTCAAATTTCCCTGGATGCTCTTTTCCATTATTCAGTACAAAACACTTGCATGCAAAGACTCTAAAAAAGACAATGTTTGGTTTTCTACCTTTGTATATTTCATAGGGTGTTTTTCTAAGGATAGGCCTAATTAGAACTCTATTTATCACATGATTAGTTGTGTTTATTGTATCAGTTCAAAAGTATTTTGGAAGCTTAGAGTCATTAAACATTGTTCTAGCAAGTTCTTCTAGAGCTCTATTCTTCCTTTCTACAACTCCATTCTGTTGTGGAGTTCTTGGGGCTGAGTAAATGTGGTGAATTCCATTTTTATCACAATAATTGTCAAAAGATTCATTTTGAAATTCTCCACCATGATCACTCTTAATGGAAACTATTTCCTGATTCTTCTCATTTTAAACTTGATTTGCAAATTTTTTGAAAATTGAGAAGGCATCACTTTTGTGAGACAGAAAATAAGTCCATGTATATCTAGAGAAATCATCAACTAAAACATAGCCATAAATATTTCCTCCAAAACTTTTTACTTGAGAGGGACCAAATAGATCCATGTGAATCAATTGTAGAACTCTATTAGTTTGTACTAAGTCTATTAGTGGGAAAGAGGACTTGACCAATTTACTTTTCTCACAAGAGTCACATAATTTGTCCTTAGTAAATTTTCTGTTAGGAAGACCTAGCACTAGTTATTTGCTAACAAGTTTGTTAAGATGGTTTATATGTATGTGAGCTATTCTCTTGTGCCACAACCAATATTCATCAGATTTAGATAACAAACAGCAAACATTATTTGCAGGCAAAGAGTCAAAATCAATCATGTATATATTATTTACCCTTTCACCTACCAATTTTATGCTATCATCTTCCTTGTGCTCAAGTGTACAAGTGTGTGATGTAAAATATACCTAGTAGCCTTTATCGCAAAGCTGACTAATGCTAAGCAGGTTGTGTTTCAAACCTTTTACATAGAGAACATCCTTGATTACCGTTGTTGATTCACTCCTTATGTCTCCAGCACCAAGTATTTTGCCTTTGTTGTTGTCACCATACTTTACATATGCTCCTTCTTTCAAATTCAGAGATATGGATTTTGATTTGTCTCCAGTCATATGTTTGGAACATCCACTGTCTAGGTACCATGAGTGAGTTTTGGATGTCAAGCAGGTCTACAAAACAGAATTCAAACTTTGATTTTAGGTACCCAATTTAGATTGGGTCCTTGAGGGTTAGTCTCAATCACACGTTTCTTTACTCTCCAAACTTGTTTCCATCCCTTGTCAGCAAGCTTTTTCAGTTTACAATCAAAAGATATATGTCCCTTTTTGCAACAAAAATGGCATGAAAAAGCAAAGGATGTAATTTAAGTTGGTTTAATGAAAACATCATGAATTGGCTTTGATCCAACAAATTTATGATTCTTTTGAGCATTCCTATTTGGTCTATAGCCAATTCCAAATTTTTAATTTGCATTCTTTTGGTTGCCAAGAAGAACATTCAGGTTGTTTCTACCACTAGTAAATTTTGCTAAATCAAATTGTAGTGATTCAACATTTCTTTCAAGTTCAATAAAACAAGTGAGTCTATCATGTGCTTTCTTTTTCAAAAGTGCATTTGATAACTCTTCATCATATGCATAATTTCCCACTGTTTTAGTCTTATTTATCTTCAATCATTAGTTAAATTAAGGATTTATTTGATATATTTGGTTTACTTTTGCTCTTTGAAATAATAAAATGTTATGCTTGTATTTCAGTGATTAAGTAGGAATTTCTCGTAATTTTACATTGCGTTTTGTTTTAAGTGCAGTGCTGAATTTTGGCAAAAAATCAACATGACATATGTGGAGTATTTCACCCATATCTGGTGTTATAGATGTCCAATTAGTGTCACTCAAAGTGCTAATGAAAACTAAGATCCATATCTACAACTTTCATGAAGACACCGGGATCAAATTCAGACGCGAAAGATGAGAAAAATGCAAAATACGTCAGACAACAAATGCTATGCGCCTGGAGCGCGCCCTGCGCGCCTGAAGCGCATTTCCACACTGTCAATACGCGCCCGGAGCGCAAAGACTGCGCCTGGAGCGCGTTACGCGGATCAGCAATCATAAAAACGCAATTTTTTTACTGTTTAGAGATCTTTTTGACTCTTGGGATTTGGGAGACTTGTGCTCTAGCATAGAAACTCAAAGACGGCCGTTTCTAACGCCATTGAAGCAGTTTTATCAAGAATCATCCATGAATCATTCTTGTAATTCTTCTTTAATCCTTATCTTCTGTATATCTGCCATGAGTAACTAAACCCTATTTGTTAGGGATGAGTGTAACCAGATGAAACCCTTATTTTTCTGATTTGATTTCTAGTTATATGAATGAGTTTATTGAATTGTTTTTTTTCATCTCTGTGCTTAATGCTTTTTATTGCTTGATCAACATTAAAATGTTCTACGATTTGTATTTTGAAACGGAAGTGGACTTTACGAATGCTTGAGATGAGAAATTCATGAATTTGTAGTCTAGGGATAGATGCATGTCATTAAACCTATTAAATTAGTTGCAAAGCAATAATTTACAAGAGAATTTCTATACGGTAATGCTTAATTCTAATCTTAAATCTACTAAGGAATTAGGGGTTACTTTGGAATTAAAGGTTTTGTCACTAAGACATTATGGCAAGAATAATAAAGAGAATTCGGTAATAATTCAATAAAGGAATTCAGTAACTAGGATCAAATTAGACACCAAGGTTGGATTTGAAGTGAAACTCATCCCTGACATTTTTCTCATTATAAAAGATCAATTTTATTACTGTTGTTAATTTCAAATATTATTTCAATCAACTTGGGAACCTTTTGTTCAATTTTAGTAATTAAATATAATTCAATAGTAAAATGCAATCCTTGAGTTCGACACTCGGTACTACCGTTTTATTATTACTTGCAACGATTCAGTACACTTGTTGAAACGCTATCAGCATTCATGTCTTCAAGAAACTTATGATCCTTTTTTATTTCTTCATACATCATGCACTGTTTTTCTAACACTTTCTTAGTGCAAATCAATTGTTTGACTACCTTAATATGCTCATCATGCAATTCATTGAAAGCATCATGCAATTCTTCATAAGAGGGATTAGAGGTAGTACTTACATCGCTATCTGACTCTGAGTTAGTGTTGACCATTAGACACAAGTTTGCTTCTTCTTCTTCTGAAGATTCAGAAGATTCTTCATCATTGTCATTCCAAGCTATGTAGGCTCTTTTAGTTTTTGAAGATGGTGGATCATTGCCTTTAGCTTTCACCAACTTGTTTATATTTTGTAGTTGAAAACATTCAGATTTAATGTGTCCTGATTTTCCACATTCATAGCAGGTTATCACCTTGCTATCATTTGTCTCATTCTTGCTGAAGCTTTTTGTCCTTGAATTGGATGGTTTGCTTGGTTGGTTTCCTTTCTTCTTCAGAAATTTCTTGAACTTTCTGACCAGCATTCCGATTTTAGGTTCTTCATCAGTTTCACTCTCGGAATCATCATAACAAGTTTCTGGTTCAGATTTTACTTTATGAGCTTGAGCTTTCAGAGATAGTCCCTTCCTTTTCCGATCAGTTTGCTCTGACTCATTCAACCGGTGCAGCTCCATTTCATGTTCTCTGAGCTTGCCAAAGAGGGTGGCAATGGTCATGCTTCTAAGATCCTTTGATTCAGCTATTGCAGTGACCTTAGGTTGTCATTCTCTTGTCAAGCATCTCATTACTTTGTTTATTTGTTGCTGATTGTCAATTACTTTCCCTAGAGCATTTAGATTGTTAATGACATATGTGAACCGTGTCTGCAAGTTATTGATTGACTCATCCTTCTTCATATTGAAGAGTTCATATTCATGCATCAGAGTGTTACTTATGGCCATCTTGACATCAATTGTGCCTTCATGAGTTTCTTGGAGTGTATCCCACATTTCTTTGGCGGTTTTGCAATTTGATACCCTGAAAAACTCATCAGAACTCAAAGAAGAAGTTATTATGTTTTTGGCTTTTGCATTATAGCCAACTCTTTTCTTATCATCATCAGACCAATCAGTGGTTTCATGATTAATGATCCATCAGTACCAGCAAGTCTAGGCACAAGGACCATTTTCTACTGCATCTAATATGTCAAGACCACTTGCCTCTAGAAAGATAAGCATTCTTTCTTTCCAGTACATATAAACAGACCCACTAAAGGCGGGGGTCTAGCTAAAGAGTCACCTTCGCCCAAGAATTTAGTAGAGGCCATTTTCTTTTTGAGAAATAGTCTAAAAGATTAAGCTCTTGATACCAATTGTTGGTGGAATGGTCTCTATCCTTAGGAAGTTGTACACAATATTATTAATCAGATTATCCAATTCCTTATAAGTGGTGAACTTAATATTAAAACCAACTTGTTTAATATTATTTCCAATTTAAAAATAATAGATTCAAAACTTAAAAAAAACTGAGATTCAAGAACAACACATGTATTATCAAGATAAAGAGTATAGAGATAGAAAAGTGTGCACCAGGGATTTTTATACAGGTTCAACTATTTATTGATTCAGCTATTGCAGTGACCTTAGGTTGCCATTCTCTTGTCAAACATCTCATTACTTTGTTTATTTGTTGCTCATTGTCAATTACTTTCCTTAGAGCATTTAGATTGTTAATGACATGTGTGAACCGTGTCTGCAAGTCATTGATTGACTCATCCTTCTTCATATTGAAGAGTTCATATTCATGCATTAGAGTGTTACTTATGGCCCTCTTGACATCAGTTGTGCCTTCATGAGTTTCTTGGAGTGTATCCCACATTTCTTTGGCGGTTTTGCAATTTGATACCCTGAAAAACTCATCAGAACTCAAAGCAGAAGTTATTATGTTTTTGGCTTTTGCATTATAGCCAACTCTTTTCTTATCATCATTAGAGCAATCAGATCTTGGTTTCATGATTAATGATCCATCAGTACCAACAAGTCTAGGCACATAAGGACCATTTTTTACTGAATCTAATATGTCAAGACCACTTGCCTCTAGAAAGATAAGCATTCTTTCTCTCCAGTACATATAAGCAGACCCACTAAAGGCGAGGGCCTAGCTAAAGAGGCACCTTCGCCCAAGAATTTAGCAGAGGCCATTTTCTTTTTGAGAAATAGTCTAAAAGATTAAGCTCTTGATACCAATTGTTGGTGGAATAGCCTCTATCCTTAGGAAGTTGTACACAATATTATTAATCAGATTATCCAATTCCTTCTAAGTGATGAACTTAATATTAAAACCAACTTGTTTAATATTATTTCCAATTTAACAATAATAGATTCAAAACTTAATCAAAACTGAGATTCAAGAACACATGTATTATCAAGATAAAGAGTATAGAGATAGAAAAGTGTGCACCAGTGATTTTTATACTGGTTCAACTATCTATTCGATAGTCTACATCGAGTCCCAAAATCACTTACTGATTCCATCCTTTACTAGAAATGATTTGAGTATGTTTACAGACTTTCCAGCACTTCAATTCCTATACATCTAACTCAACATCAATCTATAACAACAACCAATATATCCTTAAGAACTACTCACCAAGCTCTAGCAAGATTAGATTGAGATCTCTTTTAGATGATCACACACACTCTAAAAGATTACCACCAGTTTCACAATACTGGATTTCCACTCTCTTTCTTTTACAAAGATGGTTCTTTCGAAAAGACTAAAAACACTTTATTCAATCACAATGAATTCTCACACTAAGTATTTGCCAATAATATTTGTGAGTTAGAACAATTTTTCTCAAAGTTTATTTTTCGAAAAGCTAATGAAATTATTTCATTTCTTTCTATCTATTATGAAAATTGTGATTGATTCAGTTTATATAGTTTCAGAAAATCTTCAGACAAATCGATTTCCCAATCGATTTTATTAATGCGTATTACCAGATCAATCGATTTCCTAATCGATGTCGCATTTCTTGTTTTTCTTGAAATTCTTGAAATAGATGAACTAATCGATTTTCTAATCGATTTTTTTAATGCATATATCAAAAACTGATACTCAGTTCATATCAGTGTCGATTGAATAATTGATTATAATTGTTTTGTTCATAATGCGAGATCAAACAATCGATTACTCAGTCGGTTCACTTTCATTAACATAATCGATTTGGCAACGGGCTAATTTCTCCCTGTAACTCAGACACTTAATCAAATCGATTTGCCAATCGACTGATTTGTCCCTGTAACTCAGATATTAAATTAAAATCGATGTGCCAATCGATTATGCAATATGTTTCTGATAAATGATGAACTAATTCATTCATGCAATCAATTAACTAATTGATTAGTAGAAAGCTTGTAAGTTAAGAAAAGTATATCAATCAATTGTCCAATCGATTTCTTTTGATCATAGAACACAGGTCTGATAAAAACATTTAAGTAATCGATTTGCTAATCGATTAACTCAGTGAAAACTTTGTTCTATGAATCAGAAAATCAATTAACCAATTGATTTACCAATTGATTGATTAACACACTTAGTTTATGATTTCAGTTTTAATTGGCAAATATTAGATGTGTAAAATCATAATGATGAATCTAACTAATAAACACTATGCACAATAGACAAATTTACACATAATCTTCAAGCCTTGTATGATATGATCAATCTTTGCTTGTTTGCTTGAGATCCAAGATTTGTCGAAGTGTAGTGTTTGATTCTTTCCTGAAATGTATCTGAACCCAAACTATTAGATTAACTAGATAATGCATATACATTGTATGTTTGGAAGTTATATCAAAATCATAGTCAAGGAGGCATATATCTTACAATCTTGAGATGTCATTTTCTATTCTCTTTCTTCAAAGAGTGCAAGGTTGTTTCTTTGACCATGTTAGCTACAACCATTTTAAAAACTATAAGGACTAGGTTGATTTCAACTTTTGAGAGTGATGTTGACAAGAAAGTGACACCCTCTTACATAGGACTGTCATCCTCGAGTCCGAGGATCAGATATGTTTTTAACATGTGAAGTCTTCCATTTTTGGCTTGTTTGTTGCTGCCTTTCTTTAAATTGACTTCTTCATGTATTCATTCGTGCAAGCACAACAAATAGTCTGATTTTAGCCTTTCACATGTTTGTTGGGTTGCTTTCATCTTTACTGAACCATCATCAGCCTAGTTTGTCATCCTCTAGTCTTAGATATGGCAATTCTCGTCCTTTTCCTTTGGCCCTCTAACTTCTTTATTTCAAATACTTTATTTATTCATTCTTTGATATTATTGTGCATTTCTTTAATGAATAAAAACATTTTTTCTGGTGAGGACACATATTGTGCAGATTTGAAGATCCATCAACTCGCGAGGCCATCCTCGGCATTTTCCATCCTCAAATTTGACTCAAATTTTTCTTCTTTTTGCCTTAGTGATTAATAACCTATTTTCTTACATGAATTCACTCAAGAGCACATATTAGTCATTAACCACAATCATAATCTCTTAAGTAATTTTGTTATCATTAAAATCATTTGAGAGATTTTAATGATAACAAAGTAAGTTATGAGGTCAAGATTGGAACATTTCTTGTACCAAATTCCCAAACTTATAGTGCCAACAAGATATCTAAAAATCCTTTTTACTGCATTTAGATTGGATTCTTTAGGAGAGGATTACAATCTTACACAAAGACTGACTGCAAAAGACTATGTCTGGTCTGTTGGTTGTTAAATACAACAAGGATCCGATCATATCCCTCTATACTCCTTTTCAGATATTGGAGTTCCTTCATCATCTTTGTGGAGTATGGAGGATGGGTGCATAGGAGTTCCCACACTCTTGGTTGAACTCATGTTATATTTGTTGAGTAAATCCTTGGTGTATTTTTCTTGTGATATAAAAATGACATCCTCTCATTGTTTGATTTGCAAACCAAGGAAGAATTTTAATTCCCCCATCATACTCATCTCAAACTCACTTTGCATGAGGTTGGAAAAATATTTACACATCTTTTCATTTATGGATCCAAAGATTATGTCATTGACATATATTTGAACAATCAATAAATCCTTCTCAAGAGTCTTCTTGAAAAGAGTAGTATCAATCTTTCCTCTAATGAATTCATTTTCTTCTAGAAAGGAGTTTAACCTCTCATACCAAGCTTGACGAGCTTTCTTTAAACCATAAAGAGCTTTTGAGAGTTTGAACACATGGTTCGGCCTCTTCTCATCCTCAAACCCAGGAGGTTGACGAACATACACTTCCTCATTTAAGAACCCATTCAAAAAGGCACTTTTGATATCCATTTGAAATAATTTGATACTTTTATGAGTAGCATAAGCTAAGAGGATTCTTATTGCTTCAAGTCTTGCTACGGGTGCAAACGTTTCATCATAATCAATTCCTTCTTGTTGATTGTACCCTTGTGCCACTAATCTTGCTTTATTTATAATGACTTATCCATCCTCATTTAGTTTGTTTATAAATATCCATTTAGTCTCAATAATAGATTTGCCTAGAGGATGGGGTACAAGATTCCATATCTTGTTTCTTTCAAAATGTGAGAGCACTTCCATCATAGCTTCATCCCATGATTTGTCACCAATAGCTTGATCAATCGTTTTGGGTTCAACTTGTGATATCATGGCCATGTTGGTAGTGTTTTCCCTTAGAGAATTTATGGTTCTAACATTATCTTCAGTATTCCCAATGATTAGATTTGGAGGATGATGTGTGACTGTTTTCTATCCTCTTGGAGGTTGCTGAGAGGTTGGGCCAGACTCATCCTCTTCATGAGGACCGAGTACTTGAGAGGATGAATGTTCATCTTCTTCATTTTTATCCATTTTTTCTAAACACAAGTCATCAAACTCATCAAAAATAACATACATGGATTCCTCCACAGTTTGACTCATAAGATTGTATATTCTATAACCTTTTGACGTTGTGGCGTATCCTAGAAAAATACCTTTATCAGATTTTGGATCAAACTTTCTCAAATTTTCTTTATTATTCAGAATGTAGCAATAACATCCAAATATATGGAAATAGAAAATATTTGGTTTTCTCCCTTTCCATAATTCGTATGGAGTTTTGTTTAAAAATTTTCTAATGGATGCACGATTAGAAACATAACAAGCAGTGTTGATGGCTTCGGCCCAAAAGTATTTTTCAATGTTGGCTTCATTTAAAATAGTTCTAGCCATTTCATGTAAAGTTCTATTTTTCCATTCAACAACCCCATTTTGTTGGAGAGTTCTTGGACAAGAAAATTTATGAGAAATACCATTTTCTTCACAATAATTTTTAAATGATTCATTTTCAAATTCACCTCCATGGTCATTTCTCAGCGAAACAATTTTTTATCCTTTTTCATTTTGAATCTTTTTTCAAAAATGGTGGAATGCCACAAAGGCTTCACCTTTATGTTTTAAAAATAGAACCCAAGTAAAACAAGAGAAATTATCAACAATTACAAAATCATATCTTTTTCCACTAAGACTTGGAGTTTTGATAGGACCAAAAAGGTCAATGTGAATAAGTTCAAGAGGATGATTTGTTGAAACAATGTTTTTAGAGTGAAAACTACTTTTAACTTGTTTTCCTTTGACACAAGCTTCACATACTTTGTTTAAGCTTGTGTGACCAACTCGTTTATGTCAAATCCATTTATCTTTTTCAATGGAAACAAAACAAGATTCAGTAGGTAAATCATCAAAATAAAATTCATATAAATTCTTTTTTCTAAAATCGAAAAAGAAAACTCTACCCGAGGATGAGTGCTTAACCTCACATAGAGTAGGCTTAAAAATAACTTCAAATCTACTATCACATAATTGACTAATGCTTAGCAAGTTATGTTTTAGGCCATCCACATACTGAACATTTTCAGTTTTTGCAGAATTATTCTTACCAATAATACATGTTCCTTTTATTTGAGCTTTATCATTATTACCAAATGTGACTGATCCTCCATCCTTTATCTCCAATGAAATAAAATAGTGCTTATCCCCTGTCATATGCCTTGAGCAACCACTGTCCAAGTACCAAGGCTTTCTTTTGTTTATAAGAGGATGAACATGTGTTTGAGTTTAAAAGTGATTTAGGTACCCATATAGCATTGGGTCCTTGTTGGTTAGTTTTTCCTCTTGTGAGGACTTTTCTTTTGTGATAACAAATAGAATCGAGGTGCCCATGTTTACCATAAAATGAGCATGCTTTCTTTATATTGTTAGCTTTCTTCTTAGCATGACATATTTTGAAAGTATGCCCAAATTTTTTGCAAAAAGTGCATTTTGGCCTATCCTCTTATTTTTTAGGCAAGAAAAAATTGTCATATAATTTTTATTTTTTAGAGCTTTCAAAACCAATACCAGCCTTGTTAAATATTCCAGATTGAGACCCCATTGTCTTTTTGAAATGTTTCTGTAGATTTGAAGTTCCCTAACCTCTGTTTTCAAAATTTCCTTTTCTGTATCCTCGTCAAGAGGTTGAGGATGAGTTTCGACTATCCTCTCGTTAAAATTTTTTTGTTGCTCTGACATTTGAAAATGAGAATGCTGCAAATCTTGAATGATTTTAACATACTCATCATTCTTTTTTCGAAGCTCCTCATTTTGTTTCTTTATCTCAACAAGTTGGTTTTTTTGAAATAAACATTTTTGAGATAAAGTGTTTGAGTCATTTAAGAGGCTATCAAATTCAATTTCTAATTTCTCACAAGTAGGACATAGATTAGAAATACTTACCTTTTCAGTTTCTGATTTTGCCATGAGACATAGGTTAGCCTCTTCTTCCTTTTCTTGCTCAGAACATGACTCGTCACTGTCATCCCAAGTAATCATCATGGACTTGTTTTTGTATGGAAATCTTCTTGAGTTCCTATTTTTGAGAGGACACTCAGTTTTGTAGTGTCCCATCTTGTTGCATCCAAAACAAGTTATCTGACTTTTGTCAAATTTTTTCTTTTTGAGGATGTCCTCTATTATGTCCTCTTATGTTTATCATCCTCTGAATTCTTCTGGAAATCAGAGCGAGTTCATCCTCATCCTCAGATAGAGGATACTCTTCATTTTCCTTCTTTATGACATCTTCATTTTTCTTAGAGGATGAACTTTCTATTTGGTTGGTTTTTAGAGCAATCATTATTCCCTTTGTGCTTGGTTTATCTGCCAGCAACAGTGGTTCTTATCCTTTCTTGAACGGAGTATACCTTTCCAAGAGATCTCAAGTTATTTAATATGATTTTTAACCTTGAGAACATTTCATCAATGTTTTCCTCCTCCTTCATTTCGAATAGTTTGAAATCTCTTACTCCCATGTATATCCTCCCTTCTTTCACATGGCTTGATCATTCATGATGGATCCTTAGAGTGTCCTAGAGCTCCTTAGTGTTTTTGCATTCTTCAACTCTGTCATACTCTTCCCTACTCAAAGCACACATTAGAAATAAATGAGCTTTAGAGTTTAGGAGTACCTTTGCATTTTCATCCTCCGTCCACTATGCTTAAGGTTTCTCATCGAAGGTTGCGTCTGTGTTGTTGGTTTTGATGATGTGATCCCCATTTTCCACCACAGACCACATGTTGTTGTCTTGTGATATGAGAAATAGTCTCATCTTACCTTTCCAATGGTAGTAATCTGTACCATCAAAATAGGGAGGTCGGTTGGATGATCCTCCTTCAGGAATGTACTTAGCTTTTGACATTTTTCCTTTTAGATCTTTTTCTCTTACACTGTTAGGTGTATTTTTTAGAGAACCTTGCTCTGATACCAACTGATGTAGCTAAATATCACTAGAAGGGGGGTTGAATAGGGATTTTTCTTGTTAAATATAATTTCAAGTGTTTTAAAAACTATCCTCTCGCTGAGGATGGCAAGCTTGAGGATGGGTTTTTTCAAATCGTCAGATCTGAGATGAGCAAAAGAGTGAGAAAGAAATATGAGAATGACACACATAATTTTTATACTGGTTCACCCAATTAAGGCTATGTCCAGTCCTCACACTCTTGTGAGATTTCACTAATGTTTAAATAGATCAACCTCTCACTGAGGATGATTACAAATTGTGTATTCTTTAGCTTTTTTATATTTTTTATATTTTTATTCATCTATATTTTAGGTTTGTGATCAACAAATAAGTATCCTTACAGAATGGCTACAAAAACTAGACACCAAAGCTTTGTCACATTGAGTTGTCTTAAGTATTTCAATCAATCCTTAAGATATGGGTAAGTGGAACTTGCAACTTGTGTATGAAAACTTTTTTCCCTTTGAAAGGATGCAAATCCAACAACTCTTCCTATCTCTTTTTTGTCAGATGGATATATTGGTTTAAAGTCGTAACGAAAAGGTGTTTTCTCGGTTAGATATGTCTACCATTGCATCAAACAATGAGAATTGAGAATAGTGTGAGTCTTCTCAAACCATTGCAAAATACATCTTCCTCTTATTGGTCAAAATTTTAGAATCTCAACCAAGGTTGTCAAACTCTAGATCCTACCTAAGATATTTGAGAAATAGAAAAAGCGTAGATCATAGGATTGTAAAGCGGATCTTAAGATCTCACAAAATGGACAAACTTATAACAGAAAATTAAGAAAAATAACCTTAACATAAACATTTTCATTGGTATAATAAAAAGTCACAATGTTGAAACACAAAAAGGCTATTACCATTGTCTCAAATAAAAAAAGACCATGCTCATATTTGACTCAGATTTTTCTTCTTTTTGCCTTAGTGATTATAACATGTTTTCTTATATGAATTCACTCAAGAGCACATATTAGTCATTAACCACAATTATAATCTCTTAAGTAATTTTGTTATCATTAAAATCATTTGAGAGATTTTGTCTCAAGACAATGTTATTACTAATTTGAAATTAGATAATTCAAGAACCATATAGAACTTCCATGTAAGAATCACGAAGTATTTTAACTATAGATAATTGTGGGAAGCTCTTAGAAGTCGATATTAATTAGGAAGCTCCTAAAAGTCGGTATTAATTAGGAAGCTCCTAGAATTCGATATTAATTAGAAAGCTCATAGAAATACGTCTATAGTTTTCTATTTGTTTCTATAAATACTTACTTGTACTTGACATTAAGCATCAAGCAAATTGAGAGTTTTCTATTAGAAATACCTCATTTCTCTAACAAAAGATTCAAATTAATTTTGGTTGAAAAATGTTATTTTTGTAGGTGGTGATTTGTCTATGTTGTTTTGTCTATATGTGGAGTTTTAGATGTTGAATTGATGTGATCTTTGATTCAAAGGAAAGTTTAGAAATTTATCTACAATTTATCTTTAGACTCAAGATCAAATTCAGCTTCTATAATGGTCAAAAATGAGTTGGAAGTTCACCACGTAATTTGTGATGTTTTTATTGTTTTAGAGTCAAAAATAACATAGCAATTCCTCTCGGTTTATTGATCATCTTGATTGTGGCGTCTTCTTTTAACATCTCTTTTCTCAAATCCACCTTTTGTTTAGTTATTTTAGTTTTTTTATATTTTTATTCATCTATATTTTAGGTTTGTGATCAACAACTAAGTATCCTTACGGAATAGCTGCAAAAACTAGACACCAAAGCTTTGTCACATTGAGTTGTCTTAAGTATTTCAATCAATCCTTAAGATATGGGTAAGTGGAACTTGCAACTTGTGTATGAAAACTTTTTTCCCTTTGAAAGGTTGCAAATCCAACAATTCTTCCTATCTCTTTTTTGTCAGATGGATATATTGGTTTAGAGTCGTAATGAAAAGGTGTTTTCTCGGTTAGAAATGTCTACCATTGCATCAAACAATGAGAACTGAGAATAGTGTGAGTCTTCTCAAACCATTGCAAAATACATCTTCCTCTTGTTGGTCAAAATTTTAGAATCTCAACCAAGGTTGTCAAACTCTAGACCCTACCTAAGATATTTGAGAAATAGAAAAAGCATAGATCATAGGATTGTAAAGCGGATCTTAAGATTTCACAAAATGAACAAAATTATAACATAAAATCAAGAAAAATAACCTTAACATAAAAATTTTCATTGGTATAATAAAAAGTCACAATGTTGAAACACAAAAAGGCTATTACCATTGTCTCAAATAGAAAAACAAAACATATCTCCATCATTTAACAACATCTAAAATTTTAATTTAACAATTCATCCAAGGCGTTGTGATCAAAACCAATATCTTCTACACAATCTTCATATTGTTTTCCATCAAATTCATCATCAAAATTGTGAATCTCCAAATCATCTTGAGAGGCAGCTTCTTCAACTCCACTCCCTTTTTCATTTTGATTGCCAAATTCTAAATCTTCATTTTCTATTGTGAAATATAAAATGTCATTCTCAACTGAACCTTCATTATTATCTACAATCCATTCATCATCAAATTCAAGATCATTAAGGTTATGTTCTACCATATTTCTAGTTTGCTTTTTCTTAGCTAATTTTGAATTTGTCATCACAAACACAACATCATTCAATGTATTTTGTTTCAAACGATTTCTCCTCTTTGTGTGGACCTAATAGATACAAATTTCATTAGTATATAGCAAGTTGTGGATAATTTTCAAAGGGAAATTTTAAAGTAATTTTTACCATCTCAAAAGCGCTCTAATTTCGTTCACATCCAGATGAACTACAAGTTAAGCTTAACACACTAATTGCAATAGATTAAAGTTTTGGATACTCATCCCCATATGATTCCCACAAATGTGATAAAATTTTGGTTTTAAGTGCAGTCTTTGCTATCAAACTACCAAAAAACTTGGCTTTGTATCTTGAAATCTTCCAGTTGAGCATCAATCTTGCAAATTTCTTCAACATTTTCCACCATATTTTATAAGTAGTCATATAACCCACGTTTGACTTCATAATCAACTTTAAATCTAGGGTTGTAATATAGTTGAGGGATAAGGTAGTAGACTGCCGCATGCAAAGGTTGATGGAGTTGTTTATCCTACCTCTCATCAATGATATCCCATAGAGGCTTGAAACTAAATAATGGAAAAATAACTAAATTACTTTTAGGCTTGAAATAGAATGCATAATTTACTGAAATGTTGTGCATTGCAAAACATAAACATTATGCAGAATTTGAAGGCAGAATTTGCAAAAATATAATTTGTAATTAGTAGGACCTTCTTTGTTTTAGAATTTGCAAAAATATAATTTAGTAGGGACCTTCTTTGAACGCCATTGAAGGCATCTTGGATTCTTTCTTTAGTTTGGTCCATTGCCTTATAAATAAACTTCATTGTTGGTTTATTATCTGAATCCACTTAACGAAGCACTTCGATTAGTGGATAACCACCTTTTAATCAAATTGCAATCTTTTTTCCAAAACTCTTTATCCATAGTCACTTCTTCAATATATTGCCTTTCACTTGTTTTTGCAAACTTGTTTGATGTCTATTCATTAGATGTGAACAATTTTATCAATGATCCTTTGTTCTCCATGAGACAACCCAAATTAGATAAATGTTGCAAATGGAGTAGCAGTTGGACTCACTAGATCTTTTCCTTTGGTGAAATGTTGTAATAAATAAATTAGAAAAGCCTTTGAATATATATATATATATATATATATATATATATATATATATATATATTGGGTAATTTTCATACCCTTTGAAAATGTTTCATGATGAACTATTATATTTTTCTCAAAAATCTACTAACATGAGATCAATATAGTGTGTTGCACACGGTGTCCAATAGAACCTCTTCCTTTTTAACATTAATATTGCACCAGCAACTTTGTAATTTGCTGCATTGTCGATCACAATTTGCACAATATTTTCTTTTTCAACTTCTTCTACTACTTGATCAATCATTTGATATATTTTATCAGATGTTTTTATTATATGAGAAGCATCTATTGAATTTAAAAGAATAGTACCTTTAGGGTTGTTAACTAAGAAATTCAAAATTATGCTCCGTCTTTTGTCCATCCACCCATCATTCGTAATAGTACAACTTGTATTCTTTCAAGTAATTTTGTGTTCTTCAATGGCCTTAGTTGTCTCCTCCACCTTTTGCTTCAATTACTTTATTATAATTTGATGATAGGAAGGTGGCTTAAAACCAAGATCTTGTCTTGAAACTATCTTCAACATCCTTTTAAATTCATCACTATTATAGAAGAACAAAGTTATTTCTAGACACGCTTCTTATTTCAAATTCTTCTTAAAAATGTTGATGGTGGCTTAATTACTTACTACATTTCTCTTGAAAAGTTTTGCAGGGGTAGCATTCTCATCCTCCTCTAGTGATCTTTTTCCTTTTACTTTTTTATTATGTGTCTTGAAACCATCTCCAACTTCCTTTTAAATTCATCACTTTTTGCCACATTAAATGTTTTGGCATTAGGCATGGCATTTGAACTCGAACCCACCCGAACCGCCCCACATTTAACGGGAAAAACCGTTTTTAATGGACGCGGATGCGGGTGCGGATTTTCTCCGTTGTTCAAAGTTACGGGCGAGTGCGAGGGCAGGTTTCATCAAATCCGCCCCGCACCCACTCGACATAAATATAATTACTTAAATACCCTTATATCTCTTAAAATAATAACAAAACCCTAATTTTGTCAAACTTCCTTCTTTTTCCTTGCTTGTTGCCACTGTCCACCCTCACTTTTTCTGTCCCGGCCGTCCTCCCTCCTCTCTGTGCGCCATCTTCATCATCCTTCGTTTGTCGCCTCTTATTCTCTTCACCGCTATAATTTTAAGGTTCGATTTCAAATTTTCTACATTTTGATGCATTTTTTTTTTCATTTTGTTTTTCTAGTTCAATTTCATTTTTGTGTATTGGTTTTGAGATTTTTCTACGTACTTTCTTATTATTTTCTTGTTGAATTTTGGATATTTTTCTGCATGTTTTCTCCATATTTTCTTTCTAAATGGTACAATGATGTAATTTAATTAAATAAATGTATAAAAAAAAATTCACTATCTGTCTTAGAAATTAATCTCTTCCTAAGATAGTTTTCAATTTAATTCCACAAACCAAATCCCATAGTTAACAATTTAATTCCACGCACGGGCTCTTATTATGTTCATCGTGACCCAAAGAAACATTCCTACTATAAAACAGAAGTTTAATAGTTGATAAAAAAAAATTATACACCAATAGTGAAAATAAATTTTAAATAGGTAGTGATCATATTTTCCTATATTATTATAGGGTAAACATATGTTAAGAAGTTATATTAAAACAACTAGAATAGTGTAATATGATTGCAAACTGATGTAAAAATCTAATAATGTAATTTTTTAAGAAATATATGTGTGTGTGAATGAGTGCATAACTTATTTATGAATGTAATTTGTTTTTATGTGCAACTTTACAGAATATATAAATGGAAATTGAAGGCACATCACCTCAACCACTACCATGTCAACTTACTTCAGAAGAAAGTTCACATCAACCAACTATGAATGAAAGTTATAATCCATTAGTTAATGTTTTTACACCAAATGAAACTGTGCAAACACCACACGATGAGAGAAATGATAATATGACAGACGAAATACCCGATGATCGTAACAATAGACTTAAAAGTATTGTATGGGATCATTTTACAAAGGTCAAAGTTGATAGAAAAGAAAAAGCTAAATGTAATTATTGCAAGAAATTGCTTGGTGGGAGAGTAAGAGATGGGACCTCACACTTGCACAGACATATGAAAATATGTACTCCACGTTTGTCTACCATGGGACATAATAACGGACAAACATTTCTTACCCCTAAGGTCTTGCAAGGTAAAAAGGAGTTGGGGACTAGAATTTATGATGTTGAAAATGCTAGGAAAGAGCTTGCCCATGCAATTATTTTGCATGAATATCCACTTTCAATAGTGGAGCATATTGGTTTTAGGAGATACTCAACCTCTCTCCAACTATTATTTCAAGTTCCTTGTAGAAATACTATATAAAAAAAAGTATATTCAAGTGTATGAAGTTGAGAAAACTATAATTTTGAAGTTGTTAGAAACTCTCCCATAAAGAGTGGCCATTACTTCTGACATGTGGACTGTGAGCAATAAAAAAAAAGGTATATGGCTGTCACTGCTCATTACATTGATTAAAATTGGGATCTATAAAGTCAAATTTTGAGGTAATTATAATTTCTTATAATACTAGTTTGATTGAATATTATTTATATTAGTCATTGAATGTGAATCTTCTTATATTAGGTTTATTTATGTTCCTGCCCCTCATACAAGTGAAAGACTTTGTAATGCATTCGTTGAATGTTTGATGGATTGGAACATTGATACAAAATTGTCCACTATCACTTTAGATAATTGTAGCACTAATGATGCAATGATTGAAAAAAATTAAGGATAAGTTGCAATTGAATACATTGTTAAAGGATGGGGCCTTACTTCACATGCGTTGTTGCATGCACATACTTAATTTGATCGTGAAAGATGGGTTAGAAGTTGTGAAACATGGAGTGGAGATGATTCGAGATAGTGTTGCATATTGGACTGCAACACCTAAAAGGAAGGAAAAGTTTGAGGAGACTATCAAACAATTACGAATCTCTTGCAGAAAGAATTTAATTTTAGATTGTCCGACTAGATGGAATTCAACTTACAAGATACTTGATGTTGCCATTTTGTATGAAGATGTATTTATTCGATTAAGACAACGTGAATCCCAATACACATGTTTGCATTGGAAATTTGCAAAAGATATTTGTGGCAAATTGAAATTGTTCAATTCTATCACTGAAGTGTTCTCTGGCACTAACTATCCAACTTCCAATCAATATTTTCCTAAGATTTGTATGATCAAAATTTCAATAAATGAGTGGATTAAATCCTCTGATGCATTGATAAAAAAAATTGGAGAGAATATGTTGAGAAAATTTGAAAAATATTGGAATATGGTTCATGAAATAATGGGGGTTGATGTTGTTTTGGATCTTAGGTACAAAATATAGTTGCTTGAATATTATTATGTTAAGTTGTATTGATGCTAATGACCAAGTTAAGTCGATTCGACAGTTGTGTTATGATTTGCTTTATGAATATCAATTGAAAATGAATAATGGTTCTGGTAGTGATTCTCAAATGTTGGATGTCCATTTTAGCAATGTTGAGGATGATGGTTTAGAAGATTATGATTTGTATGTCAGAAAGCTAGAACTATATTTGTCAAAACAGAGTTGGATATTTATTTAGAGGAGGAAGTTTTGCCAAGAAGTCTTGATTTTGATATTTTGTTGTGGTGGAAGTTGAATGGTGTTAAGTATCCAACACTTCAAACCATTGGAAAGGATGTATTGACAATTCTTGTTTTTAATGTAGCTTATGAATCTATATTCAGTACCGACGGACATATCTTAAGCCCTCATCGAAGCCGACTTCATTGGACTACCTTAGAGGCCTTGATGTATGCTAGAAGTTGGTTATGGAGTGCTGAGAAGACTGGTATTTGTTTTAAATTATTCATGTAAATTTGAATATATTTGAAATAGCTACAAATTTTGTATATCTTAAATTATTGTTGTTTATATTGTACTATGTTGATATTAATAGGTGATTCAAATTTTAAAGTGGATAATGAAAATGCTATTTTACTCAATGAAATAAAGTCTGACGATGAAAGTATTCTATTCTCTAAATTGTTTGATTTAAATTTGTCATGTTAAATGTTAATATTTAACTTTTATTTTTTAATATAGGTGAATTTTTTATCAGTGATGTTACTTCACTTTCCAATTTCCGCCTTGAAGATGAAGATGATCATTAGAAGATGCTTATTTAGAACTTTTTTGTTTTGATGATTTAGAACTTTTTACTTTTTTGATTAATTAGTTCGTTTGAACTTTGAATATTTAGAACTTTTTTTCGAATTGAAATTTTGTTGATCAAAATATTATTTTGATTATTGTAATTTTAGAACTTATGTTAAATGTTACTATTTAGTAAAATTATTGATTTTTTAGGCTATGAATAATAAATTCCAATTTTTGGAGTGGGAGTGGGGGTGGGTGTGGGGTGGGAAAACCTGTCCCTGTTGGGTGCGAGGGTGGATGTTAAAAAGTCACCCCCGAC
Source organism: Cicer judaicum (assembly GCA_037974835.1). Lineage (NCBI taxonomy): Eukaryota > Viridiplantae > Streptophyta > Magnoliopsida > Fabales > Fabaceae > Cicer > Cicer judaicum. The sequence continues at coordinate 3,644,162 of JBBPBS010000249.1, forward strand.
GGATGCGGGTGCAGATGCGGGGGCGGTATTGGAGTTGCGGGTGCGGGGTTGTTAATGCTTAAAATCATCCCCACCCGCCCCGTTGCCATCCCTATTTGGCATTATTGTAGAAGAACAAAGTTATTTCTAACACGTTTCTTCTTTCAAATTCTTCTTAAAAATATTGTTGATGGTGGCTTGAGTACTTACTACATTTCTCTTGAAATTTTTTGCAGGGGTAGCACCCTCATCCTTTTCTAATGATCTTTTTTCTTTTACTTTTTCATTATTTGTATCATTCTCTTCTGTTTTCTTTAATGATTTATCTTTCAAGGATTTTACAAGTTCAAACATGTGTTTCTTCACATCATCAGGTACAACATCACATGCAATATTGTTGAGCTATGTACCAACCAAATGGTGTTTCAGTATGTACACTCCTCCAATAATCTTTTTTCAACAATAATTACATTTTATTTTTCTGGTTCCTCCATCAACAACTACACCATGTTTCCATGCTATATCAGTTCTACATCCTAATGCATTTTTCTGCACTCTAGGAGGTGCAGAACCAGAAATGCAGGCAACAGGAATATATGTAGACATGATTGAAATCGTGAGGCAGCAAGAGAAATTGCATATTGCAGCGAAGAGGATTGAGGAGAGTTTTAGATATGAGATTGAGAAGAGCTGAAGAGTTGAGAAGAATTTATAGAAGAAATAGGAGAGAATCTGAAATTGAATTGTTTAATTTAAGTATTAGAAATTGAAACAGGTGCTTAAAACCAAGACTTGGAAAACGAGCAGAGCAGAATATGAAGGTGCAATACTAGAACTGCAGGCAATAGGAACATATGTAGACATGATTGAAATCGTGAGGCAGCAAGAGAAATTGCATATTGCAGCGAAGAGAATTGAGGAGAGTTTCAGATATGAGAAGAATTTATAGAAGAAATAGAATGAGGGAATCTGAAATTGAATCCTTTAATTTAAGTACTAGAAATTGAAACAAATGCTTAAAACCAAGACTTAGAAAACGAGCATAGCAGAATATGAAGGTGCCTATGAGGAATACGAAGGAGTAGAATACGAGTAGAGAAGAGCATTGCCTCATGCGCATGTTGTTGGTTGTTGTTGCCTTCAAAACCTTAAGCATGTGCCTTTTCTTTATGGGAAACAAGCAAAATACGAAGGCGAAAAGGTGCGAACCCAGGCCAAAGCATGGGTTTTACAACCAGGTACGAACCTCGCTCCCACGCTTCCACACGCTCACAAATCTAGGTCATACAACGCTCTTTCTTTCGCTCTAACAATATTCATGTTGTAAAATGTGTAAGATCTTAGGATGTTACGCTTTAGAGCTTGCTCCTAACAACCTTGATCTCAACACTCTACATAAACACATAAATCTGAATAATGAACTACTTGTCAAAAGAAATTTAATCAAAAAGAGGAATATATTGATCATATCTTTGGAGATTGTTTGTGGACTCGTGAGTTTTGGTTTCTTTTTTTTTTTCCACATAATGTTGTAGACCTAATTTTGACTCTTTGTTATGGTATTTGATTTGCCCATAATAAAATTTGTTTTGAAGAAAAACAACTATGAATCTAAGACCTTATTCACAAGGCGTGGATGACAATTGAAGAACTCAAAATTATGTTGAATTCTCATGCATCGGTTGTCCCCAATCATCATTCAAATTCCTAATCCATTTAGTCCAATTATTATGAACTGCCACAACATTTTATTTCCTATTCTTCTCGTTTAATTTATCACGTGGAAAAGATCGTAAATGTTACACTCATAATTTAACTAAATTCGCTTAAATATTTGCTAGTATTGTTTGGATTGAGGGTTAACTCTTCTTTATTTTTTTCAGAGGATTAACTCCTTATATTGCTTTTTTTTCTTTACAACTTATATCGTTGAGTTTATTATTGGAGTTTTAACTGTTCAATAAATTTTCTTTCCTTATACAGAAATTTCCATTTTCGTCATTTTTTCATAAATCAATTATTTATTTATATTTATTTTTGTAGAATGATTTATTTATATTCTTATAATTTAACCAACTTTCTTTTTTATAAAAACAAATCATAACTAAATTTAATATTTAAATGTCAATAAGGGGTTTTTTGGCACTATTGTGTTTTTTTATCAGGTAAATATCATTTTAACTTCTGAAAATATAGGATACATTTTATTTCCGACTTAGAAAAAAATTCAAACTAGTCATTGAATCATCAAAATAGTTTTTAAAATATATAATTTACTGTTATAAAATTCTCTAAAAAATATAATTTACTATCAAAATAGTCTATAGTTGTTATAACGTCATAGACTAAATTGATTAAATATTTTGATAATTCAATGATTCATTTAGATTTTTTTTATTGTGTCAAAAACTAAGAACTAAAATGTGATTTATCCTTTTTTACCAGTATTAAAAGACAAATGATAATGGAAATGATTTTAAGGCTTTGTACGACTACTTAGACAAATTGATGTTTATAACAAAGTTAAAAAAAAAATGTGTTATTGAACTCTAAAGTCTTTTTTACTTTAGACGGACACAATATCCTCTCAACTTAAATTTTTGGCATCAAAAAAATTGATATGTGGCATCAGATAAACTCTAATGGGTTGAAATTTGTGAGTCTCTTTTTATATCAAATTCTAGCTATTCTTGAAAGTCACAAGGTAATTTTGTAGTTTAGAGGAGTTGGAGTGAAACTCTTCCCTCCGACAAATATTTACAATATTTCAAAAACAATAGTATTTATCTCTGTCCTAACTCTAAACAGAAGTTTATGATAAATTATGTCAAAGACCAAACTATTAGTCTTTAAATCTTTCCTAAAAGTTTCACCTATAATTCTTTTTAGCTTTCCTCTACCTCTAGCAATTGTGTTATCCTTTATTTAATCTCCTCTCTTTACTACGAAATCTAAGAGTCTCCTCAATAATTCTCGTGAGAATACCGCCCAACACTTAACACTAGTCTTATACAACATTGCCTGTCTCATAATTGTATTATAAAACTGAAAAAAATTATTTTAGCTAGAGGTGCTTTCATATGATCATATCACAAGGCTGCGTTTAAGAAAAAAAGCCACAAGTAATACATTGGCTCATGTAATCCTTACTAGAAAATTTACCAAAAAAACAACTCAAAATTTGGAAAGACCTAACATTAATTACACGAATAGAAGAAGGATTCATATACAACTCTTCCAAATAGTGTCTCCAGAAAAGGCAAGTTGTTTAACGTTTCTTCACCTTTTTCTTTTTGCAGGCGCCTTTGACATTTGAGCAACCTTCTGCGCAGATGCTGAAGCACCTTTACCTCTACCACCAGATGCCTTCTTGGAACTTGAATTTCCAGTTCCCTTCAATTCAAATTGTACGTGCATGGCTACACACAAATAGATAAAAAAAATTAGAATAAAAATCAACCAAGCTCTTCTATTTAAGGATAAATTAGCAAAAGTTTCAACAATCGACATGCTAAAGGAACATGACATCCTACCCTTTGAATTCAAACTTTGAAGTTCTGACTTCAGCTTCTCGCCAGTTGTGGCGCCTTCTATTTTGCATCATCATAAAAAATGCATAAGCAATCCATTAATGAAGAGTAACATAGTACTACAGAGCTCATTACAGAGTCCAATGATTGTGGATCTGTTGTAATATATATGCAGAATAATAAATAAAAATAACTTACCTGACTCATCATTGTCAGAGGTGTTCTCTTCTTCACTCTCGTCCAAGGCGTCGCCACCATTACCTTGTTCCGTTCCTTCATCAGCTGGTTCTAAAATAGCAGCAATGCGCTTCTTAGGTGCCTTTTTAATACCAGGAAGATTAATTAGATCTGCAGCTCGAACCGTCCGAGTTTTGCTTTGCTCTTTGTATGCTTTTGTCAAGGCTGACTTAACGGCAGGCAGTATGCCATCTAGCGGATTAGGATGACCCTAATGAATAGAATATCAAAAAATTAACCTGAGGTTGAGATCACTTAGTAGTAAAGAGACAGCATTAAATATAGTTAAGGAACCTTGAATTTTGATAACTCTACTATAGTATCAAAGTCTTCCTGACTGATTGAGTATGTATTCATAAATTCCACAACTTTCTCAACAGCTTCGGCCTGATAATTTAAGAAGAAAAAAAAAAAAACCATGTGTGAATCAACTAAAATTCCAGATTGCAGCTTAAAACATTTCATAGGTTTAAACCAAAAAGTCATGATGTATTTCTAACCTTAGGCAGGACTTTGAGAGGTTCTGTCAATTTTTTAAGAAGAAGACTAAGGTATTCCAAGCGAATAGTAACCCTGCAATATTTTGTGAAAGCACAATGAGTCTACTGGACACATACTTCCATACCCTAATAGAGCATGTATAAACCACAACCAAATTACAACCAAGATTCTTAATATTGCGTAGTTGCTGACATTGACTTGTACGTTCAACACAACTAAAAATAAACATCACCAAAGTTTTGATAGCTGACCAAATTTACAGGGTTTCATGTTTCATCTGCAACTGGTTTCCATCCAAAAATCATCAAGGGCTTACAATTTAATTGCACGTATTACAGAAGGATTCATAAAGTCAACAGATGAAATTAAACTCTTTGAACCAGGAGCGTGAGAAAAGGTGATAAAGTAAAAATATTGCATACATATTTACCTTCCCGAACTAGATTCACGAGATGCAAGAATGTGAACATGCAGGTCATCCATAAGCCTCGTGTTTTTGCCCATTGTCGAGTTCTTCCCTAGCCACCCACCAAATCGGTTAAAATTTCGTTCTCCCTGCAGAAATAATGCCAGTTATGATGCAAAAGCTAAATATAATCAGATGAATTCAATGGAAAAGACCAGTAGAAACAAATGTCCCACAAAAGCCCATCACATATGACTATTGTTCAGAGCATATGAAACCATTCATGAGACTTACTTCAGCTATTAATATTCATGAATTCTTCTATATCTCTAAGAACATATAACAACAGAACAAATGTCGCTCCTAGTCAAACTAATCCCCTGGGTATGACATTAATATAAAAACATTGTTAAAATACCTGAAAAATTTATGATCACACCATTATTCATGAAATATGTTTATATCTTAAACTATCGCAACAAATTTGTTTCCATATTTTCTTAGTTCATGATTCATTTCTTATATAATTAGACTTGAAAGTCTAGTATTAGTAAGTGCTATATCTTCTATTATAGCATCAAGCAGACCAATCACATAACCAGCAGTATAATTCTATTTGGATTCTATTTGAGTATTACTTTTTCCTCCCTCCATACCATAAAAGACTAACCCTATAACTTCAATACATATAATGCATTTAATTTAAAGACATGTTAATATGACTTTTCTGAAACCCTGATCCCGAAAAGAAAAAACTAAGGGTCAGGGAAGAGATGATATAGTGCAATAGCTTGCACAGGACAAACTAGTTTTTACCTGTTCAAGTATTTCCCTTTGCCCATGTAATAATGAAGCACTGAAACAATGATAAGGAAAAAAGATGAACTAGTTGGAGAAAAATTCAATAAGGAAACTTCGTTATTTTCAAGAGCAGTGACAGGGCTACATACGGAAGTATACATGATGCAACAGAACTAGTTTGAGATAGCTGCCACTGTCGATATCTGCGAATCTGTACATTCACTATATCCCCATCAGCAATAGACTCAGCAGCACGGGCAATCAGGTTCATGCGTTTTACGCCATTGTCATCCTTACCAGCCGAGCTTGGTCTATAATTAATATAATTTTCCTGCCATATGTAATTTCAAAAAGAAAAATGAGGAATATTTGAAATATTCACGAAGTACACAACATCAAGTAAATCAGGGCTATACACAGCAATAGAAGTAAATCACAACTGCATGTGAAATCAGCATAAGCTATTTTTCACTATCATATTATTCCACAAATGAAAATTTCTCAACACTTACAACCCTGTGACATGATCGCATTAGTAAACACAAACACACAGGCCCAGTTACATTTTACAACTTTGCCTTGAAGAAAAATCATGAAAAAGAATAGTGCAAGAATCAATTCGTTCAATTGATAATATGGCAGGTTTTACATATTTTTTTAATATGGCAAATTCCAAAATATAATAACTGGCATGTTAAGTGGTGTTAATGCCATTTTAGTTTTAACCAAATCTAAGTTCAATCAGTTATTCTGTGATTTTTATGGACTAGATGTGGCCAATGCAGACATATCTGGTCAATTTGATTAAAAGATGAGAATCCAAAAAAAAATTAATATCAAAGTTGAATTAAGGTTAAAGCAAGGGTGGTATAACACACTCGACCACTAAGTGTAAATGTCATCATATAATTGGCCTGCAGACAAAATGAGGGATAATAAATTGGACATGAATTAAAGCACCTGGATAAGAAGAGGAACAAGATCGGGATCACTCATGCTGAGATTAATCCTCTCGTCCATTTTCATCTTTCCAGCATTAAAACCAAAAAGCCTACAAAACAAGAAAAGTGTCATGAAATTAAATTCAGTAACAACCTTCTGGCCGGTTAATGCTTCAGATTTCAAATGATGGAATTATTGTCATGCAGAGCCCACCTAGAATCACTGATGAAATGAGTCAAATGACAAGTTCACAGATCTATAACTTATTGTTAACCTTATGAATGAAAGTCAGGATCCTCAAATTCTGGTAATTGAAAATATTATCATTCCAAGGTAGCATCACCCAGAATGACAACTGTTGGTTCTGGAAGACGGAAGAGAGATATAGCTAAAACTATAACCATGTTTCCCTATTTTGGTTCCTGAAGCCCAAATCAATTGAGCCGTTAACTTCAACATACATTTACTAACCCTATTGTATATTTATACTACTTCAACCTGAAAGCCCACAGTCCACACAGCCTCCATGATTTAGTGACGTGTTTGCTTTGCATGGCTATGTACAAAAGTTATCAGAAAATCTTACATGATATTTGATAACAAACCTAATTCTGTAAGAAAAATAAAAATCACAGAATGAAACTAAAATTTGGTTAAAAAGCACAGTGGAACTACAATGTCATGAATGAAAGCACGAAATATTCAATTCATATTGCATGTCACTTATTTTTACTAGCATATATAAAAGCAATCTGATAATATGATTTGACAGGCCACTGGGGGTCTGAGGCCTAAAAAAAGGTTAATAAAATGAAATAATTCTAAAGGAGAAGAGAAGTATAATGTCAAACAAGCAATCACAAATAGTGAGAATAAAGATACACCAAATAAGAAATTAGAATTAGGAGTGTGACAATAAAGCATGGTTTAAGTCCAGTACTTAAATAATATGAATATCATACTTATCAACAGCAGTGAATGGTGAAATGTCTTCATCTTTTGCATTGGTAAGTAAGCGCTTCCTAATATCATCATAGTTGATAACTGACATGGAGAGGCCCATATATTGTAACTGGTTTAGAGCCATGCGCATATCTCCATTAACTCTTTCTGCTAATTCCTCAAGAGCAATCTAAAACAAACATGGCAACGGTTCTAGTTAACATTAACTTTTTTTAAATGTGAGACAGATGTAAATGATTCAAAGAAATTATGTACCCTCATAGCCCACAAAATTAAGCAGACAAACTCTCAGATATAAGTTAGAACAATACCTCATTAACTTGAAGTCCTTCGGCCTTTGCAACATCCATAAACTTCTTTGCCATCTGGCATAAATAATAGTTTAGTTCTAAACTGCCAAATCTCAGCATGATTGTTTTAACATGTAAAGTTAAATGACGATATAAACTCAGGTTCACTTTAAGGGTGACAGGACAGCCATGATGCCAAACTAAGTCATCATAGATGAATACTCGGATCATTGAAAACTAATCCAAGGTCAAGATCATATGCAACACCAAAATATTAAAGATTCAAGAAAGTTACACATTAAACTTGACCAAAGTGGAAATCCAATATCATAAGACAGACAGACAGACAGACATGGAAGTTAATGTTTAAGTTTATGATATTCAAGAACTGAGTGAGTTCAATACATAGAAGAAAAAAACACGTGTAAAATAAATCAAGTTGTTCAGTAGTCAAGTGATATAATGTGGTAGGGAGATATACTGTGGTTTGAAAGAACTGAGTGACAAATAGGGGATGGGATTGGGAGGTATAAGGTGTTGGATTTGATCCCCACCTGCTAACTTGTTAACAAATACCCACTAACTTAGGCTGTCAAAAAACGTAATGTAATGTAATGTGATCATGAAAGAGAGAATAATTATCAAAACGGTTTGTAAATTAAATATTAGCTTTGATGAAAATGGTATTTTGATCCCCAAGAAGTATCAAGCAATAACAACACTCATTTGTTCAAGTAACTGACGAAATCAACTTTAATATGCGGAATATAAATAACCATAAGTAATTTGGCGGGGTCATCCCAAATGTTTGTACAAGCAACGGATCCCTGTTGTTTTCAAGAGTTAAATAAACAGAACTTGAACAAATCGATATGATTCGGATGAAGAGAGAGAAACAAAAGGACCTAATTTAAATGAGTGATGATTTTAAATTTACATAAAAGAGAAACAATAACATCTAGCAGTGAGTGGTATGCAAGAAAGACCTGTTGCTTTGTAGGCTTCCGATAACTAAGAAGCATGCAGTAGTTCACTAGGCTTTTTAGTTTCTGGCTATAACGGTCATTGCAAATGCAGATAATAGGAATTTTTGATATCTTGATGCTAGCAATAAGATCAGCAACACCACCCCTATCACCAGCTGACATCCCATCAACCTCGTCCATAATGAGCACAGTTTTGGACAGCTTTGACCTGAAATTTACAATTTTAGAGAGTTAACAAGGTGTAAATTATGGACTCACAAATTACATACTACGATAATGAATGACCAACCTATCCATATTACCAAGGGACTCATTGGTTACAAGTTCCTTGATAGAATTTGCATTGCTTCCACTAATTCCTTTTTCAATTTTGCTATCAGCTTTTCCACGGCTATCACTAGCATTCACCTTCAACACAAACATGCACACGAGAGAAAAATTAGGTTATGAAATATCTTTTCCACATACAAATTTAATAAGAAATGGCACCACCTCTATGGCTTGGAAACCAAGCTCCTGACACACCAGCTTCGCTGAAGTAGTTTTGCCTATACCAGGGGTTCCACTTAACAAGACGGCCTTTTTGGAAACAGGGTCATTCAGCTTTTTTCCTTGCTTTTTATTTCCCCCAGTATTAGAAAATTGCTCATGCCAACCTTTCAACCAATTTCGGAGCTGTGAAACCTACATTTAAGAAAAGGGAAAATGATGATTCATACCAAAGTATATACAACAAAATAAATTAACCACCGAAATATAGTAATTGAGACTAGTTATTATACAAGTGATTGATTCCCTATGATATCCTTTGGATTTGTAGGTCGATGTTTCTCTGTCCACATCAAATTAGACTGAACAGTAGCTGCTGTCTTAGGCTTGGCCTTGGCTTGCTTGGAAGGTGAGCATGAAGACAAAGAAACTGCATTGGTTGATAAAGGAATACAGCTCAGAACATAAATAAATGAACACCCTTAGATTGCAATAACTTTACTCTAAGAGCTACTGTACAAAGGGCAATCAAAGGACAACACAAAATGCTTTATAGGGTTTACCCTTTGTTTCTGCTTTTGGAGGACCTTTTGACTGGGCTGGCACTGCAACAGCCTGATTCACAGATTTCTTACATTCCTCTTGCGAAGGACCTTTTGCAGGTTTTGAGGTAGTTTTTGCAGGTTTTGAAGCCCGAATAATATCAAACAACCCATCCTCTGTGAGGAATGAAGTTCTATATAAATAGAAACAAGTATTAGCAAAATGTGGAAACTCTAAAAATGCATTGTAATATGTAAAAGAAAATATAAGAATGCCAACCCTAGCTCTTTTGCTTTTGCAGACTTCCTTCCCCCAATATCATCGTCACATAACAAATAATTCTGCATCAAAAGGATGTTAATTAAATACTGATTATGTAAAATTTAATTGCAACTGAGTAAAATGCATTATATAACTGTTTTCTTGCTGACTGATGTGGTGACACGACCACCATGGCGTTTAATCAAATCTTCTGCTTCTTCTCGTTCCAAACTGTAAATATGCAAAGGCAAAAAATATAAAGACTGACGAGGTTGAAAATGATAAGAAATAGTTATGACTTAAGTACTGTACATGGAAAGCGAACCTAAACAAAGACAAAATAATAACTAAATAGAGAGAGTAAGAGATGAGGAAGCAATAATTTGTAAACCAAGTTCAGCTTCGTGCAAGTTTAAAGATTTATGTGAATACCTGTCAAGCGTTCCACTGATTACAAAAGTTAAACCAGCTAAACAGTCAGGAGCACCTTCAGGGACTACCTGACACATGAAAGAAGTTTCAGTGCATTGACAAGGAAAATATTTTCAATTGATAGATCCAGATATTTGATAAGTTTGAACCTTTTCTCCCTTGTGTGGAGGATCTTTTCTTTCACCAAAATTCATGAATCCCCCCCTACCACCCCCTCGGCCCCTCCCACCAGCTGCTTGTGTAGAGGCTCCTCTTCCACCCCGATCCCTTCCACCAGATTTAGCAGACACGGCATTTTTCTCATCATCTTCATCACTTTCTTCCAAATCTGCAGACTTCTTGGGGATTCCCCTACCAACCCCTCGGCCTCTTCCACCAGTTGCTTGTGTTGATGCCCCTCTTCCACCACGACCCCTTCCACTAGATTTAATGGGAGACACATCGTCTTTTTCATTGTCTTCATCACTTTCTTCCAAATCAACAGATTTCTGGGGGATCCCCCTTCCAGACCCACTCTTCAATTTTTTTGTAGGAGTGGAACCAGCTAACTTCTTTTTATTTGTGGGTGGAACAGAGTCATCTCCATCATCTTCCTCATTGCCTTTAATAGTCTTCCTTTTAGCAGGGAGTGCCTCCGTTTCTATCTCATCTTTTGGCTTTGGTTTATCTGTATTAAAATATTTGCTAGTTTTCCTCCTGCCCGAACTTGATTGACTTTCAAGTACCTAAAAAAGGAAATATTCTCCTTTACACTCACAAGTTTTCATATGTTGAAACTTGAAATACCCTAATAGTCCTAAGCCCTAAAGACTAAAGAGAGACAATTAGTTCCTTGAATTGTGAAGCATCCTGATTAAACACATTAAGCAATAGCATGGGAAATCATTTAACAATAACCATTCTTATATGTCTCAGGTAAATCTATCTATCTATTACCAGTAAGAAAACTGTGATTCACTCCACTCCTTTATTTAATTAACATGTGAAACTATCCAAACCTGTGTTGCCACACGTGTTGTTACTGTTACTAGTTATTACAAAGAGTGATGATATATGTTATGAAGAGGAACTGGCAAGAAGTGTGCATGTATTGTTTCTAAGAAAATAAAACACCATTACTTTCTTCTTTGACGGAAATCATATCAGGGTAAGTGTTAAAAATGAGCCAAGTAAAAGTAGTTGTGCGTTTCGTTCTACAATTGTTTCATAACAATCAGCATTTTCCTATTAAAAATGGGTAAATTTAGGTTGAAAAACATCAAGTCATTACTTGTACATGCAAACAAACCCGTAAACAATAACCATCCAAAACCACATTTTGGTTCAGTGGCCAATGTAATTATGTAAACATGTCCAAAAAAAACCTCACATTCTTCAAATTTCGTAAGCTTTTCATTCATGTCCTTTATAATAAAATCGATTAATTCTGTATAAAAAAATAAGCAATCTAACTTTACAGGCACATTGCATTTAGGGCAAAAAAATACTCATGAAAATGAATTACTAAAAAAAACGTAACGGCACTAACCGTTTTGTCCGGGTCGGGTTTAACCGGAGAAGGCTTCTTGGGTTGATTGGAGTTAGCGGCGGCATTGTTGGTCTTTTCATGTGATTTCATGAACCACTTCCTTATATCACTCTGTAATTCGAAGATTTAAAGATTAAATAATAACTAAAAAAAAACCAAATACTAGATAAGAAATTAGAAAGAGGAAAATCGAAAGTTGTTGGTGAAGAAATGAAAAGAAAGAAGAAGCATGAAGAACCCTAAGATACCATTTGTGCGTAGTGGCGGGAGAACAGAAACTACTTTGTTGGAGCTGTGAGTGTAAGGAATATGGAACCTCACTCTTGCTCTCTAATTTTATTATTACTACTATTTTTTTTTTTTATTTTGACAAATACTTTCTCGTATTATTATTTTATTATATATAAAATAAAATAAATTTGAACTTGTTTAGGAAGCTTTGGTGATGTGAGTTCTTTTTTCATCAAACTCAAACAAAATCATTGATTAATAGAATCATTAATTAATGCATGAGTGATTAGTCAATGGTGAGGATCTCAAAACGACTCCATTTTGTATGGTTGGGCCATTTAATTAATCATTTTAAATGGACTAAATTGATATTTTTGAAATGAGTATTTTTTAAAATAGTTTATGTTTTTCACCCTTATTGATATAATAATATCATTAAAATTTGATGGTTTTAATTTTATCTATTTTATTTATTCATCTTAAGTCACAAGTAATTGATCGAGAATATATCTAACTTAAAAAACATTAGAACAAGAGTGTGAACTAAAGACTAAATTGAGGGATTGAGTTGATATGGGTCGATAAATATATTTTTCTTCTTTTTACGAAAAAGTCTATTTTTTTTTTATAAAACCTTATAATCTAAAAGTTTAATTATACTCTATATAAAAGGTTAAATTATAATTTCAAAACATATCAAATTCTTATAATAACAAACAAATTCTAAACATATTATAAACAAATATATTAATTATATATATAGATATTTTATTTTAAATCTTAAATATATTTCTTTTTAAAATGTTTAGACATATTATTCTTAATATTGTGCATCAACTAGTATTTACATCTATGTAACTCACGAGAATAAATTCATTTAATAATAATATATAAAAAAAACGTATCAAAGAATTAAATTTGTAAAATTCTAAAAATAGAAATAATTTATTCATAAAATAACAAAACGAACTTGAAACATACATATAACAGCTAACACAAATTCAAATAAGTAGAATTAAAACATAAAAGGATTCACAAAAATTTGATATATTAACATTATCTAGGTTAGCAACTAGCAATTCAAACTTTCAGTTGTAAATTTAAGCACACCCAAATTATCAGAATCTAGGGTACTACACCAATTGAACCAAATTTAAAATAAGAGTATAAATATGTATCTCTATATTTGTGCTGCAAATTGGAACTTCGGAGCATGTTCAGGAATATTTTTGTCACTAACACTTGTTTCTTATTTATGTATAGCATACCTAAAGATGTGGAACATAGGAAAATAAGAACAAACACACTTTGAACACCTTATGAGATTGAAAACATGTTTAAATGAGGGTATTTATCTCTGTTTCAAGACATTCATGGCTCTTAAATGCAAAAGAATACTTCTTTTTTTTTTATTGGTAAAAAAATAGGAGGTTTGGCCTGATAGAATCAGATATAATCACTTATAAAAATAAAAAATAAAAAATCAGATATAGTCCATAGTCAAACAATAAAAAAAAAAAGCTTAATCGAAAGTGTGCTTAATTGACAATATACTCATCAATAAAAAGTCATAAAATTGAGCCAGCAGATTTTTCTACACCAACTAAACTATGACCAGAAGTATTGTTGTTTCTGTTATGTAAGAGACTGAAACATGTTGTAACATAGACAAGATCTTTCCTTGCAATCTTTGATGACAAAATCAATTTCTGAAATTTTCATCAACTCTAGTAGGCATTTAACCACCAGTTCAGCATTGGTTTAAATGATTGTAATTTCTATATCTACAACTTTAGAGGTTCACATATCTTGGAGATCAAAAATTGATTAAATCTCCAAATATAGATAAGGCAGTTATTTTGTTATACACATGTGGTTTTGTAGTTTTCTAAATATAATTCAAATTTCTAATTTTTGTCCAGAACCAATCCGATATATTTAGAGGCCTACAGTAACATTTTACATTGAGACATTTTTAAAAAATAACACTAGGCTTGTACAAATAAAATCAAGTTTTGTGAAGTTCAAAAGGTTTGATCAGACTAACAAAGATACGAGGCTTTCATTTTAAGTAACTGAACTGGAAAACCATTTATAATTAATTTGTTATATTAAATACTTGTAATTAAATTAATATTTTCTGAAATTTTGAAGTCTAAACCCTTAATTTGGGTTGTTTGCCTCTTTGTCAACAATGTATTTGTTGTATATAGTTTTATTTTAGAATTCGACTTTTTCTGAATTGAGAAGTTGGTAAAATAAATGAATTAATGATTGATATTATAACCATATATAATTGGTCATATCTGTGCACAAAATATCAAACATTAATTTGATGATTAATAGTTGATATCACTACAAGAAAATATTTGTATACTTACGAAAAATTATCCATAGATCTCAATTAATGAATAAATTATTTGATATCTGTAACGTCCTAATTTCAAGGTTTAGAATTATTAGACGTTCAATCAAAATAGTAAATTATAAGTCTAGAATTAATTATATAATTACTTTTGAGATTAGGCTAATTCAAACAAATTAAATAATACGATAATCTTAGCTTTGTTTTTATTTATCTATTTATTTATTGTTTGTTTTATTTAACAAATTATTGAATTATACAATTTTTTTATGTTTAATTGTTAGATGAAACAAATATAACAATCAATTCCAATTATGTGGTAGAAAGTATAGGTTAAGTTGCTGCAATATTTGGATTATAACAATCAATTCCGATTAAGTGGTAGAAAGTATAGGTTAAGTTGTTGAAACTACATCGTGAACAATGCTCCATTAGCACTCCAATTCAGCAAGGTGGAGCTGTAACGTGTTAATTGTGAAACTTAGGATATCATGTAAGTATTTAACTATAAGTAGCCACTAAGAAAAAATAAAAATAATACATAATTAAAATCTCAAAAAGATAGAATTATATCGAATTGGAGAGTAGCTAAAGTATTTTGCGGATGTGATAACGGTTAATAGCGAGTGACAAAGAAGAATTTTTTATCAAATAACGCTTCAAGAGGTGAGTAATCACACCCTTTAAACTTTCATGGTACATTTATTTTGGAAATTTAGAATAGAAGAAGAGTTAAGTATTTTTATTGATATTTTCTTATAAAAATATATTTTTATCGAGAACCTAATTTTATTAAAATTGAGATTTTATGAATTGTAATAATAGATTATAAACTGATTTATTTATTTTGTTTGTTAAATTACTGTTTTTATGATTGTTTGAATATATATATTCTTTAAAAAGATTGTTTTATTATATTTTCTTGGATGATCATTGTTATTATATATTCAAATGAAATATTATATTATAAATATGATTTTACGAATATAGTTGTTGAAATATGAATTATTTGGATTGTATGTGTTTGAGAAATATATATTTTTTAAAAAGATTGCTTTACTATATTTTCTTGAATGAGCATTGTTATTATATATTCAAATGAAATATTATATTATAAATATGATTTTGCGAATATGATTGTTAAAATTATGAACGATTTTGATTGTGTACCCCACATATTGATGAGTTTTAAACTTCACAAAAAGATGAAGTTCAAACTCCACATGGATGGGTCTTGGACCCCACATATTGATGAGTTTTAAACTTCACAAAGAGATGAGGTTTAAACAGCACATGAATGGGTCTTTGACCCCACATATTGATAGATTTTAAACTTCACAAAGAGATGGGGTTTAAACTCCACACATGGATGAGTATTAAACTTCACAAAGAGATGAAATTTAAACTCCACGCAGATGGGTCATGTACCCCACATTGGATGAGCTGGTGCTCCACATGATTACATCATGCTCACTTTGCATAAGTAGTATATCTCCATCATTGATTTGATTGATTATTTTCTGCAGAATAAATGTGTATATTAGAATTATTTGATTTTAATAAATGTGGATTATCGTTAATTTAATTGATGAGTTTTTATTAATTATTGGAAGGAGTTGGTCATTATAGAGAAATCTTAGTTATATCACGAATAGTTCTAAAGAATATTGTTGGATGAAGGTGGGTGCCATGATCGACTTTTCCGGTTACCGCTTCGGCTGAGAATAATACTTGTTTTGAAATTGTGTGTATTATTCACTGAAATTTTATATTTCATTAAAGTGTTGTTTTTAGATACTTAGACCGTTGGAGACGTCGAGAGTTAAGAAGCCCTACCTCCCTTGAGAATAGTAATTTCCTTCGATTAGGTTAGTCGATCAAGAATAAGTAGACATAATATTTACATTGCATTTTATGTCGGTATTATATAATATTTGCCCAGTTTTTGATATTTTAATTATTAAAGATTTTTCAGTTGTAAGGACATTTTTTTTGAGATTTCATAACATTACTTCTTTCTAATAATTTATTATTTATTACAGTACCTTAGTCTCTTATATAATTCTAAAAACTTTAGCGTTATTACCTCAATTTTTATACCCACGTAACTAGGCGTTACAATATCTAAGAAATAAATTTTTTATTAAATCGTCAGTAAATTTGTTATTAAATCGTGAATAAATTAATTTTTTTAAATTAGATTCAACAATTATTCTATAGGTAAAATTAAAAAAAATAAATTGTGGGAGAAGTTAAAAAAAATGCAATTCAAACTTAAGTTGTCGAAATTTCTTTGTAATTTTTTTTACCTCAAATTCTCCATAGGAAAATGAAGATAATAGTTTTAATTGTTCCCAGATTGTCCATGGATAAAGTGAAAGTAAAGTTTTGTTTATTACTTTTTTTTTCACTTGACTAAAAAAACTAAATCATTCTCACTTGACTAAATATACTAATCCATTATCACTTATCTTTATACAATCATAAACTAGAAACCTTTCTTCTTCTTCCCAGATTTCAACCTTGCTTCAAGCCAGATTGTTGCCACTCAAACCTCTTTGACTTCCGCTTCATCGTGCGCTCTCGTTCTCTCGTTTGCTATCTTTAATTTGTTCTATTTTTATTATTATTTGTTGAGTAAACGAAGGAAGAAATGGTTTATTAATGGATTTGCAAATCTTAACTCGTTCTCTTGTTTTATTTTTGAAATCTCTAACATTTCAAATTCAATGTTTCACAAGTAAGAACTTGAAAATCCACAACTCTTGTAGTTTAATCCTTCTTGTGCAGCAGGCCTTAAAAGGTGGAAAAACATCTAGTAGAGTCAAGTGGTTGATGCAAAAGCTCACTTAAACATGTGGATCCAATCATTTGAAGGAAAGAATAAAGGATGTATCTATGGTGACTTTGATAGACCATCGCTTTATAGATCAAGTGTTGCAAGTCTAGTCCCAGATTCTCGTTCATCTAAAGGTTGCACCAATGTCTAGTCTCAACACTCTAGCGAGATAGCTGCACATATAGCAACATTTGAGGAGCAAGCAAAATAGGTCAAACATGAGGCACAAAATGAGCTAAGGAAAACAGAGCAACATCGACAAGAGAAAGTTCAACAAATAGAGCAGCACACTACAGAGCTCCAAATTCAGCTGGCAACATTGACAAAAAGTGTTGCTTCTATACAAGTTGAGTCCTCTCTTCACCGTCATTATGATGAGGATGAGTCTAACCATGATGACGACGATAAGTAATACTAATTTACATGTCAATTTCATTTAGTAGTTATGATTACATCTTTTGCCTAGACTTGTAGGAATTATCTATATATGTTCTTAAGATAATGTCGTTATGTGTATTTTGCCTAGACTTATAGTCTGAGATGTATAGGATCAGAGCTCCCACTCAAAAATATTGTTTGGTTCAATGTTAACACTAATCCACAATCCAATGCACTATGGTCTAAACTCCTTTGAGTATGGCTAATACTATCTCATAAATTCCTTCATAATTATAATACCCTATCAAAAGTAATCAAAACAACATTCTATCAATATGACAGTGTAATCTACAATCCATTATAAATAATCAAAATGACACGACAATCCATTAATTGATAATGATTGCACATGCTGGTAACCACAAAAGGCAATGCATCAAATCTCATCTCAGAATTTCTATTCCACTAGGAATTTAATTAACATTATTGAAGCAAAAATAAACTTGTGATAGAGAATTGAAGGTAGGAAAGGGAGAGTGTAATATACTTCATGTCAAGTTATAATTTATAAACTGCAATAAAAGGCATAAGAACACTTCCTATCCAAAGTTGACCATCTTTCTCCTCAACTTCACTCGCTGCTCTAATAAAATTTTTTACTCCAAATTCTCCATAGAAAAATGAAGATAATAGTTTCAATTGTTCCACAGATTGTCCATAGATAAAGTGAAAGTAAAGTTTTGTTTATTACTTTTTTTTTTCATTTGACTAAAAAAACTAAATCATTCTTACTTGACTAAATATACTAATCCATTATCACTTATCTTTATACAATCATAAACTAGAAACCTTTCTTCTTCTTCCCAGATTACAACCTTGCTTCAAGCCAGATTGTTGCCACTCAAACCTCTTTGACTTCCGTTTCATCGTGCGCTCTCGTTCTCTCGTTTGCTATCTTTAATTTGTTCTATTTTTATTATTATTTGTTGAGTAAACGAAGGAATAAATGGTTTATTAATGGATTTGCAAATGTTAACTCGTTCTCTTGTTTTATTTTTGAAATCTCTAACATTTCAAATTCAATGTTTCACAAGTAAGAACTTGAAAATCCACAACTCTTGTAGTTTAATCCTTCTTGTGCAGCAGGCCTTAAAAGGAGGAAAAACATCTAGTAGAGTCAAGTTGTTAATGTGGAAGCTCACTTAAACATGTGGATCCAGTCGTTTGAGGGAAAGAATAAAGGATGTATCCATGGTGACTTTGATAGACCATCGCTTTATAGATCAGGTGTTGCAAGTCTAGTCTCAGATTCTCGTTCATCTAAAGGTTGCACCAATGTCTAGTCTCAACACTCTAGCGAGATAGCTGCACATATAGCAACATTTGAGGAGCAAGCAAAATAGGTCAAACATGAGGCACGAAATGAGCTAAAGGAAAATAGAGCAACATCAACAAGAGAAAGTTCAACAAATAGAGCAGCGCACTACAGAGCTCTAGATTCAGCTAGCAACATTGACAAAAAGTGTTGCTTCCATACAAGTTGAGTCCTCTCGTCACTGTCATTATGATGAGGATGAGTCTAACCATGATGACGACGATAAGTAATACTAATTTACATGTCAATTTCATTTAGTAGTTATGACTACATCTTTTGCCTAGACTTGTAGGAATTATCTATATATATTCTTAAGATAGTGTCGTTATGTGTATTCTTAAGATAATGTCGTTATGTGTATTTTGCCTAGACTTATAGTCTCAGATGTATAGGATCAGAGCTCCCACTCAAGAATATTGTCTAGTTCAATGTTAACACTACTCCACAATCCAATGCACTATGGTCTAAACTCCTTTGAGTATGGCTAATACTATCTCATAAATTCCTTCATAATTATAATACCCTATCAAAAGTAATCAAAACAACATTCTATCAATACGACAGTGTAATCTACAATCCATTATAAGTAATCAAAATGACACGACAATCCATTAATTGATAATGATTGCACATGCTGGTAACCACAAAAGGCAATATAGCATCAAATCTCATCTCAGAATTTCTATTCCACTAGGAACTTAATTAACATTATTGAAGCAAAAATAAACTTGTGATAGAGAATTGAAGGTAGGAAAGGGAGAGTGTAATATACTTCATGTCAAGTTATAATTTATAAACTGCAATAAAAGGCATAAGAACACTTCCTATCCAAAGTTGACCATCTTTCTCCTCAACTTCACTCGCTGCTCTAACAACTTTTCCCTCACTGTCCTCCAATATCTGCAACAATTTACCTTCAGGACTATACTTCACAATCACACCACGTTGCTTGCCTCCTATTTGAAACAAGTATTGAATTTTTGTTGGTATAGGAAGCTTGAGTATAGCTTTCCTTATCCTTGGATACAAACCATTAAGGTACGCATACATATATCTTCGACAATGAAGAGCCACCCAAAAATCACCATTTTCGTTCACTCTTACGTTGTCAGGATATCCAGGTAGAATGGCTAAGATCTCTGAAGTTCCAGCTTTTTCGCCTTTTAGCCAATATTTACGTAACCTACACAATAAGAAGCAATTGATATAAAATAAAGAATTGTGTTATTTTGACACGCAAATTAAATGATTAACACATTTTAAATATGTGGTTAATTATGTTCGATGGACACAATTCATTTACCATCAATTGAGCACAATTAACCCCAACTTTGAGCACCATTAGCCACAAGTGTTCAAATATACATATATCCATGAACCATCCAACTTTTGTTCAAATATTTATAATTTTCAAGTATTCAAATTTACATGATATTCATTAACAAAATTTGTGTTCAAATATGCACTTGAAAACTATGGTTAATAATAACGTTCAAAATCATCCTTAACTGTGTTCAGTGCATGATTAGAGTTACGACACTTTGTTACATTCATTAAACATCGGCTAAATGTAATTAATTACATATTTGATTTGCACTGATCATCTAATTTGTTGTCGAAATTTGATGTCAAATTTGTGTCAAAATATCACTTCTAAAAAAAAACATTTATATTAACACAGAGTTCATACATTGGAATATACTATAAGACTTGCTAACATTAAGCTTAGATAAAAGACTGCTAGCTAAAGAGGTAAGATTTACTGACCTGCCAATAGCCCCTTCACAAAAAACAAAGAAGGAGCCATCTTTGCTTAAGGAAATACCATTTGGGAATTGAATATTCCTCACAAGAACAGTGGTTTCCTTTGTTGTAGGGTTGTATTTCAAAACCTTTCCAGAATCATCTCCAGAAAATACCAGCTGAATGAAATTCCTGTACAAAAATTATGTCAGAAAAAAAATAGATGAAACAATCTAATATCAATGTTTCAGAATTCATAATTTCAAGGTGCATGCAAACAGAAGCTTGACACATGCAGAGAAAACTCTACACATAGAAAACCAACCATACATTATTGAAAACAACATGAAACTTCTTAATGTTTTATGTTTTTGCAATTCAGCATCTAAAAATTTAACAACAAAATCATACCTCCTCTGGTAAATAGTACTGCTTTCTGTAAAATAAACATTTCCTTCAGTATCAACATCAACATCATTAGTAAATCTCAGAGGCGCGCCTTCAGCCTCGGTTGCAAGCGATGTTGCTAAACCACCGTCAGGTCCCACCTTCATGAGCCCAAGATATGCATCTGCTATGTACAATTCACCAGTTTTCTTGTCAAATCTGAGTCCTAAAGGTCTTCCACAGATGTGTTCAGTCTTCACATAGCTAAATGGTGTTGCAGCTTCAATGGGAGTGCACAGTGACCTGTTTTTGAAAGACATAGAAGAAAAATCACTACCATTTAATCATAAGCTATTGCAAAAAAATTGTGCTAAAACTTAAATAATAATAATAATGAGACTATACTATGTAGTATGTAATTTATCAAATATGAACTTCTCGTAACAGTATGATAGAATATGAAATCTATGGTGGAAAATCTGCATCGACAAAGAATAAGGCTTGAAGACTGAAGAGTGTTGCTGGTATTCATTGTTCTGTTAATATCTCATAATAAAGAATATAGGCAAAGTCATTTGTTAATAATCTATGAAATGATGAATTTGAAATAGGGTGTTTATGTCATGTGTACAGTGCAGGGGAAAAGGAAAACAATATAGCTTTCGTTTAGATGGAACTCAGCCCTACAGAATCAGCTTTCAAGGTGAGGGATGTGTTCCACTTATAAAAGTGAAACTAGATAACAAACTAAACTTTTCTGACTATATTATTTTCTACTTCATTCATTCATCCAAATATCTACATACAGCATCTCATACATAGCAGAATTGGATTCTCTCAACACATCTAACGCACTGTGCAATGCAGAAAATAGGAATGGAAAGGTAATGACTCATTGTAACAGCATATATGAAACTTCTAGATTCTTCTCTATATTTAGTGACCGCAACAAAACTTCTACATCCTTCCCTAAACACACTTGGCTCTAGTTTGTGGAATGAGTCTTTCAACAGTTTACTTATTTACTTATTATCCTTAAATACCTGGTTTTAGCATTTGCTCGAACAATCATCTCTTCTTGCAATTCACCAGATAATTGCTATTGTTTCTATTTGAAAACAATTAAAAGCTTCAAAGTTCATTGTTTATTAAGAACCCATGAATTGTCTTTCAACAGTTTATGGAAACAATTTATAATTTATTAAACAACATTTTGAGTTTAACATATTTTATATATTTTATGATAAAAATAGTTTATACATGTCTTATAATTTGAGTTGGGCCCTACATAACTCCCACAAAACTAACTTATAAGGTGAGTACTACCTACTACTTATAAACCCTTTATTAGATCTTATATAATTTAATGTGAGACTCGTAACACATATGTAGTTGATTAAACCAATTATCCAAATAAAACATAGTAACTATTTAAATATTTGTACTTATAAATAGACACACGAGTGTTAGCAAGATTCTCTTTTCTAATGCTTACTCTCTTATTGAATGAAATTCATGCAGGTTACACCACTTTATAATAGTACATAATATCCCAAATGGTGAGACTCGGATGAATTTCATCCAATAAGAGAATGAATGTTGGAAAGAGAGTGTTGCTAACACTTGTAGGACACACATCCAATAGTAGTACATAATATGACTCAAATTTGACATTAAAACCACCACAATTTCTAAGAAAACATAAAATTAATAATGTTGAGAAGGGAATTGTGACCTACCTATTGGGCGAGGTGTAGGCAAAATCAAACCAAGATTGTCCATTCCAAAACAAGATCCTACCATCAGCAAGACCAGTATAAGGACCACGACCAAGAGGATCAAAAACAATACTCTCAGGTCCTTGAACTTGGTTCAAAAACTTAATCTCAGAATTCTGCAGCAAGTTTTGTTTGTCTGTGTCATTAGGAACCTCAGACCATGGTGGTATGTCAACCTTCTTGGCAACAAAATCAGGAAATTTCGCAATTGGACTGTGTTCAAATGGATCCAAACCGCAGTATAGAGCAATTAAGAGGAAAACAACAGCAGTGCCTCGAGCAAAAGACATTTTGTTTGAAAGAGAGAAAACGAAAGCGTGAAGCATAGTATGTGTTTGTGTGAATGTTGAGGTTAAAAATATGATGGTACGTTCCAATTTGGAATGCGTGAGTATAATAATAATAATAATAATAATGAAGAAGAACGTGTTTGTTAGGTTTCGATATTTTCAATATTTTAATAGCATAGTAGAAAATTGTGAAACTGAGAAAGTGGGTAGGTGAAGCATCTATGTTGTGTTATCTGTTTCTTTGTAAGGGGTAGCTCTGTTTCAATACAAAACCCGATAATTCTTTTTTGTTACATAAATTTACGGATTAGCCTCATTAATCTAGTCAACTCACTTGACTCACTTAGATAATAAAATAAGTAATATGTGTATTTAGACTTTAATTTTATAAAAAAATTATTTAAATTTTGGCAAATGCCAAAAATATTTAGAAAAATCCCTCAACTCATCTAAGTGTTGATTTTATGAATTTTTAATGATGTGGTAAATGATGTTGACCGGATATTATTTAATTATCAATTTCGTTTATTAATTATTTGAACGATGTTATCAAATATTTATTACTTTTTACTGAGTTCACCTACTTTGTTGGGATGAATTTTTCTGGGTTTATGGTTGAAGATGGGTTTATTCTACTTCATATTTCCAATCTCTCTCATAACCCTCCTCTTCCTTTTCATCGTAGATCTACGTTCACTCGTCATTAAAAGAAGAAATATTACACCATGAAAAACACTATAACAACCAAATTAAATTGTGAAAAATTCAAATAATTGAAAGAATAGGAGAAAAAGAGAGAAAGAGTGTCGTGTTTGTTGAAGTTGTGATTTTGATATTTGTTGTTTAAGTTGTGGTTTGGATTGAGGTTATGCGACCATGTTCATTGTCTTGGTGATATTTGTGGTTTCGGTTTCCAGGGGATTTGAGAAATTGGTGAGGTTGAGGTTGTTTTGTTACAGAAAAAAATACGAGGTTAGGTTTGGTTTGGATCAGATATGGGATTTTGATGGTTGAAAAGAATAAAAAAATTGAAGTTGAAGATTAATTCAAGAAGTTAATATTTTAAAAATTAAATATTGTTTAATCAATAAAACTTATAAAGTCACCACATGTCACATTATTGAAAATTAGCATTTAAATGGGTTGAGTGATTCTTTTAAATTTTTTTGGAATTTGCAAAGGTGAAAGTTAAAAAATTATTTTATATAAATTAAATTAAAATGATTTATATTTGTATGATTAAAAATATATTTAAATTATAAGTTAATGACTGATATCATATACATATATAATATTAATATTTGATTTCTTTATTTAATTATTTTTTTATTTTAAAGAAGTCAAATTCAAATTATATGAATTTTTTTATTATATTAGATGTTATAATTTTGGTTTACCATCAAAACAAAAATGTCACTATTTCTAATCTTCATTGTAAAATTTTATTGACTACATCATTATAATTAAAAAAAATAATATTAAATTTGTTAAAAATTATAATTATTTTTATACGTTTATATTTTAAGAGATAAAATTTGTTAATGTTTTAATTATAGTATAGTTGTATAAACAGAAAATAAAAAAATTTCTCCACTTATATTTAAGAACGAAAATAGAATAACTTTATTTAAAGACTATTCTCACGAAACAGATTTTTAGAAAAAGTAACTTGAAAATTTTTATTCTGTTTTATTATTTATTATTTATTATTTTAAGAAAATTATTTGAAAATAATCACTTTTAAATATGAGCCCTATTACATATTTCACTTTTATTGAGAAAATTTGACAGTATAGTTAATGTGTACATTGTATGTACAGATGTGTCAAAAATACCATTTGTATTTGTATATAGTTAATTTGACTTCATACTCCAACATATTAAGGCTTTGTTTGGTAAAGCCACAAAATAAATTTATAATTTTGTTTGGTAATAGTCATTTATGAATTTATATTTCATATTTTGTTATACGGTAATTTAAACAATTTATTATTTTTATTTTAATTTTACTTTATATTTCTTATTTTTTATTTATTTTATATATTTATATTCATTTTATTTAATAGAGTTAAATATATTTTAGTTTATATAAAAAAAAATACAAACTTTTAGTCTTACAAAATTATCCAATAAAATAGTTTTAGTCCTTGTTAAAACAAAGACATGGTTTATTATTCTTCAACTTTTTAAAATATACATAACAAAAGTATGCACCTGTAAATTTAATTTGCAATTCACTTTTTGTGAAAAAACTTTATCACCAAAAACTAAAACAAGATGATAAATTTATAAAAACTAAAATTTGTATTATTTTTTACAGGTACTAAAACTGAAAAGTTAAAATTTTATAAAAAATTATAAATATATTTAATATTTGTTATATATTATAAATTTATCTTTTATCTTGTGTAAAGATATAATTTTAATATGATTTTATTATATTATTGTTGAATAATTATTATTTTATTTTTGTGGAATGAAATTTAAAGTTGGAATTACGCTAATGCTATTGCAAAAAGACAAATATTAATCTCTTTATAATTGATGGGTAAACCTTACTGTTTTCCTACATTTGATTAATTAGTGACCACTCAACTTAAATTGAGATTGTTTCAAGTAATATAAATATGAGACATATCGTTGGAAAAAGAGTAAACTAAAGCGAAGCATACGTAGGTGAAATTTAACTTCTCTAGAATAAATAAATTATAAATTAATATATATATACCCATAATCGATCATATATATATATAATATAATAAATAATATACATTTTTTCTTGACTTAATTTCAGTTTTTAATATTTTATATTTCTTTTTTATATATTTATTTATTTTAATTTTAAGTGATAATTTAATGTTTATGTTTTAAAATATCAGTAATATTATTATTTATAAAAAAATTCATTAAAATTTTCAAATAAAATTCATAAAATTAATTATCATCTTTAATATAATGCAAATTCATTAAATATACAGCTCAAATATTTAAATAAATTCATATTTTTATCTTCAACAACATCAAATTCATCAAATAAAAAATAAAAATATGAATTTATTTAAATATTTAAATTATGAATTTGATAAAATTTGTATTATATTGAAAATAATAATTAATTTTATGGGTTTTGTTTAAAAATTTTGATAAATTTTTTGTAAAAAAGATAATAACATTGTTAATGTTTTAAAATATAAAATATCAAATTATCATTTTAAAAAATAAAATATTAATTGAAATTAAATTGAAAGACCGTATATATTATTTAACTTACGTAATATCAACTATTTATAAATAATTGATTAATTTTATTCTTTAAAATAAGTGAATGTTAAGGTTCAAAAATGGTAAGTATAGGTGAAAGAGTATACTAATGGAGAACAAACATCTTTATTTGGTTTCGTTAAAAATAGTGAAAGTAAGTAGGTGGGACATCTCTTCTAGCACCATGTGTTGTGTTGTTTTCTCTGTTTCTCATTGTATCAGGGAAACTCTGTTTCAATACAAACCACACGTTGAGTTGACTGGTAGTTTATATGTTTTGATGTATTAGAATTTTGTATAATAAAGATCCTTGATGATTCATTTATCTTTCTTTCCAAAGTTGAAAACCCCTCATCATACATGGACAAAATACTAATAATAGAAATAAAAAAAATATTTTAGTACATTTATTTTCTTAACTAATAAATTATTGATAATTTTAAATTAAAGAACTATTGATAGGTTATTCTACTTTAAGAAACATTATTTCATAGAAAAAAACATAATTTCACTGTTTATAAATATTATACTAATTTTCTATATTTTCTTAAAATATATTTAACATTCACTGTTATTAATAATAACAAATTAACAAAATTTTAAATGTTACTTCGTTAACATTGTTTGTGAATAATATTATTTAAAAACTAATTATACTGATATACCTTGAATTTACTTATGCAGTAGAAATCCTTAAAAAAAACTAATTCAATAAAAGTTATAGTTAAATTTTATGTAATCAATTTAAAAAAAAAATAATGTTATACATTTTTTGGTCAACTATGTGATAGATTAATTCATACTCACATAAAGTGCAACAAACAATCTTGTAAAAAAAATGTGCAACAAACAGCCCACTACTAGTAGGGCAAGGTACCAGGATATGCTAACTATAAGAAACATGAGTCCTTCCTAAGGCTCATCCACTTACCATGTTTTATACCTATTAAAGAAAGTAGTGGAGGAAGAGGCTCACATTATATAAGCATAGATTTATTTTAATTTTAGTTATTCCAATTGGCCCCAACTACAGTATGACACATAATACAGTTTTGTCTCACTAAACTTTCACCACGAACAATAGAAGGTCTATTAGTTTTCTGTTTAAGTTAACTAGCTACAAAAACACCACCACGGATCAAACAAATTGGGAGACTCTTGAGTAGATAAGGAGTTATAAAAAAAAAAAAAAAGATTTCATGTTTAACATTTATTTATGCAAAAAATTGAAAAATTGAGGGAAAACGGCAAAACAAACAACAAATTTAACAGCTATTACTTTGTTCTGTGTGTTGGGCCTTGACTGGACGAAGAGTTGGGCTTGAAACCTATTATCGTGATGGTAGGAAATTTATTCTTTATACCTTCAAACTTGGTTCCCTTACCCCACAAATCTTACGAAATTTTATAAAACCCTTCGAAAAAAATATTTTATTTACCTTGATGTATGTATATTAATTTATATTTTTATTTTTATTTTTTATAGTTCGGATACCTAATTATAATCTATTTAAGTTTAGATATTTATTTAAAAATCTATAAATCTTACATTAGATATAAATTAAATTTCTTGTAAAAAATATAATATTATTATTTTTATCTTAATTTTGGATTAAATAAATTTATCGTCTCTATAACATTTTAAAATTTTGCTTTGCGTTCTTCTAATTTTTTTTAGTTCTAGCGAAATTATTATGCAAGCATTTTTAATTCCTTTTGAAATATTAACTTATATTTTTAAATGTTTTTTTAAACATATTTACAACATTGTAAAAAGTTTATGCACAAAAAATAAATTTAAAATTTTATTTATAAATCTATATTTTTCTATTTTTATCTTAAATTTATGATATTTAAAATTTATATTTAATTCATCTAAAACAAGATTTTTCCCATAAAAATTCATATTTTATTCATTTAAATCAAGATTTATCTATTATACCAGAATCCAAGAATACAAATGAAAAAAACAAACAATATATTACTCCAAACGGAAAATAAAACAATGAAATAAAATTGAAAAGAAAACTGAGTATAAATATCTAATCCAGAAAAGAAATAAATATTCTTTAAGAACAACAAAAAATGATAAATCAAATTGTTGATTTGAAAAATTCCGAACAATAAAATAAGTAATATGATTCCACCAGGAGAAACATTTTGAAAAGACTCCAAAAGAATTCAATTTATCAACACAAGTATTTATTGACAATATATGTTTATGTAAGAAACATATATATAAGAAACCTTGAAATGCATAAAGGAAACTAAGAGAAGTCACTGATACCTTTTATTACGTAATCTACAAGGAATAAAGTCAGGAGAAGATTTCAAAAGACGAATTACATTTCAACCAAATCTTGTTGTACCTTTTTTTGGTGAGAAAAATTATTAGCTTCCATGATTACCTTTAATTGTGCAAGAAATTCATCTTAAACATTTATTTTAATTGTTTAATTACAATGCAGAATATACTAAAACTATATAGAGATTTTTAAATCGATTCTTAAACTAAAATAAGTTGTGATTAGGTCCGTGAATTATTGTGTTTATTGTAAACATATCATTATGTTACAATTGACTAAAAATAGTATAATATAAGGACCTAATTACAAAAAATATATTTATTCAAAAATTAAATTAATTTTTATTTAGTGTAATAATTAAATATTTCTCTACAAATAGTGCTTATAGTTAGAAATAGAGGGGATTATTTGTAAGTTTTTTTCTCTATATGTTTGGCGGAGGGGGGAAACACGACGACCTTGATCTCCCATGGATGAAAGTGGGTACACGTGATCACTTTTTGCAAGTAATGCAAAATTAACGTGGATAATGTTGAGTTTAAAATTTATAAATACTTCAATGACATTTATTTTACAAAAAGATATCATTTAATATAACGTTCAAATTGTACATAATCTTTTGCAAATAATCTTGAACTCCAAGTCATATGGTCATGGTCACGCAAACATAAACAAAGAAAAATAGAGCGTAGGAGAAGATATTTTGCATGGGTTAATTTAATCAAACTAAAATGAAATGACGTAATTTTAATAAGAAGAACTAGGTATTTATTCTCCTTTTTTTCTCGTTATCAAAGTTTTAGTAATATAAAATATAAAAATATGATATTTAATGGTCTCAAATATTTTAATATATACAAAAATACATTATAATTATAGTAATAGAGAGTATAAATGAAGAGAGAAAATAGAAAGAATTTTAATTTATTTCAATAATTCAATTTTTAAATTACAGGTGTATACATTTATGATAAATAAAAATATTATTGATGGTTTGAAGTCCTAAATCATAATCAGTATTAATATTGTAATGACTCAAATATACTTCTTTGTTTTACAATAATTATCTCACTTGTAATTTTCTTTAAAATTATTCTTTATTTTATACTAATAATACAATATTAATTAATTTTTTTTACAATAATATACCTTTCTTTATTGTAGCTTAAATCATCAAATTTTTCACTAAGTAATAATTTTTTTTTAAATATATAAAATTTATTTTATTGTTGAAATCAATACAATTAATTATTTTCTTAAAAATTATGCACAATTCAAATAAGACGTACCAATCAATTATCAAAATTATTTATTTAATGAAAGATCCAAAATGATATTTATTTTTCAAATTCATCTTAAAATAAAGTAACTTAGTTATGATGAGTCATATAACTTTGTTTGTCATTTATATGGTCATCTTGGGTTTACACATGCACTCATTGAGAGAAAATAAAAACATGTCTCTGATCCCAACAAAATCACTAAACAAAGAATCTAAACATTCCAAATTTCCAAGCAATAATGAATAATTAATGTCTACCTTGGTCGCCCCCCTCGTCCGCTACAGAAAACCAGAGTAGTTTTGGTTAGAGATGATGGATGGGTCACTTCCACCCACTCATCCTCTCAATCATAACACATCATTTCCCCACTCTCTTCTCCCGCGTCTTACAAACACGCGCAGTATCACATTCCAAATCAAGATTTCCTCATAATCCTTTATTTTGTTTTCTATGTAAATAAATCAAAAACCACTAACCCCACTTCACTTCACTCATTTTTCCCGACCAGACTAGTCCCATCCTTCATTCTAAATTTTCACATTTTATAATAATACCTCAGGTGTTATATGCAGATGTTTCGATTCAAACTGATTAAATTTTAAACTAAATATAATTATTTTATTGATCTA
This sequence comes from Cicer judaicum, assembly GCA_037974835.1. NCBI lineage: Eukaryota > Viridiplantae > Streptophyta > Magnoliopsida > Fabales > Fabaceae > Cicer > Cicer judaicum. The sequence continues at coordinate 3,674,915 of JBBPBS010000249.1, forward strand.
ATTTTTTTATATATAATTTGAGATTAGTGGCAGAGTTAAAATTCAATATTAAAGTGTCTTTGACTAAAACTCTAATATGTTTATTACATAAAAGTAAAAAGTTATTTTGATTTTTTTAAAATCGTAAAATACAATTATTTTGATTTTTTTAAATCTTAAATGTGTGATGTACCGTTATCAAAATTCTTATTTTGTTAATAATTTTATGTATTAAATTGATTAATAATTGAAGTATTTAAAAACTAAATTAATTAATAAAAAAATATTTAAAGGTAATTTTTTTTAATAAAATACACATTTAATTATATTTAAAAAATAGTTAATGACATGTATATGAGTAGTTAATAAAGTATTTAAAATGATTAATGATATAAATCTATATTTATGTTAAAAGA
>JBBPBS010000249.1:3687043-3714425 GCA_037974835.1 Cicer judaicum
TATGAAAGATAAGTGGTTTAGGGCTAGTTTCTAGTCTAGAATTACCCTTCTAAATTGTTTTTTTTTCATTTAAATAAGAAATTTTTTTTCCATCTTAGTAAGGTCACTACAAGAAAAACACATATTTGTGGCCAACTTTATAAATATTTTGTGGCCGAATAAAACCCTCACAAATTTGTAACCGAAAAAGCCCTCACAAAGGCTAAAATTGAAATTGGTTATTTTTTGTGGCTAAAAAAGCCGTCACAAATTTTTAAATATTTAACTGGATTTTGTGGCTGCCTAAACAAAATCCAGTTAAATATTTCTGGATTTTGTGAGGGCTTTTACAGCCATAAAGGATGACTTTTGTGAGGGCCAAATCCGTCACAAAAGATTGAGAAGACCAGTGCGTTTGTGGCTGCAAAGGCCGCCACAAAGAACGCCCAATTCCAGCTGGCATTTCTGGCCGCTTAGGCCGTCACAAATGGACTAGCCGTTAGCTTTTCTGGCGGCAAAGGCCGCCACAAAAGGCAATATGTCCGTTTTGATTTCTGGCCGCCTAGGCCGCCACAAAATCCTTAGATCTGTTGGCATTGTGGCTGCTTTGGCCGCCACAAATACCCAAGGCCAATCCTATATATATATCTCACCCTCCTACTTCATTTTTTCACATTCAACTTCTCTCTAAAACCTCATTCTCACTATTCTCTCCTCCTTCTCTCTACACAAAATTACTCTTCATTTAAATTTGGTAAGTATAAATTATATTGTATATGTAATTTTATAATTTTATTTTTTAATTTGATATAACTAATTAATGTTATTGATTTTTATTTTTATAGTGCTTGTTAATTGTTTCGAAGACTTGCAAGCATCGTACATGAGTGAAAGCTTGAAGTCAGACGCTACTCGACATCAAGTTAGTATTTTATATATTTTAAATTTAGATTAATAAATATATATATATATATATATATATATATATATATATATTAATTTTAAAATATAGACTAGTAATATATATTTAGATTAGTTTTATAAATTTATTTTTAAAAAAATAGGAATGATGTTGTTTACGTATTAATATATGATAAATTAAAGTTTCAAACCATAGTTAAAATATATTGGTTTGAATATAATTATTATTTAAAAAAACATTATTAAAATAATGGATGATATTAATATTTTTTGTTAAAAATAAGTCTTGATTTTTAAAAAAACATCATAATTGAGATATATACTTGTATAATAATATAGTCTTGATTAATAATTTATTATATTGTTTGCAAATTAATTAATATATAATCCCCTAATTGACATATATATCAAAGTTATTGATTTTTTAAAAAAAAACATTATTAAAATTTATCATATTAATTATTATTTTTTGTTATAAGTATTGATATTTTATTATATTATTTATAATTTATTATATTGTTTGCAAATTAATATATATATATATATATATATATATAATTTGAAATTGTATTTCAGTTTATATATATTTATTGTATTGATAATAATATATTATATTGTGTGCAAATGCATGTTCCCCTAATTGACATATAAATATGTCAAAATTTATATATAATGCTTTTGAAAAATAAAGCAATTAATATATAAAACATCGATATATATATATATATATATATATAAAGCAACTATGGATTTAGACCGTCGTTGGATGTACGATAGAAATTTTTCCGGAAGAAAGGGTCTTAAACAACGTTTTGCTAACAATGTCGAATACTTTCTCAATTTTGTGAGAGTGCAAAAAATTGTCCAAGATGAAGGGGGAATGAGATGTTCATGTTGTTTATGTCGATGTAGACGGTTTAAAAGTGAAGATGAAATAAGAGTGGATTTGTATGCAGACGGATTTATGTCTAACTACTGGGTTTGGACTAATCATGGAGAAGAGTCTCCGGCGGCGCCTAGTACTACTAGTACATATTTGGAGAATTATAACATAGGTCCTTCAAGTAGTACTAACATGTTAGGTATAGATTATTACAACTATCAACACTTTGAGACGATGAATGATATGATCTCGGATGCTGTTGGGGTTAATTTGTCATTCAATGAAGTTCAATATGATGATACCAATGGACTTCCCAATGAAGAAGCTCAGAGATTTTATGGTCTTTTGAAAGAGACAAATAAACCATTGTTTGAAGGTTCTTCAAACTCAAAAAGTTATCAATGTGTATTAGACTGTTAGGTCTAAAATCTCAATTTCATGTTCCTGATTTAGCTTTGGATTTGATGACTAAAATGATGCTAGACGCAACACCTGTTAGAGATGGTTTGCCGCAAAGTTATTACGATGCGAAACAGTTAGTGTCAAAGTTAGGATTAGGTGTCAAGAGGATTGACTGTTGTGTTAAAGGTTGCATGTTGTATTATGACAATGAATTCGGTATGAATGATGCAAACTTAGTTGAATGCAAGTTTTGTCAAGAACCAAGGTATCACCAAAGGAATAACTCAAGGGTAAGTAGGGGAAAATCAATTCCAAGGAAAGCAATGTTTTACCTTCCTATTGTATCAAGATTGCAAAGATTGTTTGCATCAATACAAACTGCAGGAAAGATGACGTGGCATTATGAGAATAGAAGAAATTCAAGCGAGTTGCGACATCCGTCTGATGGTCAGACATGGAAACACTTTGATCAAATACATCCTGATTTTGTGTCAGATCCACGTAATGTAAGACTTGGATTATCCTCAGATAGATTTACGCCTTACATACAAGCATCGTCTACTCCTTATTCTTGTTGGCCGATTATTGTTACTCCTTACAATCTTCCTCCTGATATGTGTATGTCTAAACCTTATATGTTCTTAGCTGCTGTGATACCAGATCCTTCTAATCCTATAATCTTCCTCCTGTGTTTCATCAGCAGTTCCCGCCTCGGCCTCAATACTTGCATCAACAACCACTTTTCCAGCAGCAACAAAATTACTCTCAATACTCCCTTTAGCAGCAACCGCCTCCAAATTTCCAACAACAACACCAGGATCCTTCGAACTCTGCCTTCCAGCAACAGCAACAACCAATGTTTCAGCAACAACAATATTTTCATAATTATCAGTATGCTCCATCATCTTCACATCAACTTCCTCAACCTTAACCAGATCATCAAACTGCATACCGACCAACTATGCCAACAGCTGGGTTGATCAGACCAGATTTAAATCAACCTCAGCCAGCTAGGGCTCCTCCTTCGACTACTGGTGGTGCCACTGAAGATGAAATTCAATTTCAAAGCATGATGTCTCCTCCAACACAAATGCATAATACTTTTGAGGGACTTCTTTCGACGGGTATGAATGCAGGAAATAATGATGGTGGGAGTGGAGCTGATTAGACGAATTATTATGAGGATTGATGTGATTTGAAGAATTTGAAATAATTATGGGTTTTGGGTTGTATGACATTATTGTGTCCTTAATTAATTTTCACTTTGTAAGACATTATTTGTTAATTTTGGGTTTGTAAGACATTAATTGTTAATTTTAGAATGCATGTTTTATTTGATTTTGTCATAATTGCTATAGCTAGCTTTAATTATTATTAATATTATGTTTTTATATATAATATTTATTTTAATTTTAATATTTAATATTTAATTTTATTTAAATTTTAATTTAAATTATAATTTATTTATAATTTACATTAATTTAAATTAATGTTTAATTATAATTATAAATTTATTATTAATAATTAAAAATTTAAATATTTTATTATTAATATTTTATTATTTAAATTAATCTTTAATTTAATTATTAATCTTTATTTTTAATTTAAATATTTTATTTTAAATTTTTAATTATATTAAGATTAGTTTATTATATATATATATATTAAATTTAATTTATAATTACATTATATTTCATATTTAATTTAATTATAATTTAAATTTAAATTTTAATATTATAATTATATTAATTTATTATATATAATATTGTAATAAACTATTAATTTGGAATTCAAAATTAATTTATTAATTACGTTGACATTTGTGGCGGCCAAAAGCCCTCACAAAGGTCTAGTCGGCAATCATTCGTTGTGGCGGCCAAAAACCCTCACAAAAGTCTAGTCAGCAATCATTTGTGCGGCTAAAAGCCCTCACAAACGTCCAATCTGACAAATTCAGCTTGTCCTTTGTTGCGGCCTATGCCCTCACAAAAACAGACTTTTTTTGCCGCAAAACCCTCACAAATGCCTGTATTTTGTGGATGCAAAAGCCCTCATAAATGCCAACTTGTTTCAGCTTCTTTGTGGCTGCCAAAAGCCCTCACAAAAGCCACATTTGTGGCTGTTTTTTTCCCTTTGTGAGGGCTTTTGGCCCTCACAAAATTGATGAATTCTTGTAGTGGGTGTTGTTTTTGTTCGTTATTTTGGTACAACTTTGTATTGGTTTCTCATCTAATTGTGATGTTCTTTTGGTTCAAATTAACAAATTAACTTTGATTCAATACATATTCAATCAATAAATTTGACGTCGTCAATATTATAATTTCAAATATATGAGTATTTTAAACACCGTTTCAATTTTGTCATATTTATAAATTTTATCATATTTGTATACATGTATCCATTTATAAACTATTAATATTTGATGTATTGAATATTTTTCGCTAATTTATATTTTAAATTTTAATGACTTTGAATATATTATTCTTGATCGATTTAATTTCTATTAAGATTTTTTTTATTTAAAGAAAAAGTATTTTGGACCTAAAGGTATTATCTAATTCACAATATTAAATTATATAATATGAAGATCATGGGCAAATGATGAATTTTGGAAGAGGTAGAGGTCATAAGATGAGTTTGTCTGAAAGGAAGAAGTTAAACATAGAGAATCTGAAAGGTCGAATCAAACAAGTTGGTGGGGTTAATTGGGATCCAATCCATATGTGCCTCTCTGAGAAAGTTGGTCTTGTTTGAAATAAAAATAAAAAAGAAAAAATAATAATAAAGAAAAAAATGAAAGGGATTTGGCTTTTATCTTTTGGCTGCAGAAAACAATAAATAAATAAATAAATGGATGTCTCTCTGAAACTATTTGGAGTGTCATGTCACTTACAGACTTGCCATTTACGAGAAGTGCCATCACCTTTACCTCCAAATATATGTAAGATCCTTCGGTGGACCAGGATTAATCAACCACGGATATGCCATATGTAATTTTAGTAATGGACAAAACCTTCACTTTGATAACTATATATTTTTTAATGAATTAAAAGGAAATTTTTTGTATTTTTTTAATATATTTAAAAAAAAATTGTATATTAAAATTTTTAACAAATTATCTTCAGGTATCTGTTAGTATTTTTTTTTTTAAATTGTAAAATTTAAGGTGAAATAATGATATTCAATCTAAATAATTTGTATTTATCTTCTTTCAATGGCACTAGCAAAATTTGAACAAGCCTTTTGTTTAGCATTAGATCAATCTCTAAGAGATAGCATCTAATTTCAAATTTTAGGTGTAGTATAATTTTGTTTAAATTTCTATAAGAATTTCGTTTATTACATGAACTTTGCTCGGAATGCTGTTTATTCTCAACTTTTCCCAATTTAAGTAATACCTGTTGAGTAACACCATTTTAGATAAAATTCATCTGGTTTGAATTAATGCATTTCTTTTCAAATTATAGTGAAGCAATTATGTGCTTGTTTTGAATGTTGTGCATAGAATTATAGTGGGACTGGTGAAATTTTGACATTAAATATGACATCCCTTTTCTTCAAATGTTACTGATTTGGTAAGTTTTCGAAGTACTGTAACATGGATAAGAAATGTCAAAATGCCATTGCTTTGTTCATTTCTCACCATTTCAGAATTGAAGGATCACATGTGACAAAAGTGCCGTGTGGAGATGTTAGTGGCAACAAAGAGCTTTTTTGTAGAATGGTGCGCGATAGTTCTTCATCTGAAGTGTTTTCCATTTAAAAAAATATAGATCAATCAATTTTAAAGTAAAGTAAATCTCAGCCACAGTGATTTTAAATGATATGTCAATTTCTTGAGAAAATTGAGAGGATCCGGTTCAACCAAACATCCCACTGATCCTACATCCAACTGAATTGATGTCAATATATGCAATTTAAATTGCACTCAGTACAAACCCAACATGGGGGGAGGTGAACTTTTAGTCAAAACTCAGTTGTAGTAACGCGACCCAGTGTCATAAACACGGCCCCCAGGATATGGACCTCTAGGTTCGAATCCCTGATCTCTTGCATTTCCAAGAAATCGAGATCGCTCTCTGTAGGGATCAAAGTGATCGGCCGAATAGCCTCGTTGGGGTTCACCACCAGAAGCTGAAGCAGGAACATTGGTGTGAGCATGAGGGTCTTTGGGTGCCATGCTACTGGAGTAAGGATCCCGAATTATTTGCTCATACTTCTGTTGTCTTGCATGCGATTCCCTTTGAAGAAATTCAGCTCTACGGCTTTCATGCCGTGCGCGGAGTGCTTCCAGTTTTTCTTCATACTGACTATTGATTGCATTTATTTTCTGACAAGGAAAAACACAATGGATCTCGTTAAAGCTATAAATTGAGAAATATAGGTGTAGAGAATGCATAAAAATATCTAGTTTCAACATGAATAAGATTTATTTTGATCAAGGAAAGATGCAGACTCGGAACTAGACTCGGTGCTAAATTCAGCTGACATATGACATACCCAACTAAAAGTATCAAAATTGGACAACATCCAAAGTCAGTTTATCCTTTAAACAATGCAAAAAGAAGCAATTTTGCTTGCATACTCACTTCGAGTTTATTGACTATCATGGAAACTAGCCATTACAAACAATTTTTTCATTCAGAAGTTTTACTGTCAATGTCCTCAGAAGTCCATTGATAAGCTTGCACTCCTTGGATGCAGTCCAATCCATGCCAATGGAGGATTCTGCAGGAGGACCTGTATCTGATACTTCTTTCTTTAACAGCATACATCATCTTAATTAGCTACACTTATCTTTAAAACATTCAATCCACTCAAGAAATCCCAAAATGCATTATACCAAAGAGGAACCAAATCTTAGAGAGAAGCAAGTGCCACTTTACTCGTACAGAAGATCCAAGAAAAGAGGATTGAGAAAACATGCATTCTCTTTTTTATTTCCTTTCACTTTATAGTTTGGATCTGCCTTTGCAAAAAAAAAAGCCTTAAAGTTTGGATCATTATATTGTGACTTTAATGAACGAAATTGTCTTCAACAGACATTATTGACGATACGGAAGCAGAAAAATGTATACAACAAAGACCCTTCACGGGTCAACACGGTGAACTAGCATTAAAAAAATCTTGGAACATCTCTACCACACAATCAGCATACATATCATAGCTAAGACAAGTCGTCTAATGAACACAGCACATGTTTTTAATATGAAATCAGGAATAAGTTTCATAACCTGGAAAACAGTTATTTAATTTGACCATAAAACATTATTCATTTTATTAAAGCTGACCATTTGTTTATAAAACAAAATATCTGCAAAAGCAGTCTAGACCCTCAATGGCTCTTGCAGGATCTAGACTCAATCCATCGAAAGTGTTGCATGATTATTATGAAAGAGAAAGAAAAATAAGAAATAAAAGTTGACATATGTGTAGCAGATTTTGAATTTATAGAGAACCACATGAAAAATAATACTAATAATACTTAACACTAACCTCTCTGTGTCGGGCATGTTCTGCATCTTCAACATCCTGCTGTTCTTTAGTCATTTTAATAATGTCATCATGAAAATTCTGCTCAAGACCTTCAAAAGTTTGTGATAAATGATTTCTTTCATATCTAACATCCATATCTTCTTCATGGGCCTGAGATCTGGAATCACTGTTACTCCGACTCTGCAAAGCCAATTTAGGATCAGGCTTCTGCCCTTGAAAATACGACCTTGAAGCATCACCCCCTTGACCTGAACATGCAATGTGTCCGTAAGTTTCAGAAACTGAAAACTATTTTCATTATATAAATGGAAAATTTGTAACTAGGCAACTTAACACGGTAGCTAATGTTCTAACAATTAAAAAGTAGGATTGTTTAGGTAAATATGGAAATGTTTGCTGAACAAGTATATTATAGTTTAACAACATAAAATACTCACCAAAAGCTTTATTCACCTTATATAAATCATGAACTGCTTATAGGTGCAATGACTAAAAAATAAGAAGCTTTGACAGCTAGGATTACAAAGAAGACCAGGAATGTGAATAATAATAATAACACCACACGTTTACCAACAAATTTGAAAGGGAAACATTTAAATGAATTAAGCTGCTGAATCAAATCAAGTCACATGATACCATCAATGATCTGTTACGCAAAGGACTTCCTAAAATAATTGCTACAAGGCACACATGTAGTGAGTTATTTTTTTCATAGTAGAATTTATCATGTGTTTGACTTCTTGCAACAACATAAAAAGCAGTAAATATATCATACACACACTGCTCAAGTCTATATTTCATTGTAGTGAAAACTACCCCTATCAAGCAGAATTTGAATCAACATTTCAGTCTATTTCATTAAAAACTATTGTATCTATTAACCTTGGCACAGATGAACTTAAATACTTTTGTAGACATAAAAATGGATTCACAAAAATATAAATTTTTAATTATGAGAAACTGTAAAATGTAACATGATTTACAAGTTAGAACTTCACAAATCACAATATGTGTCAATCACATCAGATGTCTTTGAGCATCAAATGTAATGATTGATTTTTCCTAATCAAATTCTGCTATACTACAATGCTATAGTGCCGCAATGACCACTATTTGACAACACTAAGTATAATAGATCCTTTAACAAAAGGATTCACAAGCAAGCATGAGGAGACAATGAATAACACTTGCCTTCATTAAACATGTGAGATGTCATTGAATTAGACATCTTGGATTCATCCAATTCCCATCTCCACTGACCCTCTGGCTTCAAATTTGAATAGGGATTCTCTCTTTCCGGAGTGAAGGCCTCTAGCCGTCCTTCAAAGTTACCAGACTTAGGTTCCACCCGTTGACCAACCATATGATGATGATGCATCTGGGAAGCTCCATAACTATTGGCAGATGCATCACCATACTGCCCTTGCCGCCTCATTGTTTCCAGAAATTTCTATGTGAACAGCACAACCTATGCCACATTAAAGTCACAAAAACGCAAACATTATCACTTAACCACATAATCTATCTACACTGAAATTTTATGCAATCATGCATGTAAATGTATTTTAGCCTCATATGAAACACGCCACGATTAAGGGCTTATTTGGATTGGCTTACTTGAACTTATCTATTGATATAAGCAATTGTGAAACATTTTGGAAAAGCTTATAGAAGCAGCTTATGACATGTTCATAAGCTGTTTTCAGCTAATTTCCATAAGCTCTCAAGACTAACTCATATGAAAATAGTTTGACTTTATTTTATATTTTGTTACAAAAGTAGCTATGTATAAGTACTTACACTTATGCTATAAGTACATAATTAAACTATTTATCCAAACAGGATCTAAATTGAAACATAAACTGCAGAATAATACATAGTTTCTCAAAAGAAAAAAAAAACGGAGAACTACAAATCTAAAGTACTAATAGTAAACTTTGCAAGTGTGCACAGCGTGAAATTCAATCGAAAGAGGTTAAAAAAGTGATAAAATCATTGAATAGAAACTAAGAGCTTATCCTCTGAGAGAAATTGTAATGTACCGAGTCGGCGGAGACTGTCGAGGTCGTACGATTATCGAGCTATCGAAACGAAACAATGGAGGAATTGAATTGCGTTCAATTATTGAGGGAGAAAAGTGTTAAGGTGGAAATCTTGAAAACCTAATCACGATAGAGAAAGAACACACTAATAAGGGGTAGAAATCTGAAAAATTCAAAATTGAAAATCACATAAAACCAAGTTCTATTCGAGTTTTTTATTTTTTATTTGGTGATAAATTGTCTGGATCAAATTGGATTTCTTATTTTATTTTTTGATTTTTTTGTTTTATTTTATTTTTTCTTTATTTATTTTCTCTCTTATCTTTAAGAAGTCTATTTGTTAAACTAATATATTAATTATATAAAAAAAAAAGAGAATTTTGAATTCGAACTCGCGTTAGCAAATATCTCTACAGCTAATATATAAAAAATATTTACAAGACAATATTTTATTTTATGAAGAATATGAAATATTGTATTAATTGTTTTAAAAAAATAAAAATATTGTATTAATATATTATTTGTTGATCAGTTAGTATTTTTAGTCTTTGAATAATAGTCAATATAAATATATTTGTTTTATCTGGTCAATATAAATATATTTGTTTTATTTGGAGAGAAATAGTCGTTCGATTCAAATATTATAAAAGTATAAGTTTCAATTCTTAAATTATAATTCACCCGATAAATATCAATATTATTAAATTAGATGTATTTATCATTGCGTCTTCTTCTAAGTTGCTCGTAAAATGATTGTTAACTATATAATAAAGTGAAGATTAAAGTTAATGTTATTGAGAAAGTCTCAACTTGTAAGCCATTTCAAGTAAATAAAACTTGCCCAACATTTATCAATTCATATTTGTTACCTTTATTAACAAACATACTAGTTGCAATATCTAATGAAAAAATAATTATGATAATTTTTTCATTGAGTAGAAGCATTAGGTATCATTTATTAAACATATATAAGATAATATAATGAGATCCGCATAGAAAAAGGGATCAAAAAAAGGTAATTTTGAATCTCAAAAACTATTTTGCTATTCACTTTCCGTTTTATTATCCACACTTTTCAATTTCTTTTATAAAAATGAAATATCTAAAATGTTTTTGTTAATTTATATCATTCTTTAAATCATTTATGTCTTTTCATAATCATTCTTAACTTCAAAACTCGCATATCACAATTCATCCATAACTCGCTTATAGCTCATAATTATTTAAAACTCATATCAGTCACTCATAACTTACACATGATAAGTCTTCTCTTCATATCGTAGTTAAAGTCACCAACAATATATGTTTATTATATGCATTTGAGTTCATTTTTTCTTCAAAATATGAAGATTTTACATGAACTCATGTCACATACAGTGTAAATAATTCATCATACACAAACTTAAATCACGTATACTTATGTGAATTAAATTCACGTACGTTATTAAAATTAAGAAATCATAGACATTACATGAATCCACTTCACGTAAGTATACGTGATCTAAGTTGCGTATTCAATGGAGTTTAATTATTTACAAGTACTATGTGAATACATTTCACTCAAAATTCAGATCACGTAGACGTATATGTATTCAATTCACGTATATGTGGTGATCTCAATTAAATAAGTGAGATGTACGTCAGTTGAGGTCAAGTAGACATTCATGAATTGAGTTCACGTAGGTGTTTGTGAATTTAGTTCACATAAACGTGTGATCACAGTTCACAAATTTATGTATTTTTTATATGTTCTTATGGGATGAAAATAAATAGAACAAGAGGGAGACAATAGTGACAAAGTGTATAATTGTTTGGACCCTGATTTTGACAAAATGCATGATAGTTTGGAACATGATTTTGACTAAATGTATGATTATTTGGAAATTGATTTTCACGCAATGAATGATGGCGTTGAGCCAAAATTGACGATGCTATGAATAACACTGTAAATAATTCATCGTACACAAACTTAAATCACATATACTTATGTGAATTGAATTTATGTACGTTATTAAATTTAAGAAATCACAGACAATACGTGAATCTAATTCACGTAAGTATATGTGATTTAAGTTTGCGTATCCAATGGAGTTTAATAATTCACAGGCACTACGTGGATACAATTCACATACACTTGCATGAACTCAATTCACGTATATATGATCTCCGTTAAATAAGTGAGACATGTGTGAATTGAGACCACATAGAAATTCGTGAGTTGAGTTTACATAGGTGTTCATGAATGTGTTTGTGAATTAATTCACGTACACATATGTGAATTCAATTCATGTAAACGTTTGTAATCTTAGTTCACAAATTTTTGAATTTTTTATATGTTTTTATTGGATGTTGATAAATGGAGAAAATGGGAGACAACAATGACAAAATGTATGATGGTTTGTACTCTGATTTTGACGAAATGCATGATGTAAGACCCTTAGTTTTAAATTCTAATTTATGTATTTTGGGGTATTTTTGTGTTGAATTTCTGAAGCTTTTTAGCCAATTTTATAGTATTTTGTGAGTTAAATGACAAAAATATATTTTTGGAGACCCAATTAAAATTATTCGTCAATGAATAATTTAGTTTAATCATGGTGAATCTTTTGTCAAAAAAAAAATTAATTTATAAGATACAGCGTTTTTTCAGAAAAATTCATTTGTCGATTGAATTGCGGCGAGAGTAGATATTTTTCTGAAAAAGTGGTTTGAGAGGTGATGTGATGTGACGGGGGTAACGATGATTTTTGTTTGTTTTTTTATTAAAAAAAACTCAAACACAAACCTCCATTTTTCTTCGACTTCTAAGCTCTCTTTCGAGAAGTGACAGAAAGTAAAATTGTTCATCTCCATGCTACGATGCTAGTGAGCCAACTTTAGAAGCAACGACGCGAGCGAAAATTTTACTGTAATTAATCGCAATGTTGTAATCGGTTGTTAAAGCTACAACGGAGGTAAGAGCTACTTCCAAACTTTTAGATTGCATATAGACTTTATATGTGTATTTGTGGAGGTGGAAATTTGTGTGTGAGATTGTGGAAAATGAATTTAATATGATTTACGTGTGTTGTGGAGATGAAATTTGGTGGTTTATGTGTAAAAATGTGAAGTTTTGAAATTAGGTGATTTATGTTTGAAATGTTAAAATATAATTGAGGTGCTATATGTGTGTTGTGGAATTGAATTGATTGATTTTGGTGTGAATTTACGGTAATTAAATTTGAGGTGTTTGATTTACGTAATCAGTTATTTCAAATCAATGAAATCAATGAAATTTTATAAAAACAATTTGAGTTGTTAAAGTCATGAAAAAGTTCAAATTTTAACTAAGTTAAAGAGTTTGAGCAAAAAGATAGATTGAAATTAAAAATGATTAGTGTCGCGGCCTAAAATTTCGAGTTTTGCTCGAATTTAATGGAGTCGCCACCAAAATTTATTTTAAATTAGGAAAAATATTGAGAAACCCTTAAAAATAAAAACAAAAATAAAAAATAGTCTTTGATACCAAATTTTGAGTTCGGGAGTCGATTATGTGTAGGAAAGGTATTAGCACCCTACGACATCCGTTAAAAACGGTTACCTATAGTTAATTGTGCAAAATTATATCAACTTAAACATATTTATTTCTCTTTATTATTAAATATGAATATAAATTGTTTTTTATAAACGTAATCTTTGAGATAAAAGCGTGTTAAAAAGAGTAAAAAAAGTTTTTATTATTGTACTTGACAATAGTGTGATCTTGCTCCTACGTATCTCCCGGTGCGATGGAGAAATCAAAGCTACATAATTCTTGGTAGAAAATGTAGATATGTTAATTGCTTTAAAATAAATTGTATTTTGTTATTTAAAAAAAGTTAATTTTGATGAACATATCGAAAACAATTTGAGTTGTTAAAGTCGTGAAAAAGTTCAAATTTTAACTAAGTTAAAGAGTTTGAGCAAAAAGATAGATTGAAATTAAAAATGGTTAGTGTCACGGCCTAAAATTTCGAGTTTTGCTCGAATTTAATGGAGTCGCCACCAAAATTTATTTTAAATTAGGAAAAATATTGAGAAACCCTTAAAAATAAAAACAAAAATAAAAAATAGTCTTTGATACCAAATTTTGAGTTCGTGAGTCGATTATGTGTAGGAAAGGTATTAGCACCCTACGACATCCGTTAAAAACGGTTACCTACAATTAATTGTGCAAAATTATATCAACTTAAACATATTTATTTCTCTTTATTATTAAATATGAATATAAATTATTTTTTATAAACGTAATCTTTGAGATAAAAGCGTGTTAAAAAGAGTAAAAGAAGTTTTTATTATTGTACTTGACAATAGTGTGATCTTGCTCCTACGTATCTCCCGGTGCGATGGAGAAATCAAAATTACGTAATTCTTGGTAGAAAATGTAGATATGTTAATTGCTTTCAAATAAATTGTATTTTGTTATTTAAAAAAAGTTAATTTTGATGAACATAACGAAAACTTGCTTGATTTGAATAATTATTTTAAAATATGAATTTTAAGACGATCGAATTGTACAACTCGTGTCTCAAAACTCAATGAGTAAAAAGATGTCAAATCTAATTTAATCCTCTTAAGAATATTTTTTTTTTAAATTTTTAAATTGAGTTTTAAAACCAACAAATAATTTAATATGTGTCTTAATAACTCCAAGATTAAAAAAAACATATAATTAATTAATTTTTTTTAAAAAAAGTCAATTTTAGATCTATTTATTTATAAAAATAAATTTTAGAGTTATCAAAATATATAATTTGTATTATGTAACTCCGGGATTAAAAGATTTTATTTTTAGTTAACTTTTAATAATTTTTACTTATTAATTTGGTTATGATTTTAATTTTACTTATTAATTTTTACTTATTAATTTGTGAAGATGAGATTTAGAACCATCAAATTGTCACAATTTGTGTTCTAAAAAAAACTCAAAGACTAAAAAGATGTCACATCTAATTAATTTTTAATGAAATATTTATTTGTTTTTTATTTATGAAATTTGATATTTAATTAGCAAGTAAGTTAAATTTCTTAAAAAAAAAATAAATAAAAAAAGAGAAAAAAAATTTAATTGGGTTGAGATAGGCATATTTTCCTTTTATGTTTGGAGCCCAACTTAACACAACAAACAAACAAAAGTAAAAAAAAAAAAAAAAAAAAGGTTGGTACTACTGAAACCCTAATAAGCTTACAAACTGAACATATGGGTGGCGGCTAGGGTAATGGATGTCGGAGATCAAAAGTTTCAATAGAAAAAACAGAGGCGTATTTCCACGCGGACTTCACCAGCGAGACAATGAACAAGAACGGCGTTGGATTAAGACCACTGGATAAAGTCATTGGGGAAGAAGGGGAGTCAGGAGTGTGAACGGAGTGAACAAAAAGCATGGTCGGCATTCTGGCGACAACAATGACGTTCAAGGTTTGAGTTCTTAATCCTATTATCTCTAACGTTTTTATACTCAGATCAAATTTATAATAACAAAAATAATTTTCGTCTTTTATTCATAACTCAAACTCAATTTACATATTACATTTAGACAGTGATTAAGAAATGAACTTAATTATTCTATTTGTTCCTTTGTTTCTGTTTGTTTGAATAGTGATTAAATTCAATTTCTGCTTTAGTGTGTTTTTTTTTTACAAATTTTTCTCCCAAAAAGAAAATCTACTCTCTATTTCAGAATTTCGAATTCTATTTATAGGCTAAAGTAAATTAGAGTGGGGTAACTTTCTACTCATTAGACAAAATACAAGTTCTGAATTTTACATGGGTTTGTTGCAAAATTCAGATTTTGAGTGTACAAGTTATAAAAGAAGGTTATACAAGTAATACCCTTATTAGTATGTCTGATATAAAATGAAACATTAACTATTGGTTTTTAACATGTTTGAATAGGATGATATCAATGCAAACAAAATAAAGGAAAGTTTATAGTAGGATGTTGTAACTAACACGCAAAGCAAAACATGTGTTTGAATAAGAAGATGAAGATGTGCGAGGATTGCTTTGGCAGAACAAGCTTGTATTGGCATGTATTTGTGTCCTTATTGTTTTGCTTCACATTATTTTATTTTATTGTAAAATAATGATTTTTTAAAATCGTATTTATTAAATATATTATTATTATTATTAAAATAATTTTTAATTATTCAGACAAAATTGAAGTACTACAATTAGAGTTTAAAATGTTACGCTTTTAATTACTCTTGGACTGAGTTTAAAAAAAAGTTTATAGTATTTTATTAACTCAAAAATTTTGGTGCTTTAATAGTTGAGTGTGTGTATGTGAGATTTGAACAATATTTGTTTTTTTTTTAGTTTTAACTAAATAATGTAGATTATTTGATTTTAAAAGTTTGGTGTGTGAGAAAGATTTAATTTTGGGAATTTTATTGTGGTTGGATTAATTTTATTGTGAACAAATTGTTATAAATATTTATGTTTATGTAGTTAGCTCATTGAGTCTCAAAAAGGAATCGAGTTAGCGGTGGAGAAAACTCTGATATATTAATGTTGTTGTGGTGATTGAGTTTTGATGTGATTGTGTATTCATAACTAATAATATGTGTGTTATGAATTTTATTGAGGAAAATTTATTTTGAGTAAACTATGTGATAAGTTTGACAAATCGTTAGTGTTAAATGAATATTAAAAATAGAATATTTTTTAATAGCTACATTTACTTAATGATTGTAGTAAAAAGAGTCAGAGTATGCTCGTGCATTTTATAGTACATGGTGACCACAATGTGACCATGGTGATAGTGGTGACCGTGATGGGCCATGAAATGATGTCATGTGATTTATTGGTTCATCTTATCCTTGTGGGGAGGGTTTTGGTTGGAATTTCGAAATCACGCATTTTTGTTGGAATTATGATTTACACACATTCGAGGAGGGTTTACACCCCTTCCCGGAATCATACTTTTGAAGTATGCACTTGAATGTGATAGACAGTACAATTATGATTTACACCCCTTCGAGGAGGGTTTTGGTTGAAATTCCAGAATCATGGAATTTGACATATACGCAGTGCATTAGGGTCTTTGGCACGCGAGTCATGTTTGATATATTGTGATGATTGTATATGCATACTCAGTTGTTGTCTGTGATTGTTTCGTAATTGATGAATGTGATTGATTGACTTTGTGTGATAAGTGTTGAATGATTTCGAAACGTTTTCAATACTAAAATATGCAAATTTTAGCAGTTGTATTCGGCTACAAGTAGTGTGTAGTCGGATACATATGTAAAACATTTAGTTTTTAGTGAAATTTCAGCCTTGTATTCGAATACAAGATGTTGAATTCAAATACAAATATTCAATTTTTTGTCATTGACTTCACACTTATATTCGGCTACGCCATATTTTGCTACTGACTTATGAATTAGCATTGTATTCGAATACAAGGATGTTGTATTCAAATACGATAATGCACTTTTGTTAAAAACTTCATTTTTCAACTTGTTTAAGTATGTTTGACATATGAAAACCTTTTAAAGGTGTATGCTAAGTTGAAAAGTTATTTTGTGCATTTAAAATTTAAATGTTATGTGATATTTGTTAATTTCGGTTGGTGACCTTTACAATTATTGTGGAACTATGGCCTTTGCCCTCATATGAGAACCAGGATCATCCTACCAGTTAGTACCTTGAAGATGGAAAGGTAGTTAGACATACCTGACTGAAGCTGTGTCAGGAGGATCTTGCGGGGCGCGTAGAGATCACCCGGATTGTATAGTTTTTGTAGTATGATCAAATTAGATAGTTGTATAAGGGTTAGATGTCTTTCTTTTGTGGTTGTATTTATTTTAATTTGGGGGTATATACCTATACCTTATATTGTCAACTTGACTTTTATTTTGATGGGTCAATGTTTCACTTTTTGATGTGACATAGAGAAAGTCGAGATTTTTGGGCAGTGCTTTTATGCAGGTGTCTGCCAAGAATACCCCAAGGGTGTGAGTTATGTCTGATTGGTTTCATAGCTCCAGTGTATTTTGCTGTTTAAATACGTTATATTTTTGTTTCAAAATCTATTTCTGCTGCTTGTCAATATTGTTGTCTTTTGTCGTTGTGTTATGACTTAAATATTTTATCAAAAAGTATTTCTTTTTTAGTTTATGATTTGAATTGGTTTTAAAAAAAACGGGTTGTTACAAATGATGGTTTGGAACGTGATTTTTGACGACATGTGTGGTGGTTTGAAAATTGATTTTGATGCAATGAATGATGGTGTTGAAACTGAAACTTACGATGCTATGAATAACGGTGTTGAACCTGTTGTGATGGATTTGACTGATGTGTTTACCATTGGCATGATGTTTGATACGAGAGATGATTTATTGAAATAGGCTAGAGATGTTTGAAGGTAAAATGGAATTGGTATTGTTATTTTTAAATATGAAATTGCGACAGCACAACCACGAACAAAGACAAAATTAATTATTGGCTGTGAAAGAAGAGGAAATTATAGACCTCGAAAGAATCCTAAACCTATGAGTAGTACATAGACTAAAATGTGAATGTCCATTTAGATTGAGAGGAACACAGTGTTGGTAAGGGATGATATCTGCATGTAGCATGTGATCTCCATAACCACGGATTGACCAATAAACTGACTGGTCATTCTTTCTTAGGTCGATTGTCTCAAGAAGAGAAAAATGTATTTGGTGATATGACGAAGAATATGATCAAACCAAGAAACATATTGATGACATTAAAGAATCATAATGTTGAAAGTTTAACAACAATCAAACAAGTTTACAATGCACGTCAAACATAGCGTTCATCACCTAGAGGTGATAGAACGAAAATGCAACATCTAATGAGATTGATGGAACACGATATATATACATGATTCGATATAGGAAGGTAGATGATTCAAATGATTTGAGTGACATATTGATTATGGATAACACATACAAGACTTGCAGACATCAAATGTCATTACTTGAGATTATTGGTACTACTTCTACTAAAATGAAATTTTGTATGAGATCTACATATCTCCAGTCTGAGCGTGTTGATAAGTTAATGTGGGCACTACAAATGTTAAAAAATCATATTATAAGTGGTGACGTTCAAGTCATCGTTACTGATAGAAATTTTGCTTTGATAAACACAGTTCAATATGTTTTTCTAAAAGTAGTTAATTTGTTGTGTTTGTTTCATATATGCAAGAATGTCAAAGTCAAGTGCAAGATGATTGTCTTTGTAAAAAAGAACAGGTGCACATAATGGACGCATGAGAGGCTCTTGTTTATAGTTATGATAAGCCTCAGTAGTTATGATAAGACTCAATATTACATGAAGTTGACTATGTTTAAAGGAATTTGTAGTAACAATTCTACTTTTTATAATTATGTACACGAGCAATGGTTAATTCCTCACAAGGAAAAATTTGTTGAGACGTGAACAAATAGAGTTATGCACTTTGGGAACACAACAATACAAAAGGTTAAATTGATGTATTGGAGTTTGAAAAAGATATTATAAGATAGTATGGGTGATATACGTTGTGTTAGGGAAATAACTTCTAGCATGAGATAATAGTATGATTTGAAAATAGCATCATTCAAAAGATGCATCACATTGCGGCTGAGTATGATCACGTAAAGTGTGTAGGTATTAATAAATACCCTTAGCTCCCCACAATCCTGAAATAAAAGAACGGAAAAAATGTAAAATAAAACATATTATGACAACAACTATTAAAAATTTAATATGATCGAGAAAATTACCACTCAATTCTAAAGCCGAGTGGTCACGTCATCACCAAATATCGTAAGGACAAACTTATCAACAGAACCACCAAGATATCCATCAGCTTGTGGATGTTCATCTATGTGCTTTGATTGGGTCTCATGTTATGTTTGAACGTCATGTTGTGTTTGTTCTTCATGTTGCAAATGTTGCTCTTATAGTGTTTATTATTGTTGTAATCATTGTTGGTCCTGTTGTGCCCTCATATTATGTTCCACTTCATGTTTCTCCTTAAGACGTTAAGCTCGTGAAGAAGTGATTGGTCTAACACGACGACCATCTTCATTAGAAGTACCCTTATCATTAGTAGTATCATTAATTATAACTCAATATGCTCTATCAGTAGACATAGTGCGCACTATTTTTGCATAACCATATCATAATCAAAATCAAAACACATTCAAATATGGTGTGATGTAATCTTTGTTCACTTACGCAAACTAAGTTCACGTAGACAAACTCAATTCACGTATGCAAACTTAGTTCACGTAGGTTTCTAGGCTAACTTAGTATATGTAATCAAAATCAGTTGACAAAATGAGTTTTATTTTCACCAAAGTCAGTTTTAATCACATTAACCCAACTAAATATTGTAAAAAAACAAGAAGCACAAGATGAAGAACAACATTGATGCAAACCAAATGTAAATGAGATGCAACGAAGATGATTGAAGATGTTGAATTTGTTGAAAATGGAGGAAGAATGAGAAATTGTTGTGAGAGAAAAGGATGAATATGAGTGTGGGGTAGAATATGAAGATAGAAAGAGAGGTCAGGGTTGAAGATGAAGATAAAAATAGGAATTATGGTTTAAGGGATGATATAAATAAGCAAAGGCATTTTGAGTATTTCTCTTTTTATAACAAATTTGAGGTGTGTGGATAGCAAAAGGGGGGGTGTGGGTAACAAAATTGTAAAGAAAAAAATTGTAACAAGTTAAGCTTAATTCTCTTTGCCCTGGTGCCAACGAAAGTTGGTATGAATTTTATGAGCTTTGAAGTCTTTCTTGACAATGAAATTCAACTCATCTAAATTTTTTTTAAACAAAACAAAATCTTTTCACTCTGAAAAATAGAAAAGTATCTAAAAGAGCTTATATCAATCCTTGTCTAAGATAATAAAAACATCAATTTTTTTGTCTCGACAAGAGTTATGAAAACATATACTATATGGTTAAAAAAAAGTATTTTTTTTAATCTTAAAAAGATGGTAAGTTACACCATATTTAATTTACACAACGATGAGGTCTCAAATTCAAATCTGCAACAAGACGTATAATCTAACAATATTAATATTTATCATTAAGGTTTTCGAAAGAAATAAAAAGTAATTAATGAGTGAGACAATTTGGAAAAAATATGAAAAAATTTGTCAAGCTCTCAATAACCACCACACACTTTGCTACTCAATGAGTAATAGGTGATAAAATAGATTTAGAGATGAAGATGAAAAATAAATTGGGAGAAGATGAAGAAGAAATTGAGAAAGAAAAAATGTTAAGATTCAGGGATGAAGATAAAGAATAATTGAAAAGATTAAGAAATGTTTCATATTTTTGTAATTTAAAAAAAGAATTAGTGTTACTACAATTTTGGTTCTTGTAAACTCAGCTACACGTGTGACAGTGCTAGAGTGACACATTAAGTCGATGACTCTTTAAAGTTTTTTGTTGGCAACGCTATGCATATTCAAAATAGTGGTTTATCTATTTTTTTATATTATTAAAATAAATCTTCTGATATTTAATTATGAAAATTTAGACTTTTTAGAGAAAATGTATTTAATTTGAAAGTTAAATATTTTATATTTTAACTGATAAATTAAACAGAATAATATTTTATTGTTCACCAAAATTTTAAGTTGGTACATTTAACAACATTGTCTGGAGTCATGATATGACCCTTCAAAGGTAATATACAATACACGTTTTCAGTAAAAAAAAAAAACAATAACAGGAGCAACAAAGCAAAGTAACCATGATCAATGATGCAGAGGACACTTCACAAGTCAGACAAAAAAGAACCGAGAACAATTTTAAAGTTAAACTTGATGCAAGTTAACAGCTCGCCGTTGTCATTCTTCAATGTCATCTTCAGAGAATAAGGTCCCTGCATAAACAAACATCAATTTTTAATGTTAAAACAAAACAGAAAAGGTTTCCCTCAATAAAATGCCTATTACATTTTTATATTGGAACAAAATATGTAAACCGAAGGTGTGTTTCTCTTTATAAATTTATTCTAGATCTTATTTTTATTCTAAGTGGAATTCAAATTTTTTCAATACACTTCCACGCCCAATCCTATTGGGTTAGGTGCTTAGATATAAATGTAGGTAGTCCGATTTATAAGCTCAGATCACATATTAGATCTAATTCATGTTTACAAAACTAACTTGTAACTTGTAAGGTGAAGGGTAACTCTCTTTATAAACTTATTATAGGTTTTATCTCTATTTTATATGGAACTTTAGTTTTTCCCAATAATACCTAAGTCAAAGATGAATAAAACACAAAAAAAGGTTGAAAGAAAATATGGCAGATTATGCGGCAAGTCTACTGTGTATTTGGCAATCAGTGTTTGCTACTTAATCCATGTGCATAACCTTAAATTCATCGAGCTTCAAACCATAAAGAAAAAATGAACAAACATAGGGGACATTCTCCATCAGCAAGGGAACACAATCTCTGCACAATTGTTAAATTTCCACAAATGTTGATAGAAAACTGCAAATTAAGAGAATGAGGTCCCAAAGAGTGGGCCCCACTCACCCAAGTCACATACCTCACACACATTTAGTTTCTAGAATGATGGATAGAGCGAATAAAATCTAGTTAATAATATCTCTTATTCTGCTGATATTTCATTAAAGCAATGAGGGAAGGGGAAGTAGGAAAGACATTCAGTTTCAAGAAGGATGAATGAAAGGAATAAAAGCTAGTTATTAATGTCACTTATTTTATTTTATAAGAATGAGGGAATAGGAAGGGAAAGGTATTCAGGAAAATATTCCAATAAATAACTAGGAGAATTCTTTCTCTGGTTAGGACACTACTCTGAATTATAAAAAATAATATACCTTTTTCTTCCATTAAAATTCTAAGTTCTATCAAATGCACACAATTCCAACAATGACAGCTAACCATGTGTCTCAATTAAAATCCAATCCAGTACTCTGAACTAAAGTTCAGGGGCACTGCTTTGTGCACCTATGGATCCTTGGTTTTTTTATAGGCAAATGTTATTAGTTAATAATTAGTAAAGGGGAGGGAGTTTGTTAGCAACAGGGATTGAACCCAGGACCACCTTCATGAAACTCATTCAGCATCTAAATCCCAACCCAACCACTGGACTACACCTGCAGAGACCCAATGCATCCACGGTGATTCACGCCAAGAAGTAAGTATCCAGATTCAGCCACAACTCGAGTAGGTACACTCACAAGTCAGAATAGAAGGACGGCATTGACAGTGCCATTCTTCTTAATGGAACATATAGATACAGTTCAGATCTTGACAGAACATATATAGTGTGCCACACCATGCGATTGTACACTTCATTCCACAGTCTCTTAAGCGATAGGTATTGTTGTGTTGAAGCAACAGCATTTTGCTCAAGTGTAACTGTTCCATCTCCCACCTCCTTCTAGCTTCTTTTGCCGAAACTCTCATCTATATTCTACCATATCCATCCATCAATCCACAAATTTGCCTCTCAATCCTATTCCTAGTACCTGTAGTCCATTCTATTACTTTCTACCTGTTAAAACTCAGCTAATGTTTTTATTATGCTTTGATTGTGCAACATCCTAGACTAATTGTTAGTAGTCCTAGTTAACACAACTTCCTAGACATTGAATGTATTATTGCAACATCATTATAAATAGAAGGTGTGACCTCACAAGAAAACACAAACTTACTCATTTTTCATGGTATCAAAGCAACTTTTGATTATGTGACTTGTCTTTGTGATTCACTATCGTTGCCGGCAGCACAACCTTTCAATCTTTTAATTTTTTGCCACAAACAGTTGTCCATCATCGTCAACTCTGGCGACTCTTCCGCTGACTTCTCTACATTTTTCCAGCTGCGCCATAACCAGCGTTTTTTCCATAGTTGTGCTTATTTACACTGCTAATGTTGTGTCAACACCAGCTGCACATTTTCCAGTGTGACCCACTGCCTAAAACCACCACAGACCGCCGAGCACGACGGTGCTTTTCCTGTCGCCAACAGCCACCACACACGCATCCACCTTCTCTGCATGTGGGCCCCACGCGCCACCAAAAAACCCACGCATGCAGTTCTCTCCGACTACTGTTTTCGAGCGCTGACCACATCATGAGCCCCTCTTCCACATTCCGAAGTGTTTACCATCTTTTGGTATTTTTTCCGCAACCTTCATCTTCCCTTCGTAGATTGTGATGTTTACTCTTCCGCTCATTCCTTGCAAAAAATTGGTCAGTTTTGCCAACTACACAGATTGGGCTGCTGCTGTAGGAACTTGGTTTCAAGGACAAGATACCATTTGTTGAGACAATCATGTTATTCTAATCGATGATCAATCTGGTGGTGACTCTTTACCCACACATGAATCATTAATAGTGCCTTCTCTTCTCAAACAAGCCCAACAGTTGTCAAACTTAGTTTCAATTTTTGTGATAAAATGTTTTGATGTAACAAGCTTAAAGCATAGTAAGCTTTAGCTTGAAGGAGAGTGTTAAAATTCAGCGTATGTTTTTATTATTCTTTGATTGTGCAACTCTTAGACTAATTATTAGTAGTCCTAGTCAACACAACTTCCTAAACATTGAACGTAGGAGGCGGTACTTATCTCCCAGGTACCAGGCTCAAATCCCACAGAAGGCAAAAACTCACTATTTCCACTGGGTGGATATGGGTGGCGATTCCGTTGGGTGGATATGGGGGGCGAGAAGGTCGTGAGGTAGCACTGCCGGTAACGGTAATGGCCGGGTGTTACAACATCATTATAAATAGAAGGTGTGACCTCATAAGAAACACACAAAAACTTACTCATATGGATGCATTTAAAAAGATAATAATTCCCAGGTGTGCAGGTGAAGCCTGTACTGAAGTATTTTTCCTACTTATCAGAGATTTAAAGTTCAAATGACGTTTAATCAGTCATGACAGTCAATTAACCAATTGCCAATGGTTAGGGACAAATGATTGTACTTCTAGACGAGCTTCATAAAACTCCATAAATTTAGAGAAAGGATTTAGAACTTAAGATGGAAGCATGAATACCAATAACATGATAAAGCAATTCAGGTGTAATCATTTGTGTATATGTATCCCACTAGATGGACTCGTGGAGCTAGAGCTACATGAATCAATCAATGCCATTAGACTATAAAACATAAGTCAAATCCAAACTTACAATAAAACCATTTAGAGCAAAGGTCTTTGTTAGTGGTTTCTTCAAGTTATATTAGGTCTTCCTCTACAATTTTCTGAACTATCTTCCACTTGATTGACTTTCCTTGGAAAGCTTCTATTAGTGTTCTGCTCGCAGCTCATAGTCCAAATCACCTTACAAGAGTCTCCATAATCTTATCATAGGTGCTACTTCAACTTTTTCATCAATATATTTCTTCTATATCTTTTTCGAATGTCCAACTGCCTAAACATTGTCATCATACTTAATTTATAGCTTTTGTCGGGATTTCACTGCCCAAAATTCTCGACAGAACATTTGTTGTCTTACAGTTGTATGCAGAGTTTATACTTAACATTGATGGGCCCTTGGGAATCACAAATTATACGTTAAACATTTCTCCATTTTATTCGTCGTCTGTCTCCCCCAATGAAGAAAAAAAAATGAAGTAAATCACAAACAAAAAATTGCTTAAAATGATGCAAGGGAGGTGGAGAAGTGAGAAACCGCGACCTCTTCAGAATACACCATAGTACCACACCTTAACCACCATGATGTAATGTAAGGGGTCCAAGGTAGAGTGGGGAGAAGATGTTATTGTTCAAAAGGACTCCGAGTAAATATAATGAATATAGATGTCATAGAGAGAGAGATCGGTGCATTTTTTATTTGTATGAAGGAAAATCAGTTGTCATTATGTGAAGGCAAAGTAACTTTCAATCTCCTACAATAAACCTACTTTTCAAATAGCAATACTCATTTGTGTGGAAGAATTACATGTTATAATGTATTGAAATGCACACCACATGACATTTGACATTATAAAAATATTAATTTGATTACTCTTGATTGAAGTAACCTTAACCTTAATTTAATTACTCTTGATTGAAGTGCAATTCACAAATGGCAAATAAGTTAAAAATTTGGCACCAAAATCAGAGTGATATAAAGTTCTTTATGCCAGAATGAGTTTAAGTGTCACAGCTCTAAATAGGATGATATTTTTAGGATGCATTAGACATTGCTAAGGTTTCATTTGATAAAAAGGAACTAACCGGTGGAGTAATCGAAGGCAGTGTTTGGGTGTGAGAAATCAAGAAATTGCCATTTGCAACGGGACAAGATACTTCCTTACAAAGATCAATCGTTTCAGAATGGACAGGCACCCCAACATAGGAAACTGAAATTAACACCTTTCCACCAGAAATAGCTTTTCCTGCATCAAGTATAAACAGAAACTCCATTTACAATTCAGTTAAGCATAAGGAAATGTAATCATGTATGTAAATATCTGAGAACAACTTCAGATTGAATGCAATGTAATGGAGTCATCAATCATGTAATCAACACATCAAAATCAGGGTTTAAAAAAAGTCTACACTGCAATCTAGACAGCGGCTTTGAGGTTTTTGTTGTTTTCAATATTAAAATACTACTATGCAAAAAAAGAAATGGAAATTTGGAAAATGTAAAAAAACTAGATAAATATGAAGAAGTAAAAAAAAAAAAAAAAAAAAAAAAAAAAAGAGAGAGAGAGAGATTACCAGAAGTAGCTGAGATCTTAAAGTTAGCTGGATCGCCACTAACCACAGGGTTTGGTACTATTTCAATTCCAGTTACCTTCACAGCATAGTCTTCCTTCTTATCTACACACATGGTGAAAATAGAGACAATTAAAGAAAGTGATCGAGATGAAATGAAAATAGTAATAATTAATATTAAAAAGTCAAAAGAGAGAGGGAGTGAGTGAAGTAGCATACTGCAGTATTTGAAAGTAATTTGAGCTTGAACGAGGGAAGATGAAAGGAAGAGGATGGTGAAGGAGAGAAGAAAGTAGAGTTTGGGAAGAGAATGAAACTCCATAGGAGAAAGAATAGAAAGAAGCAGAGCAGAGAAGAGGTTATTGGAAACGTGGAGAAGGAGTGAGGTAGGAGTAATTTTACGAAGACACTTTCTTGCTTAGTTATATCCCCAAAATGGACGGACACACCTGCACCTTCACCAAATAAACATGTGTTTACAGATCACACCTGTAAACTATCGTCAGATCAATTAAATTAATGATAACATCATCTAATTGACGTTATTATAAGATTTTAAATGGAAAGTTATCAAAAATTTATAATGTTTATAGATTATTTTGATAATAACTTATACTTTTATAAAAAGAAATATATTTTTAAATTATTTTGATTATTTAATAATTAATTTAGATTTTTTTTATGAGTCAGATATTAAAACTTTTAGGGACTAAAATTTTTGAAATATTTTTTTTATAATTTGTGAAAAATCTGAAAGAAAATTAACTATTGGTTACAATTCAAATTCTTTTGTTCTAAAAATTTTTTTATGATTTTTTTTATTCTCTTTCTTTTTTATATTATTTTTTTAGGTGTTTTTTATTATCTAGTTTATTTTCTTTGTAATAAAATATAAATTTCTAGTAACTTTTAAAAACTAATTTCTTTAAACATATATTT
>JBBPBS010000249.1:3714617-3762415 GCA_037974835.1 Cicer judaicum
TCATTTAATAGATTTTTCTTAAACATCGTATTGATTGATCATTTATTTCTAAGTCCTAGCAAGATATGAAAAAATACCAATGCTTCAAAGACAAAATATAAAATACAATTTATAAAACCAAGATATTTAATTTATTTTCTGTATGTACATCGTTACTATGTGTATATATATGTGCATATTGATATAGAAATATAATTTTTTTTTATTGGTTGAGTTCATTTATCATACAATATAAATCATTTTATATTGAGAACACATATATGTCGATGATTATATAATTATTTTATTATAACATTTATGATCGTTTAGTAAGATAATAGAATAAATAGTGTTTATTATTTATCTATGTAAAACTGATTTACAGCAAGTGCACTTATTTTTTCTTATTATTTATATAAAACTTGAAATAAAATAAGTAAAAATTCAAAGAACAGATTAGAAGCAACAAATAAACAAATCAAACAAGTGCATGGTTTGGTTTGGCACAATCATGAATATATCTATTCAAATGGACTAACTTGCTCAATTATTATTTGGTTAGGAATATGCTTTGATTCTTAATTCTTGATTCGACGATTAAAAAATAAAAGATTCTTAGATTTCGATAATTGTTTTCAACATATTAACATCATGCAAATCAATTTTAAATTTGAATAAGATTTAAAATGTCTCAAAATATCAAATAAATTTAAAATATGTAATAACAAATTCATATTTTAAATTAAGATCTAAGAAATTTAAAATTGACTAAACTACTATTTAAGTTTCTTATCTTATTTTTTTATTTCAATTTTAAAGTTTAAGTCTCCTTTTTCATCGTATTTTTTCATCAATTATCACAACAAATTTTAAAATAACATAATAAAAATACAAATAGATTAAGAAATGAAAAGTATGTAAAAAAAAACTAAACAGAGAATGAGTCAAGAGATAAAGAATTCTGAATAGAGGATTTTTGTCTCTAAATTGAAAAATTGAGAAACCTTAAAAGATCGACAGAGAAAAGGGAGATAAAAAGAGAAAATGAGTCTTGTAACAACCATTAATTTGGATTTTGGGGTTGAAAGGATTTTATTTCTCCAACAACAGTGATTTTAAGAGAAAGATTGACGATGATTTTAAAAGTAAGATTGATGACTACGACGATGTGTTAGATTCCTTAGATTTGAATAAAACAATTAAAAATTGAAAATCCTAAAATGAAGGTCAAGAAGAAAAAAGGAAAATTTTAAAAATTCTAATTTTAATTTTTATATCAATGAATCAAAAGTCCTAATCACAAAATTTATTGGACGGAAAAAATTAATCTATCGATTAAAGTTCAAGTGACGGAAAAGATCAATCTAACTAATGAAATCAAAGTTAAATGAGTAAAACGTAAAGAAAAATTATTTAAAAACCAAAGTGAAATAAATAAAAAATTTAATGACCAATAATTTAGCCTTCAAATTTTCACACATGCTTTAAATGTCGACCTATATTTTTCTCGAGAGCCAGACAGGACCCCCCTTTCTGAAGAACAATCGATGGGATAAGAACAACCAAAACAAAGTCAA
Organism: Cicer judaicum; assembly: GCA_037974835.1. NCBI lineage: Eukaryota > Viridiplantae > Streptophyta > Magnoliopsida > Fabales > Fabaceae > Cicer > Cicer judaicum. The sequence goes on from JBBPBS010000249.1 coordinate 3,716,174, forward strand.
TCCTTCATCAGTTGCAAAATTCGCTCTCATGACGCACATCAGAGAATAAAATGTGATCTTTCAATACAAAAGTATGTCTATGCTATCAAACAGGGCAAGTCTTCCAAGTTCCTATATATAATTATTCCACCAATTATTTTCATTTATTGTTTTTTTTTACTGAAATCTTTCCGGTTTTTATTAGGACAAAATGTATGTATTCAGTTCATACTTCAGAGAATCATATATATAGCACCGCAATTTTGGCAAAACCTAAACTTCAAACAAAATCACAATGCACAGTCCCAGAGAGTAAGCCTATTAACATACCTTAATCCAAACATGGCCATGTCATATAAAAATACCAAATTATATCATGCATTTTAGGATGTCAAAATGGAAATTATCCCATCGACAATAAATTGAAAGCAGTAAATTGTTCACACTCTCAAAAACATAGATCAAACACTACTTACGTTTTTGGTCCATACTACGGTTAAAAAACAGTATCATTATCATAATCATCATCATTTCTGATACTACTTCTGTCTTCTGCTACAGAAGTCATTACTGCTGGGCACACTGTACCCTCTGTGCCCCACCAGGCATATCATCGTCCTCATCGTATGCCTCTTGCTGTTGCTGCTGCTTCCTCCTCGTCTCCTCTTCCATATTGACATCATGAAGTGTAGTTTCCTCACACTCGTCCAGCTCCATATCGGTCAACTGTGATGAAGGTTTAGCTGGCAAAACAGCTTCCAAACCCTTCACCTGGTCAAGACTAAGAGTCTCAGGGAACTCCACTGTAAAGTGGATGTAAAGCTTGCCCTTCATGAATGGCCTCTGGTACATGGGCATTCCCTCATCATTAATAGCCTTAAATGAATCTGCATGATGTATAACAAGCAAAACAAATGATCATTATTGTAACTATCATAAAATTGTCATTATAATCAGACAGCAAAACTGAGAGACGGGCATGATAGATGAGAATCATTTAAATACCAGGCTTGACAACTTCCCCAGGGTTTGATTTGATAAGGAGTTGGCGGCCATCCAAGTGAGTCAGCGCAAACTGGAAACCACATAAAGCCTCAGTAAGGGACAGAGTGTGCTCAACAAAAAGGTCTTCGCTCTTTCTTTTGAACTTGGGATGTTCTTTCTGCTGAAGCACAAATACAATATCTCCAGTAACTGTGTCTGGCTGCAAAACAAAAACAACTCAAAAGTCAATTTAAATTCTATAATCTGTGAAACTCAATATCAATATAACTAAAGCTCTGAACATACTGCTTCATCAGCTTCACCAGGGAATGTAATCTTCTGTGAATTCTGCATTCCCTTCTCCACATGGACTTCAAGTACTTTCTTCTCTTGTACAACCTTCTCTCCCTTGCACTGTGGGCAGCGATCTTTATCATTGATAGTTTCACCAGTACCCTTACATTCATTGCAAGGATGCTGCATTTGCTGAATCATTGACGGACCGAGGTGCCTAATAGAAACCTTCACACCAGTTCCTTGACAGCCAGCACACTTCATGGAAGCCCCAGACTTAGAACCTTTGCTGTAAATAATTACAAATAACAGCTAATGTAAGTAATCCAGTCTCTTATATGAGCAATAATTACACAGATAACAAAACCCAGCATGTTTTTGAATTAGCTTATTCTGTGTTTTAACCTATGATGCATAGGTACAGGTACCAGCTACTGGTAAGAGATACAACATTTTATAAAAAATAAAGGCACAATTACGTCAATAAAAAACATAATATTTTTTATATAATTTAACTAAGTTAAACTGTTCAATTAATGATACAGAACCGCAATAAAAGTTTAAAAGGCACAAATAGTGTTCCGCTTACAACAACAAATTAACTCAAATAATAATAATATATTAATATATAAGAAAATCAACAATTTTACTCGCAATAAAATAATGCTGACAAAAAAAAAAAACAGAGTAGGTTTAGGGTAAATACTCAGTACAGGTACTTAACTATTATAGAAAACTCATGCTTCATAGGCTTTAACTTTCAATAAATACTCAGTACGGGTACTTAACTATTATAGAAATACTCATACTTCATAGGCTTTAACTTTCAATTTAAACCATAACATAATCAAAAACTCGCTAATAATAAGCAATTTTCCCCTAAAAACTAATCAAAACAAACTCTGATGATACTCACCCACTGCACTTTGAGCACAAGACATTTCTCGATAGAGAAAGCTTCTTAGATGTCCCAAGGTAAAGGTCCTCCAAAGAGACCTTAAGTGGATGAACCACATCTTCACCACGTCTCTGCCTTCGTCCTCGGCTACCACCACCTGTTCACACAAGCCAAAACTCCTTTAAGATAACCATACCATACAACAATTGATTAAGGAAGAGTAATCCAAATCACACAAAACAAAACATTCACTATTATAATCATATACTAACCTCCTCCAAAATGATTCCCACCAAAGAAAGACGAGAAAATGTCAAATGGATCATGTCCACCACCTCCACCACCCATTCCTTCCTTAAGAGCATCCTCGCCATATGTATCATATATCTCACGCTTCTCAGGATCACTCAAAACCTCATAAGCTTGTGCTAGCTCTTTGAACTACATCCCAAAATTTTAAAAACTAAACAATCATTAATTCAATTCAATAAAAACACATAATTCCTCACAGTCACTCGCTTTCACAACCTCGCTACCAATAACAACATCAACAAAACTGAAAAGGGAAATTCAAACTCATATACAATTCAATCAAAACTCCCAACAACACGAATTATCAAAAGAAGTGCATAAATCAAATCAACCACAATATACACCAGAAATTTTTCGACAAAACCTAACCCTAAATCAACAACGAAAACATTCTCGTCTATTAGACAACGAAAAATCAAATCAAATAATATGAAATGAAGAAATGAAACAATCAATTAATCATCCATACACCAAAAAATTAATCAAATTAATATAAAGAAAGAACAAAAAAAATGATGAACCCTAACCTTCTCGGGATCACCTCCCTTGTCAGGATGATTCTTGATAGCAGCTTTCTTGTAAGCTTTCTTCAAATCATCCTGAGAAGCGTTCTTTGAAACACCAAGGATTTCATAGTACCTAGTACTGTCACTTTTCTTCGGTTGTCTTCCAAACATTTTCGTTGAATCTCGTACAGATCGAAACCCCTAATTCGAAGAAGCGATCAAAAAGATGAGGAAGTAGAAGAATAAGGAGGAGAAGAAAGCAACAACAATAGTTCAAGATCCGAACTAAGTTGAGAGAGAGAAGAAACGGTTAGGGCCAAGCAATGTTTATTCTAGTGGTTGGATTTGGAATGAGATTTTATGGACGGCTATGATGGTTCGTGATGGTTGAGGGTCCCACAGGAGAAGGATCTAGAAGTATGAGTCTGGTTCCGCATTTTGGTGATGAGAGATAGGTGTGAACCGTTGGATGTGTGAATGTTTTGGCTTACGTGTGATTTTGTTTCTGGATCCTTCGTAGCAAGCGGTAGGAAACCTTACGGAAAAATTTGTCAGTTTTTATGGGAATCTTACTTTATATTGAATTTTGTTCGATGGTTGATAAATTATTTATTTATTACTTTTTAAGGTGAATTAACTACTTTAGAAGTCAAATTTTTTTAAAGATATTTGTGGGGACTTGCTATATGTTTATTTTTTACAAGTCATGACTTTGTTGTGTAAGTCATTTTGTAATTGCATTGTGAAATAATTTAAAAATAAAATACACAAGTTTTATATATTTTTAATACAGTATATTTTTTTAGATTTAAATTTTCAACAAATATATTAATGAGACTTATTAATCTCAGTCTTAAAATAATATCAACAATTTGTGAGATATATTAAATTTTCACTTTTTAAAATTTAGTACTTACTAATATTATTTTCTTTTTTAATAAAAAATTTGAATAAATTTTGAAATCAAATGAGGTGGATAAATACCATTTATTTTATCAACGAGAATAATATTTAAATCAATAATTTCAATACACTTACTCAAAAAAATGACTTTTATTAATTAATTAATCAATGTATTCTTTGACCTCCTTAAATACATGAATAAACAATATTATATGATTTGTAATCCTAAAATACAGATAATCTCTTGAAAGAGATGTCGAATATGTATATCGAAGGACAATCTTGTCTAAATCATATTAGCCACTAAAATAAAGTTTAATTCATTAATAGCTGAAGTGAGATTGAGTTGATATGCAAGTTTGATGTTCAATCTTACAACCCAAAGTTCATGTTTAGACCACACAAGAAGAACCAACACTATTATAAAAACTTTTGATGAAATTAACATTTGTATCACATACAAGACCACTACAAGTAGAACTATCACGGGAAGCTATAAAACATCGTTTACATTTACTTTGAATTAACCTTAAAGGTGTGATGACAACTATTTTTTTTAGTATCGACAACTATTTTCTCTAAAGGAGGAAGATCAAGAAAACATAAAGCCATTAAAATCCTTTCAATTATCGTATACGGCTACACCAAATAAATAATTTTAATAGTTATTCTCTTATTAAATGAAATTTACATGAATCTCAAAATTTTAAGTGTGATCTATTTATAAAGTGGTGGGACTAGAACTATTCTTAGGTCTATGTTGGGAGACCAACAATACAAAGCTTTTTAAGAGTGTTAGGAAACCTCTAAAAATATTAAGATGCAAAGGCACACCCCTCATTTATGTCATAAATGGACTCACAAGAATTTCAAGTAAATATTAAAAATAAAATATTATTAATTCATCTATTTAAATTTTATATTAATTTTATTTTAATAATAAAGAAATAAGACATTCTTTTAAGTTAATAATTGTATATGTTTATAAAACAATAAAAATGTAAAAACAAATTATTTTCACTATTTTCAAAAATATATTTTTACTTCAATATTTTTTTATATAAAATAAAATTAAAACATGCGAATATATTAGTATTCATAAAGTAAAAGGAACGCTAGATTCTCATTAGTTTGCATTGATATAACAAATTTGTTCTCTCAAAATTATTGTTAATCCAATTGCATCTTTTTTAAAAACAAAGTTCTATTTATTTATTATTTTACAGTCGAATATGAGAAATATTATTTTTCTATTTAAAATTCTATCATAATATATATTAAAATATTTTATTTTATTTTTAACTTTTAGTAGGTTGTAAGACAAGAATGCAAAAAATATTTTTTTCTCTTAAATAAAAGGCTGCATTTCGGAGATGTTACTGTTGTCATTTTTATTTTTTTTATAATAAATGATTAATTATTAATTTAATAAACAAAAATAATGTAAAAAATTAAATTATATTAATAAAATTAAACATTAAGTAAATGTGTCAAAACAAAGAACGTACGATATTATTTTAACAACTATCAATTGTTTCTTCTCGTGATACGATTCATTTCCAACAACAATAACGTATTTGTTCGCCCACGTCTACTTAACCGCATTGATTTTGTATTATTTTTATTAAATTTATTTTATTTAATTTTATTAATATAATTTAGTTTTTAATTTTTTTATTATTTGTTATTTATTAAATTAAAAATTAATTATTTGTTATAAAAAAATAAAAAATAAAATAAAATGGAAATAGATGATTGCGTGCTTGGAGAAAAAAAAATATAATTCATGTCGCATCCTTGCCTTGCAAGCTAAGTCAAAAATAGAGCATCTGATATATAAATTTCAATGTAAAGTATAATAAAGAGTTTTAAATAAAAATGTGATATAAAAGAAATTCAACCTCAAACATGTTTTTAGTCCTTCAAATATATCAATTTTTATTTTTAATCTCATAAAAAATTCTTTCAAACTTTTAATATTCTAAATTTACAGTTAGTAATTTTAGTCCCTGCATTTAAAAAAAAGTTAATGTAGTGTGTTCTAATTAACTTTTTTTTTAATGACATGTTATTATTAAAACTTTAAAATATCATTAAATTAATAACTTAATTATTTAATTTTTAATTTAATAATTTAATCTTTAATTTAATAATTTAATCTTTAATTTGAAGTTATAAATAAATTAATAAAAATTCAGAATTAAATTGTTAAATAAATGATATTTTGAAGTATTATTAATAAATATATCATCAAAAAAGTCAATTGGAATATACAACCTAAACTTTTGTAAGAAAGCAGAGACTATAAATTTTTTTAAATAGACTATAATTTAAATAACTATAATTCAAAATAATTTTTTAAATAGACTAAAAATGAAAGTTGATATATTTAGAGAGATTAAAAATATATTTAGCCAATTATTTTATTATATTTTACTAGACAAGAAGATTATATTTTTTACAAAAAAAAATTATATTTCCTTTAAAGGGTAGATAAATGTATATATATACACATAATAATGTAAAATATAAATTTTTTGTCAGAAAATTATTTTATTTTGTTCATAAAATTGTAATTCACAAATGATATTAGAGGAAGTTACAAGTTATTTAGGCTAGTTAGAAATAGTTAATAAGGTTAGAATTATGTTTTAGCAGATATTGTGCAAACTGTTTGATATAAACTTTTAATGTTATGAATGTTATTGGGTGAGACTAATCAATCTTCGTTTACTATGACGTTTTTGTTTTACTCTCTTCTTTTTGATTCAATTCCTCTTAGTTATACAATTTTTTCTAATAATTGATATAAAGAGCTCGAGTTATAATCTAAGGTAAACACGAGTGGAAAGTGAGAGTTCAAAATTGGAAAACACAATTGTGAGTGAAAGAGAGAGAAAAATCATAAATGGATTAGAAAGTTTTCCATCTAATTTTCCAATATTTGATGGAAAATTTTGGGAGAGATGGTATGCATCTATGAGATCATTATATGGAGCTCAAGAAGTGTTTGATATTGTCAAAGGAGGCTATGAACAACTAGGTCCCCTTCCAACAGAAAGACATCAGACAACATTCAAAGTTTTCAAGAAAATATATTACAAGACATTGTTTTACATCCAATAAAGTGTGGATTCCAACAACCTTGAGAGGATTTCAAAGGCATCTACATCAAAGGAGGCATGGAATATCTAGGTGAAGTATTACACAAGTTGTAGAAAAATCAAGAAAGTGAAACTACAATTGCTAAGAAGCCAATATGAATTGTTGCAAATGGATGAAGATGAAAATGTGGTTGATTACTTCAGTAGAGTGCAAGAAATTGCCAATCAAATATGAAGCAATGGTGAAGTGATAAATGAGTTGATGATCATTGAGAAGATTCTGAGAACATTGACTCTAAGGTATGATCACATAGTGGTGGCCATAGAAGAATCAAAGAACCTTGAGACATTAAAAGTGGAAGACTTGCAAGGAATTGAGATTAAAAGAAAGGAGTACAACAACTCAAGTGCAGGCATTGCAGGCTTAGGTCAGCAAGAAATTTAATCAAGATGGAGTGAAATACAAGAACAGAAAGGAAAAATATAAGTGGTACAAGAAACACGATTCAAATGAAAGGGGTGTTGAAAATTCAAGAAACTAGAACAATAGTGATAACCACAACAAGAAATCAAATGGTAATAAGAAGTTTAACAATAAGGAGATTCAATGTTATAATTGTCAAAAATGGGGACACTTTGCATATAAATGTAGATCCAAGAAGATACAAAGAGAGGATGATAAAGCTCATATGGCAGTTGAAGACTGAGGTTCAGATGATGTACAACTAATGATAACCACTAATACAAATGACGACTTCCCAAAATTGTGGTATCTTGACACAAACTGTTCTAATCATATAATTGGGTATAAAGAAGTGGTTTGTAAGCATTGATGAGAAGGTGAAAAGATATATCAAATTTGCAGACAATAGCACAATGATAGCTGAAGGTGTTTGTAAGCTATTGATTTGAAGGTGAGATGACAAACAACCCTTTGTATGTGATACGCTTTATGTGCCAAACATGAAGAATAATATGTTGAGTCTTAGACAATTATTGGAAAAGGGATACTCAATGAAGATGGAGCGTGAAGAAATGAGGATGTTTGATAGTTCAATAAGATTGATCTTGAATGCACCATTCTCAAATAGCATAACCTTCAAGATTGAAATACAAATCAGTGAAAATCATTGCTTGAATGTTTAAGTCAGAAGTGAAAGCTAGTTATGGTATCAAAAGTTTGGCCACTTGAATTTCAGAAGCCTTCATATGCTGCAAGATAAGGAAATGGTGCAAGGAATCTCTGAAATTCAAATACTAAAAGAGTTGTATGCAGAATGTTGTCAGGCCAAACAACACATAAATGTATTCAAAGCTGAAGTTCCAACTTGATCCTTAAATAAGATGGAGGTAATCTTTTTTCTGATGTTTGTGGACCATTTGAAGAAATGTCAATAGGAGGCAACAATTATTTTGTAACATTTATTGATGATTTTACAAGGAAAAATTAGATCTATCTAATCAAGAAGAAGAGTGAAGTGTTGGTTGTGTTTAGAGGATTCAAACTAATGGCATAAAGACAAAGTGGTTGCGATCTTAAGGTAATTTGGACAAATGGAGGTGGTGAATATCAATCCCATGAGTTCTATGAATTCTACTAAAAAGAGGAAATGATTCATGAAGTGACTGCACCATATACACCACAACACAATGAGACTACATAAAGGATGAACATGTTTATTCTCAATATGGCTAAAAGCATGCTAAAAGGAAAAAAAGTGTCTCACAAATTTCGGGGAGAAGCAGTATACACTACAATCTACTTATTGAATAGGTGCCAAACTAAAAGATTTGGCACAAGAACACCTAAAGAAGTCTAGTATGAAAGGAGACCAAATGTAAGTCACCTAAGAGTATTTGAACCACTATGTTTTATACATGTATCTGCCCAAATCAAAAGAAAGTTGGATGAAATGGTTGAACAAATGATAATCCTATGATATGATTCAACTGGAGCCTATAATTTTAGGATCCAAACAAAAGGAAAGTAGTCACAAGTAGAGACATATTGGTGGTTGAATCAAAAGGTTGGGATTGGAAGATATAGACCACAAATACTAAAATTCAAATTTGTTGTTATTTGTGGAGGAAAAAACCCTCACATTGGATTTGAATTTCAGCAGGATTTTGAGAGAGCAATAACCCTCACAAAATTACAACGTTGGACCTTTGTGAGGGCTTAGGTCGCCACAAAATTACACATTTATAAGAGCAAAAGTCACCATATAATCATGACTTTTTTTATTATAGTTATTTTTGGTATCATGACTTTTTATGTTTGTAAAATACAATTTTATTAAAAAATTGTAATTTTTTTGCAACAAAATAATACTTATAAAAAACAAGATTTATAATAATGATCTAATCATAAAATATATAATATTACAAATATAAAATATTTTTATATTATTTTTAAAATACATAAAAAGTTCATCATTTGAAATATTAGTAGATTTGTCAAAAAAAAAAAATAGTAATTATGTTGTTTACATAATATATGATAAATAAAAATTTGAAACATAATAAAAACATTATTAAATAGTAAAAATATTATTAAAATTAAAATTTGTTTTTAGTTATTTCAAATACTTGTAGTTAGTAGCGGATCTTGCACAGAATATTTGGGGGAGTCGGAGAGCGATAAGTATTAATTGAAATATTATAATTGAAATTTAAATATTATAATTGAAATATTTTGGCTTAATTGCGTTTTTGGTCCCCCTATTATAGGTGAAAATTGAAAGTAATCCCCCCATTTTGTTTGTCCTCAGTTTTAGTCCCCAAATATAATTTGAGTCCAAATCATGATGAGTTGTCATTTTTTTAATGACGTGTCAATAAAAATGTGGTGTGACATACGCTTACGTAGAATAAACTTATTATTTTATTATTTTTTATTAAAAAATATAATTTATATTTTAAAAAATCATTATTATAATTATGATAATATTTTTAATAATATAATTTAATTATTAAAATTAAATTAAAAGAAAATGAAAAACATTTGCAACAATGAGAATTAGAAGCATATATGAACTAGCTTGAACCCTAAATCAAAAACACATCCAATTCAACAAAAGCCCCAAATTGTGAACCATTTTCATCAAAATCGACCATTTCTCATTTCTCTCTTTCGATTCAGAATGCCTCGAAACAACATCTTCCGCCAAACTTTTGCGAGCATCATGAAGAGGTTTCTCTTGACTAACTTCCAAATAATCAAGCCTATTACTCTTCCTGCCAGATTCTTCTCTCCCAACTTTCTCCCATCCCCTGCTCCACTCCTGCTACTTCGTTCACTAGTTGCCACCTGTACCACATCATTATCCCTACTAACCTCGCCGGGAGCAACTCTTGATGTACCTTTACTCACCAAAGGTGGTGAGGTTCTAGATATTCTCCTACTGTTAACACCTAAAGACCTTCTTCCCACCTGATTCATGGTATCATTTTCAGCTCTTTTGAAAAGCAAGTCAACAACAGAAGGAGAGTGCCAGGATGGAGGACTTGCAGAAGGATCTCTAAGATTTGGGACTTTTGTTGAATTGGGGCTGTTTTGGATTTAGGGTTCATATATGTTTCTGATTCTCATTGCTGCAAATATTTTTCATTTTCTTTTAATTTAATTTTAACAATTAAATTGTATTTTTAAAAATATTGTCATAATTATAATAATGATTTTTTAAAATATAAATTATATTTTTTAATCAAAAATAATAAAATAATATATTTATTCCACTTAAGCGTCTGTCACGTCACCTTTTTTTATTAACACGTCATTAAAAAATGACAACTCATCATGATTTGGACTCAAATTCTGTTTGGGGACTAAAAATATGGACAAACAAAATGGAGGGACTACTTTTAATTTTCACCTATAATTGAGGGACCAAAAGTGCAATTAAGCCAAATATTTTTTAAAAGTCATATAATTTGTTTAGAGTATCAAAAAATTCATACATAGTAGACAAGTTGAAAAAAATTAGAATTTCAATTTTCACAAGTCACACAATTCAATCAAATAAAATATATCCATTTTATAATTTTCATCTTTGTCAAAAAAAAAATTCTTTAAAAAATGCATCAATTTTTTTATGTTTAAATATCGTGACACTTCTAAAAAAATATACATATTAATTAAAACAATTCACAATTAAAAAATAGTATCATACTATATCATATATCAATGATTAACATAAAAAGCTTATTAATAGTTAATAGTCGAGCTCCTAGGGTGTTAGAAGTTTATTAATAGTTAATAGTCTATTTGCTAATTAGGATGTTAGAGTTTATTGATTCCAGATTAATTAGTTTATCCTTCTCTATCATATAGTTTATGTATATACAGATGTTTTCTATTAATTTTATTATATTTTATTAGTATAAATTCTAAAATAGAGAAAACTCATATAAAAATAGGTACATAAATGGAGAAGAGAGAGGCGAAAATTACTCAAAATCATATTATTTAAGGATATTTTAAATTTATCACTATTATTTTTGATAATATATATATATATATATATAAATAAAATAAATTAAAAAATATAAGGGGTGCCATGGCACCTGCCCGCTCCTAAGAAGATCCACTGCTGTGTTCTTACACAAAATTTATATACTTTTACGGTCTTTATTTTTATTTATAAGAATTTATTTTATGAAAAAATTCATTAAATATTATTTAAAATTTTATTTTAACTTATATATATAGTCTCTATTATAATTTATTATATTATTTGTAAGTGCTCATTTAATTGACATATAAAGTATCTCATAATTTATTATTTAGTAACTTGTAGATGTTAATAACAATATATATAATACTTTTGAAAAATAAAGCAATTTATATATAAAACCACAATCTTATTGATTATCATGTAAAATTTATTTAATTTTCAAAATAAACACACACATATACACACATATACATTCACACAGACATATATAAAAATAGACCGTAGTTGGATGTATGATAGAATTTTTCCTAAAAGAAAGGGTCTTAAACAACATTTTGCTAATATTAGTTTCCTCAACCTCAAGCAGATCAAGCTCTATACCGACCAACAATGCCAACAGTTGGCTTGATTAGACCAAATTTAAATTAACTCCTCTGACTACTTCAAGATAAACTGTAATTTTAAACTATGTTGTCTCTGTAACACCCCGACCATTATCGTTACTGGCGATGCTACCTCACGACCTTCTTGTCCCCCAAACCACTCCGTTGAAAATAGCGAGTTTTTGCCTTCAATGGGATTCGAGCCTGGTACCTAGGGATAAGTACCGCCTCCACACATATCCCACGGAGGCGATACTTATCCCCTAGGTACCGGACTCGAATCCCACAGAAGGCAAAAACTCGCTATTTCCAACGATGTGGTTAGGAGGAGGGGGGCGAGAAGGTCGTGAGGTAGCATCGCCAATAATAGTAATGGCCTGAGTGTTACAGTCTCTAGCACCAATGAATGATACTTTTGAGGGACTTTTATCGTAGGGTATAATTTCATCAATTAATGATGGGGGAAGTAAAGCTAATGATTAGATGAATTACTATGATCATTGATGTATTTAAATAATATTTTTTATTTTTTTGTGTGTATGAATTTATTATATATTATTATTTAATTATGGTGTGCTTAATTTTTGGTTTGTATGATATAATTTATTAATTTTGGAATGTTTTATTTTGTTTTGTATTAATAATTTTGTTAATATTAAGCTTATATTTTAATTTTAATATATAATATTTTTTTTTTAAATTTAAATTTTAAAATTATATTAATATTATTTTTATATATATAATATCATTTTTAATATTAATTTCAAATTTTTTAAAGTTTTTTTTAATAAAGTCACACATTTGTGGCGGCCTCAGCCATCACAAACTATTTCTTTTTTGTCATTTCTTCCTTTGTGGCGGCCTAACCCTCGCAAAAAATAGCTTTTTGTGGCGGCCTTGATCCTCACAAATGGTTACTTTTTTAAGTTGCTTTGTCTTTTGTGGCGGCCTAAGTCCTCACAAATTTGTGGTACTTTTCAAAAAAAAATGCTAACAAATAAAAACTCAATTTTTTGACCATTTTGACTGCCACAAACCTTTGTGTCTGACTTATTCATGGTTGCCAAAGACAGTCATAAATATGCATGTTGTGATTGTTTTTCTTCCTTTGTGAGAGCAGTTGGCCCCCACAAATCATTGTTTTTCTTGTAGTGATAAAAAAGAATAAAACATGGGAGCTGATGCATCTACCAGTACACAAAAGACCAATTGATGCAAAATGGGTTTATAAAGTCAAGGTGAAGCCTGATGGACAAATTGCAGTACAAAGCCAAACTTGTACAAAGAGATTTGGTAGAAACTTGGACGAAATTGTCGTGAAATCTTTGCACTAGTGGCCATAATTGAAACAGTGAGACTTGTGTTGTAAATGGCCAATTACCAACGTTAGACTATGTATCAATTGGATGTAAAGTCAACATTCCTCAATGAACCATTAGAAGAAGAAGTGTGTAGGTTGAGGAAGAAATCATTGTATGGCCTGCAACAAGCACTTATGACATGGAACAAGAGAATTGACAGGTTTCTCATAAAATACTAGTTTGAGAAATGTGTGAATGAGCATAGAGTTTATGTCAAGATTGCAACAACACTACCAACATTATTAATAGGCGTCTATGTGGATGATTTGCTAGTGACTGACAATGATGAAACTGAAATACAGAAGTTCAAAGACAAAATGGAAAAGGATTTTGAAATGAAATGTTTGGAAACATTATCATACTTCCTAGGCATTGAATTTTTTATCAAAAGGAATGAAATCTTTATGCATCAAAAGAAGTATGCTAATGATATATTAAAAAGATTTGATATGCAAGATTGCAATGGCACAACCACTCCATCAAAAGTAGGGTTGATATTGACAAGAGAAGGAAATAAGAAGTTGGTTGGAGACAAAAAAGATTTTGAGATACATTAAAGAAACTAGTGAATTTGGACGACTGTATCCTAGAAATTCACATGAAGACGGAGTTGGCTTGAATGGATTCAGTGATGTTGATTGGTGAGGAGACAAAGATGACATGAAGAATACCATTGGCTATGTGTTTATGATGAATGATTCACCAATCTCATGGAGTTCAAGGAAGCAAAATATAGTAGCATTGTCCACTTGTGAAGTTGAATATATAGTTGCATCAATGAGAGTTTTCCAAGCTTTGTGGCTGTCTTGATGTTGGAACTAGGGTTGAGAAGTGATGGAGCAGTAAAGATAAAGATAGACAATAAATCGGCAATAAATCTAGCAAAACATATGAGTGCTCATGGAAGAAGCAAACACATAGAAACAATGTTCAATATCTTAAGGGATCGAGTGATGAAAGACAAGATAATGTTAGAACATTGTAGTGCCAATGATTAAAAGGTTGACATTCTAAGAAAGAGCTTGAAGAGGGTAAAATTCCAATAGATGAAGAATAAATTTAGATTAACATCACTTTAATAATTTTGAATTAGGAAGAGTGTTAATAAAATTGTAATTCACAAATAATATTAGAGGAAATTACAAGTTAGTTAGGGTAGTTAAAAATAGTTAAGAAAGTTAGAATTATGTTTTAGCGGTTATTGTGCAAGCTATTTAATATTAATTTTGTAATACTAAGAATATTCTTAAGTGTGACTAATCAATCTTCATTTACCAGAACATTTCTATTTTACTTTCTTCTTCTCAATTTTTATTACTCTTAGTTTTACAATTTGTTCTAACATATTTAAGTTTATTTATTTGTTGTATTTTTTTAATGCATAATAACAATTATGTATTATTATGATTGTTTTGTAAAATAAAGTTTAAAGAAATTTCACTCCTAATTTATTAGTTCTCTTTGATGATTATAGTGAGATGTCTTTTCCTCCATCTATTTTTTAAGCGATGTTCACTTGAAGAGATTTAATATATTGAGAAAAACTTCAAAGCTAAAAAAAACACTAATAAGTATATGCCAATATTATATGTCAATGACACATTGTTAATATTTTATAAGTGTCTCGTTTAATTTTAACTAAAATAAATTATTTTATATATCAATGACAAATATATGTTAAGTATTTTTGTATAAATATCAATGAAACATATTTGTCTCATGTTTTGGTATGTGACAATCGAAAATATTTGTCCAATTATTTTTTTAATATTTATCAGTGTCAAATATTTGTTCAATATTTTTTTTATGTATCACTAAAAAAATTTCTTATGTCTGTCTCGTAATTTTTATACATCATTTATAAATATTTATCTCACATTTTTGTAATTCTTATCAACGACAAATATTTGTTTCTTGTGTTTTTTATGTATCAGTCGTAAATATTTTTCTTATAATTTTCTAATAAATATTTGTATTATAATTTTTTTATACATCAATTATAAATATTTATATTATTTTTTTTAATATTTATAGTATTTTTTTTTATGTATTAGTAAGAAATATTTATCTCATAATTTTTTATATTTATTTATCTAAAAAATATTTGTCTCATATTGATTTATGCAATAGTCATCAAATAGAGAGAGAAAGAGAAAAATACAAATGCACAGAATGTGAGTCATTAGTTGTATGATTAGATCACATAATTGTGATACTTCTATCGATTATTAACCACACAATAAATGATTCATATTAAGACATGTCAAATTATTTACACCATCAATGCTTACCCACTGCTAATTTGCTGTCTCCCTTTTTTATTTTTTTTAACAAATATGTCGTTAGTATTGTTTTTTTAAAAAAAAGAAACAGTTGTTTCTCAATTGTTAACTTCTACAAATTACTTTATTTTCTCAATTTATAAAATCCACCTCTTTTTTCTTTATTTCTTAAAAAAAATACCCATTTTTTTTTGTAAACAAACTATTTTATTTAATAAATTAAATTGTCATATTTATTCTTTATATTCTTGTAATGGTTAAAATTGAAATTAATTTTTTTGGTTTTATTTACTTTCTTATATTGATAGTTGATTAGTTTGATTTTTTATCAACTAGACATTTGTTAGTTATATTGTACTGATTTTGTAAATTTATTAAAATATTTTATGTTTTTGTAAGTATTTTAGTAAAATCAATTAATATCGATAGTTGCATTTACGGGTGTAGTTCATATAGGCTTAGAGAAATGATGGAATCATGGGAGAAGTAAAGATAATCGTTGATATTAATTATAGGTGGTATTTGAATTCATCAATTTAATTATATATTGATAAGTCATTTGTAAGATTGAAAATATCTTGAATTTGATAGTAGTCTTTTTAAATTTCTTACTCCAAGTTTAATACCTACAAAATGAGTTATTTATCTATATGAACATCACACTAAGACGGAAAAATAAAAAAATATTACACTACAATAAAGAATAACTAATGTCGTATTTAGATGAGAAAATCATAGTTAAAATATAAAGAAAAAATTAAATATAATGAAAATTATTTATTTTAAATAAAAAAAATTAGAAGGAAGATTTTTAGACTAAAAATAACTCTAAATCACTCCTCTCTAATAGAAGAAGAGAAAAATAGAACTAATGTTTTTTTTTTTTTTGTAAGGTGGAGATGGCTATGTACTTCATAGTTTTCCTCAAAAATGATAAGAGAGATGATTCCTCACTAAAAAAAACAAGTATTGGATCATTCCGTGATTTATATTTGAAAATTTTTGGTGTAATTTTTTATTTTAAAATTTGACTTTTATTTAAATTATTTTATTTATAATTTTATCCAATCAAATAACTTATATTTCAAGAAATCTATGTATAGAATTCATACTAAAATTTTACCTTTAAATAAAATTGTATATTTATAATTTTTCTTTCTTTATACAATTAAATAATATTTTTTTAAAAATAATTTCAAAAAGAATTTTAAATGTGAATTATAATTATCAAGAAAATTCGAGAGATGAAGTCACTAAAGTCTCAACCAATGGCCTAGCTGCCTCCTCTGGATTCTTCGTCCTCTCTTTTTGATTGATTTTTATATTTTCACCAACGAAAGAGTGATTTTAGGGATAATTTTTTATTTGAAATAATTTTTTTAAATGGTTGTTGATTTTATTTTATTTAAATGAGTGATTTTTGTATATATTTAATTTTGTTTTATTTATTTCATGGTTTCATTGTTTTATGTGGTGTTGTGTTTGTCACACATCTTAGTGTGATATTTTGGTCTTCTATCTTATTGCAGTGTTCTTTGGTTTAAATTGATAGATCAACTTCGATCGAGTGCAAGTCTAGTCAATGATTTTAACATCGCGAACATTATAACTTCAAAGACATGAGTATTTTGAATATCCCAGTTTTATCATATTTATAGATTTTATCGTATTTATAAATATTTGTTGTTTTATATTATTAACTTAAATATTACAAATTCATTTATGGATGAAACCTGAATGGTGGATATACATTGATCATCTTTACTCTAGTGGATATACTACGATGACTAATGGTATTGTTTTTATAAGTTACTTTGTAACGTCATTTTAAAATATGAGAGGGGAGTGGAATGGATTACAAGCATTATTTCTCAAAGATTGTCCTTATGCTTATTATATACATTGTTTTGCACATAGATTACAGCTTGCTTTGGTTACTGCTTCTAGAGAAGTTTTTCCTATTCATGATTTCTTTTCACACTTAACTTTTATCATCAATATTTTGTGTTCTTCTAGTAAGCGACATGATGAATTGCAAAGTGTCATATTAGAGGAGATTTCAACTTTGTTGGAGATTGGTGAACTTGAAAGTGGTAGTGGACAAAATCAGATTTGCAATTTGAAACGAGCTAGCGATACTCGTTGGAGCTCACATTTTTCTTCTGTTTGTAGTATGATAAAATTGTATAATCCAACTTGTGCAGTTCTTCAAGATATTAGAAGAAATGGAACATGTTATTCTACACGAGGTAATGCTAATGCTGCTCATAAGTTTATGAAATCATTTGAGTTTATATTGATTTTGCACATGATGAAAGAGATTATGGGAATTACATATCATCTTTGTCAAGCTTTACAACATAAATCTCAAGATATACTTAATGCAATGCAATTAGTCGATAATACAAAAATATTAATTCAGAAGTTGAGAGATGATGGTTGGGATGATTTATTGAAAAATGTGATATTATTTTGTGAGCAGCATGATATTGATTCCCCCGATTGTAATGCTATTTATATAGAGCGCGAAGGACGCACTCGTCATCAACATGATCACATCACAGTGGGTCAACAATATAGAGTGAATCTCTTTTGTGTTATAATTGATCAACAATTGCAGGAATTGAATCACAGATTTTGTGCGCAAACAATGGAGCTTTTGAGTCTAAGTAATAGTTTGGTTCCTAAAGATATTTGCAAAGCATTTGATATGGATAATATATGTGCTCTTGTAAATAAATTTTATCCTGTGGATTTTAATTATCAAGATAAAATTAATTTGAGATTTCAATCGAAGCACTTTATTCTTGACGTTGTTAGTAATCCAGATTTGAATAGCGTGTCAACTATGTCTGAGTTATGTGAAGCTCTAAAAAAAACAGGGAAGACGGATACATATTATTTGATTGATCGATTAATTCGTCTTATCTTAACTCTTCCAGTTTCTGCAGCTACTACAGAAAGATCATTTTCAGCAATGAAGATTATCAAGACAAGACTGCATAACAAGATGGAGGATGAATTTCTTGCTGACAATATGATGCTTTATATTGAAAAAGAAATAGCTGAAACCTTTAGTTCTAATTCAATTATCGATGATAAGTCATTTGTAAGATTGAAAATATGTTGAATTTGATGGTAGTCTTTTTAAATTTCTTACTCCAAGTTTAATACCTACAAAATGAGTTATTTGTCTATATGAACATCACAATAAGACAGAAAAATAAAAAAATATTACACTACAATAAAGAATAACTAATGTCGTATTTAGATGAGAAAATCATAGTTAAAATATAAAGAAAAAATTAAATATAATGAAAATTATTTATTTTAAATAAAAAAAAATTAGAAGGAAGATTTTTAGACTAAAAATAACTCTAAATCACTCCTCTCTAATAGAAGAAGAGAAAAATAGAACTAATGTTTTTTTTTTTTTAAGGTGGAGATGGCTATGTACTTCATAGTTTTCCTCAAAAATGATAAGAGAGATGATTCCTCACTAAAAAAAAACAAGTATTGGATCATTCCGTGATTTATATTTGAAAATTTTTGGTGTAATTTTTTATTTTAAAATTTGACTTTTATTTAAATTATTTTATTTATAATTTTATCCAATCAAATAACTTATATTTCAAGAAATCTATGTATAGAATTCATACTAAAATTTTACCTTTAAATAAAATTGTATATTTATAATTTTTCTTTCTTTATACAATTAAATAATATTTTTTTAAAAATAATTTCAAAAAGAATTTTAAATGTGAATTATAATAATCAAGAAAATTCGAGAGATGAAGTCACTAAAGTCTCAACCAATGGCCTAGCTGCCTCCTCTGGATTCTTCGTCCTCTCTTTTTGATTGATTTTTATATTTTCACCAACGAAAGAGTGATTTTAGGGATAATTTTTTATTTGAAATAATTTTTTTAAATGGTTGTTGATTTTATTTTATTTAAATGAGTGATTTTTGTATATATTTAATTTTGTTTTATTTATTTCATGGTTTCATTGTTTTATGTGGTGTTGTGTTTGTCACACATCTTAGTGTGATATTTTGGTTTTCTATCTTATTGCAGTGTTCTTTGGTTTAAATTGATAGATCAACTTCGATCGAGTGCAAGTCTAGTCAATGATTTTAACATCACGAACATTATAACTTCAAAGACATGAGTATTTTGAATATCCCAGTTTTATCATATTTATAGATTTTATCGTATTTATAAATATTTGTTGTTTTATATTATTAACTTAAATATTACAAATTCATTTATGGATGAAACCTGAATGGTGGATATACATTGATCATCTTTACTCTAGTGGATATACTACGATGACTAATGGTATTGTTTTTATAAGTTACTTTGTAACGTCATTCTAAAATAACTATAAAATACTCAAATGTCATTTAACATTAATGTAAAATTAATTTCTTTTGACAATACAAATATATTTTCTCAAGATTAATGAACATTTCAATTTGTATGATTTTTAAAATTTTATTTATATTTATTTCTTTATTATATTTAAACAGTCATTGTAATACCTCAATTTTGTCCGAATAATTAAAAATCATTTTTGAATAATAATAAGAATAGCATATAATAATATGTTTAATAAATATTTTACAATCATTTAAAAAAAAAAATCTAAACATCATCATTTTACATTTTAAATTTGAGTATGTATTAAAAATAAAATATTATAAAACAAAATAAAAAAAGGAAATTGTGAATTACAACGAAATAATTTTCATTCATTTTTTTTCACAATTCTAGTTTATTTTATTAATTTGATTTGTCAATTTATTTATTCTATTTAATTGTTTTTATTATTATGTCATTATTTTACTATTTTATTTTTTATATATCCATGAAGTCAACTTGCCTACAACAAGGCTTCTCTTGCTTTGCTTTTTGTCAACAAGACTTCTCAAACACTCAATCTACTCCCAAACACTTAATCCAACCACTCCCAAGCACTCAAACACTAGTACAACTTCCTTGGCAAAATCAACACACATTTTTATTTTCTTTGCATTTGTTTCACTTCTCAATATACATTCTTTTATTTTCTTCATTTTATAACATCCTTCCATAAACATCCTATAAACCAACGGAAAGAAGAGGTAGAGAAAAGTTATTTCCTTAATTATACTTTGCTTAAAAATTGTTACAAAAACAATGTATAATCCAACTAAAATTAGTGCGAAACAATACAAGATTTAGAGCTCGATTTTGTCTAATGAACATAAATATTCACTCATTTAGGCTATAAATTGGGATAAAAAAAATCAAAGAGAGGAGAGCAATTTGGAGTATTAAGAAAACTAGAGAAAATAGAGAGAAATAGAGTGTTTCACCGCCATTCCAAATTCACACAACCGTACACCACTACCGCCTGTGTCTTCAATATTGCACCACCGCCTGTCTTTCATATTTGAATAGGTATGTATTTGCTTTGCTTTTCAAACTTTATATCTTGAATCTAGATATTATTTAATTGAAAGATGAAATCTTGTTTGTATATGAATGATATTTTGTCATATTACATGCTACTATCTCCAAAATACTATTCCATTAATTGTACTTGACATTTGTTGCTATCTTGGAACAAGGTTCACTTTTGGTTTTTCAAGCTTCCAATTGATTACTATACAAGGACATCTAAAACAAGGTGAAACTTAGTTGTGACAGGGAATGATAATTGATCACGACTATCCCAAAATTTTATTCTTCGATAAAAATAAGTATATTTACAATAATATTTATCTATAATATATAATTAATGTCTTACTAATAATAATAAATTATTGAGTGACTTAGTGGTAATGAAGATTTTTATAAATTTTATCTCTCTGATTCAACTCTCCAAGACCTTCATTTGATTAAGGCATTGACAATGATTGTATGGATGATCTTTTACAACTGAAGATTCGTATGAAGGACCTTCATTTGATTAAGGCATCGACAATGATTGTATGGATGATCTTTTACAATTGAAGATTCATATGAAGAAGAGGTGCAAAAATGAATTTTTTGAGGATGAAGTAAATTCTCACAAAAATGTTGAAGATGGTGTAGGAAAGATTAAACACTATTTTTGACTTGAAAAAAGTTCCCAATAAAACTATTTATATGGTTAATTAACATGTTTTGGATTTGAAGAACATGAAGACATAATGGAATTCGGTGTGTTTTGTTATTGAAATATTGATACATGTTTCTAGTTCATTTGGATGTGTTGCATGTTTTTTCATTTGGTTACTATTGCACTTTGTTTATTAGTGGTAGATCGACGTGACTTATTAAAGATATATATGGACGACCTCTTACTAATTTTGATAACGAAACCTCTTTTTGTTTAATTTACTTTTAATTTCTTTTTAATTAATAGTAGAGGTGAAAATAGGTTGAGTCGAGTTTTTTTTAAGTATGTGATATGTTTATTTTTTAAGTTTTAATCAGACGTTGTTAGAAGTCTGACACGAACTCTTTCATTTTAACATTTTTGAATAAGTAAACAAAAAATATATTTAAATAGATTAACGGGTTAATGTGCCAATATAATTAAGTTTTATTTTTATATTTAACATCACATTTTGAAGAATATGACTTTATATACATTATACTTAAATTATATTTTATAATTATACATTTAAATATGTTAAAAATTAAATAAAGTTAATATTCGTAATTTATTAAAAATTGAATATATAACAAAAAAATCAAAATTTAATAAAATAGTTAATGTAGTAAAAATATATTATTTATATTTATTTAAATAGGCTGGCCTAATAGATCTAAAATGTTTATCTTGTTTGTTCAAGAATAAATTATAGTCTGATTTGGACCTAACGTTGACAAAGCCGTAGATTCCTGTCCGCTGTAGGTGTCTGTCCATCGATGTAACTTATTCTCATCCCAACTTAATATAGGCCAAAGGCATGAAAGTTAATGTGTTACGGGTGTCTTTATATAGATATAACACTTGGAATAAGATATTGTTAATAATCTACCAAAAGAAGTAAAACTAAAATTGGATATCATTTGAACAAGAAAACAACACCTAGTATCAAACAACTAGTACCCCTTACACCATGACAACATCAATATGAAACAACGTCCATTAATGAAACAACGTCCGTTAGCATCTAAAGGAAAATAATTCACCCCTTCGTCAACATTACCGAAATATTCATAAATTTCATGAACTAATTATTCACCACAATTGAGTCAAGTGGGTAGTATGCCTTGATTTAGCAACACATCTTTTTTAATACGAGAAATTTCTTAATTGTTAGACCCTTTGATCTTGATGATTTCAATCACACATAATTGAAGTACCATAAATATTTTGTTCGATCATGAAAATTCATCATAAGATTTTTGTATGGCCTAAATATGCACGTCAACTAACTTAATCACGTCCTTTTATTACAAAAACTGAACGAAGGAAAAAAATTTCAATTCCAAAATATTTAAATCACGAGAATTAGGTGGTTGACAAGTCAAACGAATGTCAAATTCATATTCAGAAGCTAGAAGCTGTTGCACAAAATTCTTCATTGTTGACTATAATAAGAGATGGTACATTTTCTTGTTGTATGTAAATTGTTTCGAACTTATCCTCTTGCAACCACTTTCTTTGATATACGGCTGATATATAAGAAAAAGTTATAAATAATATTAGTATTAATGAAGAAATATCGTACAGAAACCAAGTGAATGAAAAAAAAAATTAAACATTTGAAGGTTGTAAGGAATTTATTGAGAACACTTATATAAAAGAAAATAGTTTGAAGTGTTGAAAGTTTAAATATATATGTAGTTTACATATGATGACAAAAAACACTACATGCACAAGAATTTAAGTTGTTATAGACAAGACAAAAACACTACATATGCATCATCCATACAAGGATGATCACAACATGATTCAATTTAGATGATGAATTGTCAATCACTACGGAAATCACTCAACGAGTTCAACATAAGTGCCTTTTAGATCTCCTTAATAGTTCCAATATAAAAGGATGTATATGCACCTAGAAGAAATGTGTGCACTATTTTGAATATTCTTTGTGTAAAAGACATTTTGGTAGGGGATTATTTATGTTCTCCAGAACTAGTTATCGCTGTATAAATTTTTTTTACATTGTTTTTGTGCCAAAATGAAAATAATTGTTACGTCACAACAAAATGAATGGTGCAATTAAGCTTGATTTCAAACGACCTTTAGCAATAATGCTTGAAACTTACATATTAACGTAAGAAGAAACCTAATGGTATATGCTATATTTGTTTTCTTCATAACTAAAATAAGAATGAATTAACTAATCGAATAAAATGAAGATGGGGTTTGGTTTAGTTTGATATATATAAGTCCCCGTGATTGACGATACCAGCCCCATGGCCCATGTCCCTCACGATTAAGGGAGCTGACTACGACAATTCCTTTCTTTCGTAGAAGAAAAAAACGACAATTCCTTTCTTTTGTTAAACGACACTTTCTTATTTTTTAGAAAAAAAAATTAGATGCATTTTATTTAAGTGTTAACATCTAAAAAAAAGTACACAGCTCTTACTATTTATAAGAATCAAACCCTGACATTTTACAATAAACTACATTTTACATTTAATTTCTTCAATGTCTTGACTCTTATCAATAAACTACATTTTCGAATATTCTAAAAGTAGTGTTAATTTTATTTGTTAATAAATAAGTAATGTATCTTTTAGAGTCTTTATTAACCTCTTACGCACATTAGACTTCTCTTGCCGTTCCATTGTTTGTTTTTTCCTTCAACTCTATCCACTATCAATTCTTTTTGCTTTTTTTTTCTTCTGAAACTCTATCTACCAATCAATTATTACTTCGTTTATTTATTTTAAATTATATATCTTTTCATATTACGAATGGAATATTTTTTTTATAATATTATAATCTCTTTTCATATTACAAATGAATTATTAATTAAATTTTATTATGACTATACTTTTATTAATTATATCTCAACTTCTCTATGATTATAATACGACGGAGTAAATGAAAACCTATACAGATCTCACCTGATACAATATAATACGAGGGAGTAAGTTATAAACAATTTAAGACTAACAAAAGCATCTTAAATTAATATAAATTTATTAATTAATTATCAAAACCACAAAATAGAAAGAGGACAAAATCCCATAGAAAAAATAGTGTTAAAAAGAGAAAGAGAGATAGGTTGAAAACTGTGTCAACTCAAAGCTGCAGAATTCGGATGAGTGGAACTCGGTATTTGACTCAGTGAGTGAGTTATGAATCAACTGCTACAAAAAGTAAAAGGGTATCTTCTCCTGCTTTTGATTTACCTCTTTCTCTTATCTCTCTCTTTTTCTTTCATACTTTCTCTGTCGCATCAATTTCAGTATTTCAGGTGAATTCAGCTTCAACTTTCTCATTTCTGGATCTGCATTTTTTTCCTCCCCATGTGTGTTTCTTTTTTTATTTTTTTTGGCACAAAAGTTTCAAACTTTTTTTTAAGTATCGGTCAATCCACATACTTTTGAAATTGGGTTTTTCTAAGGTTTTATTTTTCTTCAGCAGCTGAGTTTGTTAACAACAAGTTGATTTAGAAAAGGGAGGTTGTCAAAATATTTGGTTAATCATTATTACAACTGTTATTGTATTATTCATTTGCTTGCCATTTTCACAATTGTTGTGAGATCTATTGCTTTTTAGGAAGGTTTGTTCCTGATGTTATGAACAATGATTCATGTATGGTATGCAATTAACTCTACCTTAGTTGAATTGACATTTTTGCCATGTTTTTTTGTGGAGATAGTTTCTATGCACATGTTGTTGAATTTGGTAGTGGTTTATAGTTTGTGGAATGAGGGAGTTTCTTTTTTAGTGTTTGGTCTTTGTTTGCTTCCATGTGGAAATATTCATGTTTTTATTTTGGTACTTTGGAGTTTGGAATTCTCCTGGATTTTCCTTGTAGGGGTTTGCTATTAACTCGAGATTTCACCTTAGGTTTGGTTTTAAATTGCTGTTGCAGTTACACTACTAATCTTTATGCTTATAAAAAAAAACTTCTAACCTTTATAATGGAGAAAATGCGTCTGATACAGTTGAAATTGCGGTAGCGAAACAGTTGCAGCCACTTCAAAATCCTTTAGATTGCAGCAACAATTGCAGCTGTGGATCGTAATTTAAAGCCATTTATATGTTTAATAATTATGTGAGCTCAAGTTCTCATCCTATACTCTGTACAACTTCAGTGAATTTAGGGTTGAGTATTCATTAACTTTGTGGTTCCTCATTTCTTAGAAATTTAGAATTGTTAAAAGATTCATTTTCTAGAAACTCATTTAGTGAACTCTAGCATTTAGGAAACCAAGAAAACAGAGCAATCATAATTCACAACCAGTATAGTCTATGAAGATCAGTAGTAGAAGACTAAGTACAATGTCTTATCCGAATCACTTGTAACTTTTAAATAGTTTTTGTCAGTTAGGCATGTTCTTGTGTTGATCCTTTGCTATTTGCTTCATGCTTTGACACTGACTTGGGCAGAAAATTGCCAGGTTAATGCTAGATTGAGATAAAGTGAACGACACAATGGGTGTCCCGGGGAAGTGGATTAGAGCATTGGTTGGTCTAAAGAAATCAGAAAAGTCTGAGTCCTCGGAGAAGGATGGAAATGTGAGTATAGCTCTCTCTCTGCATTGGTTCTTCTTTTATCTGTGATTGTGAATGGCGGGAAAGATTGGGAAATGCCTTACAAGTTGTCATTAATTTATGAATGATACTTCCACTTTCCATATTGTTAAACTATTAATGTTGAAGTTATTGTATGCATTGCTTGACAAACTTCTTCTTTCTAGCTAATATATAATTTACATATCATAAAAACATGTTTTTTCAAAAATAAATAATATTTGATATTTTAATCATCAGAAGGCTAGCAAGTTTCGCCATCGGAGAAAGCATTCAATTGAAATTGACAGTAGCAAACTTCAAAATGAGTTTGATCATGATGATGGTGCTGCACCTATTGGAGATGCAGATCACGCAAATCCCCAATCAAACCTTGATGCCCATTATTCTCCATCTACTTCACAACAAGTACAAAATGCTGCACGTAATCCTCAAATCTCGAGAGAAGAATGGGCTGCAATATGCATTCAAACAGCATTTCGAGGATTTCTCGTAATTTATCTCTTCATTTTGGTTTAATTAGTCACGGCATTTTGAGGATTACTTGCTGTATTTATTTGATAGCATGTACCTTTTTTCTCCCTCTTTATACTTGAATAGGATATCTTGTTTTATGTTTTGTATGCTATGGTTTTCTTTGTATTACTTTTATCAATGGGAAAATTGCCAACAAGGCAGCGAAACTCAACAAATCTGGGACTATTCTATGTATTAGGCCAGAAGAGCACTACGAGCTTTGAAAGGATTGGTAAGGCTTCAGGCCCTTGTAAGAGGTCATGCAGTAAGAAAACAAGCTGCAATAACTCTCCGTTGTATGCAAGCTTTGGTGAGGGTTCAGGCTCGTGTTCGGGCACGGCGTGTTCGCTTGTCGTTGGAAAGTCAAACAGATCAACAGAAACTTCAGCAACAGCTTGTAAACGAAGCCCGTGTTCGAGAAATTGAAGTAAGCAGTACCATTCCCAAAGTTATTTTGTTTTATTAATATGGAGTGTATTTGTCGCATTCATCATTATTTTCCTTTTTCTTATCTATTTCCCAATCTTGGGGAGATAAGTATTGAAAAGTCGAGCTTCATAAATTTGATGTAAGAGGTATCCAATAGTTATGCACTGCTCTTCTTTTCAAACAAATTTTGAAGGCTCCTGTTAACATAATATTAATAATAGTGAGCATCAACTTAGGCTGTGTATTTGGTGCACTTGTTTGGTACAGGAAGGTTGGTGTGACAGTGTGGGTTCTGTTGAAGAAATTCAAGCCAAAATATTAAAGAGACAGGAGGCTGCAGCAAAACGTGAGAGAGCCATGGCATATGCTTTAGCGAATCAGGTAAATTTCCGATTGCACCTTTTTGAATTACAATTTACAAGAGCAGGCATTATACTTTGTTTAATCTTTCTGCAACTTGTTTGACTAATTGCTATTCTAGTTTATATGTAGTATCATTAATCCTTCTCATAAGGTCCTTGATTGCTATTCTCCACTGTGAGACCTAAGTAAATATTTGTAGTTCAATCTGAAATTGCAAATATCAAACAAGATTCTTTGTTTTGGTCCAACCTAGGATTTTTATTGGTTGTAATTAGTTATCATGATAGGATAAAATAATAAAGTTACTTGATATTATCAGTAGTTAAGAAAGTCCTAGAAATATAACACAGAACTTCTGCCCTAGAGTTTCCTCATCCTTTGATGGCGATCAATCCTGTACAGTAAAATATATTAGTTATTTTCCAATTATGTAAAAGGGATGAAGGGCAAGTTATTAGCATTATCACAGGAAGGATGCTTCTTGCAGTAATTCTGGATGCTTCTGTTTTAATCAAGAACAATACAATAAGATCCTATCATATTTATAGAAGGATGAAGGGCAAGTTATGAGCATTATCACAGGAAGTGATAGAAACCAGAATTTACAGAATGAAAGTGGAATTCTATTGAATGAAAGTGATGAGCAGCAAGCTCTACAATGGTGTAATCAGCAAGAAAAAAGAAAACAACCAGAGTTCCAAGAACTTCTACCAGAGCATAATCTGCTCCTAATCCAGAGAGAGACTCTCCTAACTGCCTAACAATATCTTTCTCAATGAATTTAACTACCCTTCCTTCTCGTTTATACAGAAATATCCCATAAAATAAGGGAGGTTACTAACTAACTTTCATTCCCTCCTCTCTTCATCCTTCTAGAACTGTAAGTGTGTGAGGTGTGTGACTTGGTCCCAATGATTGGATCATCTAACCTACTGGGTCTCTGTCTTATCAGGAAGCTTCGGTTTATCACAGAAAGATGCTATTGAGCTCTTATTTCATAATCTTAATATATCACTGCTATGTAATGAAAACCGTGGTGCAACTATATTGGTCCCTCATGCAAATTCTTGTCAATAAATTTGAAAATGAACTTCAGATGCATCCTTCACTTGCAGTAATTCTGGATGCTTCTGTTTTAATCAAGAACGATACAATAAGATCCTATCATATTTATATAAGGAAAAACATGATATTTGTGAAGCTTATAGTGTAGAGATAGAGTACCATTTTAGTGTCTAAAAACTATGAAGGGGGATTACAAAGAAAACTGAATGTTTGAGACACCATTTTGTCAAACTGAATTTTAATATTATTGTCACCATACTTTTTATTCCCTTGCTATCTTTGTACAAATTTTTTTCCTTTGGTTTATCTTTTAAGACCACGAGCTTGGTTGTAAAAATTTTCCTTTCCCTTATCCTCTTTGCAGTGGCAGGCAGGCTCAAGGCAGCAGGCTGTTTCTTCTGGCTTTGAACCCGATAAAAGTAGTTGGGGTTGGAATTGGTTGGAAAGATGGATGGCTGTACGTCCTTGGGAGAATCGTTTTCTTGACATTAATATGAAGGATGGAGTTAAGGTAGACGAAAATGATGTCATGGATGGTAGGAACGGTGTCCGACCTCAGTTCAGGTCTACCAACGCAAAATCAGTTCTGCCAAATATTCATCCAATCGTTGCAAGTCACAAATCCGGTCCTTCCTTCTCTGATGGCTGTCATTCTTCTTCCCCTAGCAAGTCAGCAGGTTTGATTGAGACATCAAATACACTATCTGTTAAACCAAAATCTGATGCAAATGTTCAAAATCCCGTTGAAGAAACCAACTCAAAATCTAGAAACCAAAGATCTCAAAGTAATCCTAAGGAGAGAAACTCACATGCAGATAAACAGGCGAAAAAGCGATTATCTCTTCCTAACAACGGTGAGTTTGTTCTCTTCCTTTGCGTTATCCTTATATAATTAGATTATCACCTCAGCAAGTGCATAACATAACCTCATTGAAGTTTGCTTAACATTGAACATGATCACTTATATTTTCTAATCCACCTCAAGGAATTAGTCTCCAATTTTGATTAGACAGTTTATTTATGATTTGTCCCTCTAAAGTGATTAGTTAGTAAAGTGAGTAAATCAATGGTTGACATTGTAACCACCAATGATTGGTTATATATGTGCATTTAATATCAATTATTTATTTGTTTATAATGGTTGATTATGATATTACTCACTTTATTTTCTCAAGTGAGTTATGTACTTTAGAGGAACCAGATCCGTTTATTTAATTACCTTCTGATTCTACTAAATTCGCAGATGATAGTTTCCTAATAAGGTTGCTGGATAAGAAATATGATATTGCCTAATCCTGATGAATGTTGTGGTAGATTGAAGGAACATGCCATTTCTAAGTTTATTTTGTCATATGTTTTAGCAGGGGTTGGTTCCACAGCTCAAACGGCCAAATATCCTACTAGAACTAATGTGAAAGGGACGCGAAGCATGCAAAAGCCTACAAGGGATAAACCTAAGCTCAATGAAGGAGGGGATGCGAATCTTACTAAATCTGTTCCACAGCCTGAAGTTGGGTAACTTCTAAGTATTGAGAAACTACTTCATTCTCCATTGAGGGCCTCATGTGAAATTTGTCTGTAACATATGTAATGCATGAGGCAAAGAGTTGAGGCGTTGCAACCGGAATGTACATGTTCCCTTCCTCCACCAAGACGCTGATGTGGTTTAATTGTTGAGATTGGCTTGGGTTTTCATGATCATGTGATTTGTCAGGTGGTTACATCTGTTGTAATTATGCATATTTGTTGTTGTGAGCTATGTGATAATGCGGTATATTTATGTTAAAATGTACTACTTTTAGAGTGCCATTGCCTTCCATTACATTGTTATTGTCAAGTTGAAAGGTATTTTCTTATTGCCTATGTTTTTCTTTGAAGAAATTGGAACGGAAGATGAGAATGATATAGTAGTCTCTAGTTAGTTTATCAATCAAGATAACGAAACAAGTCATTTTTTTTTTCTCTCAACTTAATTGCTGAAACTAGTGAATGACACAGGACTCTTGTCCTTCACATCTTTCTTTTCTCTGGTTCCCTTCTTTGGAACATGCTTTCTTGACTTTCCTCTTTTTCACATACATTAGATGCGTCTGGTTAGTAGAGAAAGTTCATGTTCTGAGTTGTCTGGTTAAAAATTTAAATGTTGTGGCTTTGTTTTTCACTTTTAGAGCAATAGATTAATTAATCTTTGAAGGTTACTCATCCTAATATAATATACTTTCATGAACTCTCAACGAAGCTAGTAGTTCTTCAATCTTAGGAGTGTTTAAATTTTTAGCCTCTTCAAAGGACATGAAGGCCAAAAAGTACTCAACATAGGATCATAAGAAGCTTTTCCTAGGACATGAAGGTCAAAAACTGCTGTGAACATTTCACATGTACAACGTAAACCCTGACTTTAGATTTTTGGACATGTGCCATGGTTTAATGTAATAGAGCAAGGCACACATTCACCAGACTTTTTCCTATTTCTTCTCAAGTAACGGGGCACATTTAGTAATGTCTTACCTTGTAATTGTATTAAAAGTGTGTAATGTTTTTTTGTTTGTCATTACATTAAGGAATGAAAAAATAATGTTTTTTTGTTTGTCATTACATTAAGGAATGAAAAAAAAAATCTGTACACGGAAGAAGTAGTTTAACGAATACTAATAAATAAAATAAATAAACTTTTTAACTACTCATTTGTTGATGGGGAGAGATCCAAATGTAAAGATATTCGTAACCGTACTTGTTAATATCATATTATACTTAAATTATTGTATTAATTATGTTTCTTGTTGAAACTTTTATTTTTCATGAATACTACTATGTTGTTAAAGGAGGAAATAACTCTATACATTGATGTACGTATTTAGTTTGTCATTTAAATGGTAGTTTTGTAGTCAAAGTAAAAATGTGATTTATTAATATTGTGTATTAATATTATTTTGTGTTAATCAAAGAGAATGATCATTATGCCAAAAAGAAAAAGACAATGAAGAAATGATAAATAATTATTATTTTTTGTTTTATAAAAATATATTTTTTAAAAATTAAGGTATTTGTATATATTTGCAAATTTCGCCAATACTTTGACCGACAGGTTATACAAATATGAGATATTAATAGTATTTTTAATTAATATATGTTCAATAAATATCTATAGACATTTCTATTTGTATTTGTAGATAGGAAGATCGAAATTATCTAATTTAATAAGTAGAGTATACCCTTTTATGTATTATTTTCTTGGTTTCTAATCTTATCTTTTAAATAGTCATAGTTTGATTTGAAAAAATGGGAGACAATTAACTAAGGTGATATCTCTCGTTGTTATGTTTGATGAGTGAATCCTTTCTCTAACATTTTTTAGTGTTTACATCAATAATAATTGAGTTGTGTTGTTAATCAAATGAGAGAAAAACACTAAAAGATAGTTGAATTATTATTTTAAAACTTTT
The DNA here is from genome assembly GCA_037974835.1 of Cicer judaicum. Lineage (NCBI taxonomy): Eukaryota > Viridiplantae > Streptophyta > Magnoliopsida > Fabales > Fabaceae > Cicer > Cicer judaicum. Next base: position 3,748,379 of record JBBPBS010000249.1, read on the forward strand.
TTTCTCTATATACAATATTTCATAGAGTTTTATAAACAAGTCATAAAACATCTTATGATGAATGAATAAATAAACGAGTATTGATTTAAAAAGTTTTGATAAAACAGTAAATTAATTTTGGTAACTATATTATTGTTATGAAATATTTATTGATTTTTTTATAATTAATCTTCGTAGAAAAATCTAATTGATCAAAATTTTAGTGAGATATATCTCCTTTTAATTATATTTTTATATTCATAAAATTCAAATATAAGACCTTACTTAAATAATCCGTGTTCAATTCAACTTAAACAAATGTAATGTTGGTAGTGAGAAAGCTAAAATGCATAAAGAGTAAAGAAGAATGAATAGAAAGAGAGTTTTCTTGGTTAATTTCTTATAGTTTAATCGAATTCATTCTTTTGGCTAAATTGCTACGTGAGATGTCCACTTTTAATCATGTATCAAATTAATCTCTTGTTTTCGGTGTATTAAAAATATTACTATTTTATATCAAAATCATGTGAACTAATTCTATAGAATTTGCCAATTTCATACACTTATATTCCTAAGAAAGTCACAAGGTTGTTTGGAATAGTTGGAGTGAAATATAAATAATGAAGTTAATTGATCTTCTAATGAAATTAACAATTAATTATTTTATCTAATAATAATTAAATTATTTGATCATTTAACTTATAATAAAAAATATATAAATAAAATATGTAATAATAATTTTATTAAATTATGTGTTATAAAAACACAGCAAAATAAAGAATATAATTACAAAATAAATGTTAAAATATTTATTTATTTTAAGATAATTTTTATTACAAATCAATTATTTTTGCGTATTCATCCCAAATTTTGTAGGCCGTTATTAAAATAAAAGATGCATAAAATCACCTGAAATGAGAAGAGGTTTTAATGTTTTATTTTATGAGTAATCTTATTGTGTTCCATTAATTTTCGGTATTACAAATTAGTTCTGTCAAAAAAATCTATTACATATTAGCCGCGTGGGGAAAAAAAAAAAAGCCAAATCAAAATAAAAGTGTTAAACCCTAACTGAATTAAAAACTAGACGGTGGTGGCTCATCCCTGCGGATACAAAACGCAAAAGTAAACAGAAAGAAAAAAAAGCATTCCACCATATTTGTCTCGACGGTTCTCTGTAAGGGTTTCAAAAATGGGAAAGAACCAAAAGACAGAGCTAGGAAGAGCCCTAGTAAAGCAACACAATCAAATGATCCAACAAACAAAAGAGAAAGGTAGAATCTATAAGAAGAAGTTTCTTGAATCATACACCGAAGTTTCCGATATCGACGCCATAATCGAACAAGCTGATGAAGATGATGAACAAAAACTTCTTGATATCTCCCTCGCTCCTCCCACCACCCACATCAATCTGTAACTATCGATTTTCCAATCAATAATCGATTTATCTTTTTCTTTTTTACTCGAATTATCGCTTTTTCGAAAACCTAGCTGTGTGCAATTTTGTGAACGTTATTTTTTGTGATGTGTTTTTGTTTTGTTTTGTGAAATTAGGGATCCTGGTTCTGGTAGTGGTTTTGATGGTTTGACGCCTGAAGAAATTAAGAAGCAGCAGAAGATTGAAGAGGAGCTTCATGCTAGTAGTCTTCGAGTTCCACGCAGGTATTTATTATTTATTTTTCTTCTATGATAGATTTTTCTTTATGGTATGTTTTTATATTTGGTGTTATCGAGTGTAATGAAATTGAATAGTCTAGTTAACTTTTAAAAATGGATGATATTTTGTTTCATTTAATTCCGATTGATTCCACGATAAAAATATTAGATTGGTGGTATAGGTTGAAAGAGTAGAACGAAATTGAATAGGCTAGATAGATTTTCAAAATGAATTTTTCTCCATTTCATTGTACTCTATTCTATTATATACCATCAATTCGGACATACTTTTGGGGTCTGTTTGGTTCAATTGAGAGGAATGGAAATATTTTAATGAAGGGAAGGGAAGGGAAGGGGAGGGGGAGGTATTTTATATATATGTTGTGATTAGTTCGACGAGGGAATGGGAGGGATTTAATGGAGCTATCTAGGTAGTTAATCCCAGCGTTTCCTGGTGAGATCCTGCTATCCCGGTGCGGTGCAATGCCTAACCGCAGCGGCATTGTCTGCGACAGTGTGGAACAAGATCTGTAGTTAATCCTAGTGTTTTCCAGCGGGATCCCACTAATATTTATCCCTTCTCTATTTTGTTGTTTCTACTTTCACCTAGGAAGAAGAGGAAGGATAATATGCTAATGAAGATGATGCTTATCTTTGATTCCTATGCTAGAGCATGCATTTGAGTTTTAATATTTAGTTATTTCATTACTCTCTGTTAAAGTCTTCAATATGCATCTTTATTTCTTTGACTTTTGTTTGTATTTCAATGCATGTTTTGACTAAGAGTAAAACTTGTGAATTTTTATTGCTAATTATGAATGTTTCAGAGTTGAGTCATTTGTTAATTTTGCATTAAATATAGGTCTATATAGTATTATTCATGTAATTTGTCCAACCCGGAATGTGCTATCTCGCTATCCCACTTTTTGGTTGGCCGTAACGCACCGCTATCTGGTATTAACTACATAGGGAGTGATTCTAAAATCCAAATCTTAAACAATTATTATATACACCAAACTTACCCTCCTCCCTTCTCCTTCACTATCCTCCAACATTGAACCAAGCAACTAAAATTTAAAATAATCCCTCCCTTTCCCTCTGTTCCCCTTTAACCCAAACAGAGCTTCAATTTTTTGATTGAGTGATTCATTTGTTTCTCTTTCAGGCCACGATGGAGTGCTGACATGTCCCCTGAGGAGCTTCATGCTAATGAAACACAACACTTTTTAACCTGGCGTCGCAGCCTAGCCAGGTTAGATTACAAGTTGGAATACAGATATAAAAGCCACCGGCTATTATGTACAATGGTTTCTGTTATGTGATGTATTTGCAGGGTTTAAAAGCTTTGTAGATGTAGATGTTTTAAATTTTTGTATTGATGGTATGGTGATGCTTTTTCAGACTTGAGGAAAATAAGAAGCTTGTCCTTACTCCATTTGAAAAAAATCTTGACATCTGGAGGCAGCTCTGGCGGGTTGTTGAGCGCAGTGATTTGGTAAGTCGGTGTGCCCTTCAAAGTTTTACCTAGAAATATCTACTTTTGCCCTCGGAATTATGGTGCATCAATTTTATGTAGCTTTTGATGATGGGAGTTTGCATATATATCATATGTAATATAATAATAATAATAATGTCAGACACGGTTCCCAGTTTTGTGAATGACTACTAGCAGCCTGTCTTGTTATCCACGGGGTTTTTCTTGGATTAGAATACAAAGTCTTTTTGTTGAAGTATTAAGGTTTTATCTTTACATTATTGATTTTCTGTTGGTGAGTCCTGTCTCACTCCCCTCATGTCATTTGCATGATATAGTACTTGCTGATAATGCTATAGCAGATAAAATTCAAGAGATCCACCATTAAACTTCTTTTAGTCTTTTTTTGGGTGCATATTAGGGACTCCCCTTTCGTTATCGTTTCTTGTTTAACTGTATTGATTACACTGAAGAAATTTCTAGCTGCCTTGTTTTTAGTTTTCTTCTAGTTCAAACAAAAAAGAGTGGAAAAAGCCTATTAATTTTCCGTTTTTTGGACCTGCATCATGAGCCTGAAAGCAATTTCATTTTTTCAATTTCATGAAACAAAAAGGAAATAGGTGCTCTGGTTGACTATGGATAAAAGCCTATTTTTGTCCCTCCCCAAATAAACATTCAATTTTTTATTCTGTTAAAAAAAGCTATATATTATGGAAGCCTTTGGTTAGTTGATATTTTTGTTTGTACCAGCTGTGGCTTTGTAATTCTGTAGAAATATCCGTAGTGTTGTAATTTTCTATATGATATATGCTCTGTATTGTATCCAAGTGCAAGAAATATTGAAGACTGATTTCATTTTCTCACTTTATGTTTCAGCTTGTTATGGTTGTTGATTCACGAGATCCACTGTTCTATCGCTGTCCCGACCTTGAGGTAAGATTTCTCTCTCTCTCTCTCTCTCTCTCTTCCTTACAGACATATGAACTAGATCATATCATGTGTGTAATCTGTGTAGATAGCTTTGGACATTTTTTAGTATTTTGTTTGAATAATAATTCTCATGCCAATCATTCTCTTGTTTGTGCCAAGCATGACCCATTTTGCTTTAATTTTGGAACAGGCTTATGCAAAAGAGGTTGATGTGCATAAACGCACATTGCTTTTGGTTAATAAGGCAGATCTTTTACCTGCTTCTGTTAGGTTTGAATATCTGTTTTTAGGTTCATTTTGTTTCAAATCATTGCTTATGAATTTTTATCTTTCTAGTATCGTTATTATTAATCCTTTGTTTTTCTTCTATGTGCTCCTGCAGAGAGAAATGGGCAGAATACTTCCGTGCTCACGATATTCTCTTCATCTTCTGGTCAGCTAAAGCTGCTACTGCAGTTTTGGAAGGCAAAAAGCTTGGTTCATCACAGGCTGATAACATGGGGAGTGCAAATAATGCAGACACAAAGATATATGGAAGGGATGAGCTCTTATCTCGCCTGCAATCAGAGGCAGAAGACATAGCAGACATGAGAAGAAATTCAGGCTCATCCTCCATTAAATCCTCAGGTGAAAATGCTTCTGTTAGTTCGTCGTCAAGTCACGTAGTTGTGGGGTTTGTTGGGTATCCTAATGTAGGGAAAAGTTCAACTATCAATGCTCTGGTTGGTCAAAAACGAACTGGTGTCACCTCTACCCCAGGAAAAACAAAGCACTTTCAGACATTAATTATTTCCGAAAAGTTGACTCTTTGTGATTGTCCTGGATTAGTTTTTCCGTCTTTCTCAAGCTCAAGATATGAGATGATTGCCTGTGGAGTATTGCCTATTGATAGGATGACTGAACACCGGGCATCTGTCCAAGTTGTAGCCAATAGAGTCCCGAGACATGCCCTAGAAGAGATCTATAAGATTAGTCTTCCTAAACCTAAGTCATACGAGTCTCAATCCCACCCCCCTCTAGCATCTGAACTTTTGAGAACATATTGTGCTTCACGTGGACATGTTGCTTCTAGTGGACTGCCAGATGAAACCAGAGCAGCTCGTCAGATACTGAAAGATTACATTGATGGGAAGCTGCCGCACTATGAAATGCCCCCTGATGTTTCAAATCAGGAATTAGCTTCAGAAGATCTCAATGAACATGACCAAGTTGATTTCCATGAATCAGATTCATCTGGTATTGAAGATTCTTCAGATGTTGAGACTGAACTTGCACCAAAACTTGAACACGTATTGGACGACCTCAGTTCATTTGATATCGCTAATGGGCTTGCTTCAAACAAAGTTGCAGTTAAGAAGTCTAAGGAATCTCAGAAGCACCATAAAAAGCCTCAAAGGAAAAAGGATCGTTCGTGGAGAGCCGGGAAAGCTGGGAACGATGATACGGACGGGATGCCAATTGCAAGATTCCATCAGAAACCAGTAAATGCAGGTCCTCTGAAGGTTTGATACAGTGATGTCCAGTAGTTGTTACAGCGGTGCTATATCGGAATTTGAACAAATCGTTGTTTGCTCTGCAATATGCTATTTAGTACAAACTGTTGTCAGATCACCGCTATTGCATACTATAGCGTAGCGAAATTTAAACAAACCCCCATCTTATGTGACTCACAATTGGCAACACTGGTTTGATAAGGTCATACCCTCTTGTTTATGTGCAATGTCTTGTCTGTTAGACACATATGTACATAGTTACTGAGGAAAAAAGTTAAAATATTGTATTTGCAACTTTTAGTTTTTGTTCTGATTATTGGGGTGAAAATGTTGTCGTAGGATTGAAAAATAAGATATTTTGATTATCCAGATTTAAGTTCGCATCATGTTCTCTTATGCTCGTGTATGACAAAAATAGTTGACACCGTTGATTATTTGATTGCATTACAAAGGGTCGAAAGCTCTAATGTGAATATTGACAGGTGAATTTAATGTTATTTTTGGATAGTAGTTAAATTTTATAATTGGGGAGTCCAACTGGATTAAATAAAAAAGAATATAATTAGTGTTTGAATGTCTGTAAATAAATATAGTAGAGTAGAAATAAAAGTTGATTTTCTGTAAGAAAAGAAGAAAGTTTTTTGGTACATTAGAAAGAAAGGCTAATATCTTTGTATTTTAACAATTAAGAATATAATAAAACGATATATAATATTTGAAACATTCTTATTTATATTTATTTTATGCTTATAGAAAAGAGTAACTTATGTCATTCTATTATTTTTATGAATCCAATGTATATCATGTGTGCAATTGGTGCCGTAGTTTTTTTTAACACAACCTTGGTGCCGTAATTGAAAAGAAGAGTATACTTGTCACAATTTGGAAAACATAATTTGTTATACCCGAAAAACTAATTAAATATTTTTACCCAAGATTTAAGTCAACCACTCTTAATGTTAAAAAGAAAGTGAGCCAAGGGTAAATTACATATTAGCATTAAATCATACCATCGAATTTTGCTACTAGAGATTGAATGTATAATTAATTTTTTTTTTTTATTTTTAATTTTGATCTACCACTAAAAAAGTATTTTGATACGTTTCAATACTATCTTGCTTTGTATAAATACCATCTCATTTCGAACCTTCCATATAACCTAAATACATACAAATCAAATAACTAGAAGCTTTTTGTTACATTTTCTTGTAACTAAAAGTTAGCCCTTTAAATTGTTTAATATACTAAGAAGTCTTCATATGAAAATCACTATTAATCTCTATTAATACCAAAATATATGTACAAATTCCATAAAAAAATAGGACAATCAAAGAATAAATATTGAAGCAATTATGTTCGATCACATCCTCCAACACATATAAGAAACGGTTGGCTCTAATATTACTTGATTATTCAATTTGAGTGCGACTACTTTACTCCTTTACTCCAAATAATGTCATATAAAGGATCATCCATGTTTGATTCATCCGCCAACAAATGATAAGCAGCTTTGACTGAATATACATCTTCATGGATATGTTTTCATATCCCCCTATTAGATACATTTTTCTGCAAAATATTTTTTTTAATAAAGTCGTACATTCAAAAACAAGATTTTCTTCCTAAACAAAAAAGTTATTTCTCGACTAAAATGAACAACCTATGAAAATTCTCCCACAAGACTATAACCTCCAACCAGTTATCAAACTAAAAAGATATCACTCTCATCCCCCACCTTCCTATACAAACTATAATAAAAAGCTAGCTCTTCAAATTATCTAACATATTGAGAAGCCCCTACGAAAATCACTCTTAATCTCTAATTATTGTAAAATATATGTCCAAACCCAACCAAAAATAGGACGATCATAAAATAAATGTTGGCTCGACTCTATTCAATTACACCCTCCAATATACATAATTGTTGTTCTAACATTCCTCGATTACTCAAATCATCTTTAATAAGAAGTATATTGATCAAGAGTTTCCACATAGTGTAAGATAAAGAACAATTTTTTTAACAAATTAGTATTAATACGATATAACTCAATTATGTTTAAAAGAGATGAGACATTTTTTTTTTTTTTTTTTGAAAAACCACTAAAATTTATGTGACTCTCATACGAATTTGACGAGACTCGTGTAAATTTTAAACAATCAAATAAAAAATATTGAAAATAATGTATTACTCATTATTCATAATTTAGTTTTTAACCCTTGAAAACAAACCTCTTGTAACCTTTGAGGTTCTTGGATACTGTCGTAGTCATAATTTCTCCAGACAAAGTAACACATATTGATATGTTTGTTATTTGTTGCCGAGTGTTTAGTTCAAGCAATTCAACATTGCAGTGAAGTATTGAACCCCAACAAAAAAAACCTTGGGATGAAGCAGGATGAAAATAATATTTTCTTAGGTGAAATCTTTTATTTATATGTTTATTCATTTATTTTTAATTAATGAAATCTTTTCTTATCTTGTGAAACTGAGACTCGTTTATTATTTGTAAAAATATTGTGTTTTTATTTTTTAAATATATATATATATATATATATATTATATTTAAATAGATTTATGAAGTAAACAATTATTATATAAAGAAAATTAAATGTTAATTATGAAGATGTATTTTCAAAAATAATGAAAACAGTTTTTTGATATTTTTAAAAATATAATAATTGTTCATTTCAAAAGTTTTTTTCCTCCTCATTAACAAATAAAATCAACACAAATTTAAATAATAGAAATAGAAAATACTTTCATAACATAAATCGAAATGCCTGCCTTTGACATTGAAAAAATAAATCTGTGTGCAAGTTTAATAATTACTTAATTACTTAATTACAATTACATTTTCACTTTTATTTTGAATGGATTATATGCTATTGTTTGACCACCAATAAATAAATTAAGTTATATCAACTACTAAACTTCGAGTTAAAAAAAGTTTAATTTTCATGCATTGATAATAGTGAAAAATATTTTACATAACCAACACATCATAATTAATTATATGTGTGATATATTATTAATAATATAAAAGTTGAAATTAACTTTACACTGATAAAAATATTATATCTAAAATAAATGAAAAAAAATCAACCACTATTTTGTAGACTTAAGTCACTAATTTCAGTTTACTAAAAATGCTTTCATTTAGTGATTTTTTTCTTTTTTATATATCACATTTGAAAAAAAGAATCACCGGATGAAATTATTTTAGTAAAATAAAGTTAGTGACTTTAGTCTACAAAGTTGCGGTTGATTTTCTTTCATTTATAACAAAAAAAAATAACAAAATATTTTTTTTTTCGCATCTTAAGGATGCGACCATGTGAAACAAGAAAAAAATGGTAGCATATGACCGTATCTTAGAGATGCAATCTTCTTCTACACATGTTTTATTTTTCATTTTTTTTTGTATTAATTGATAAAATTAATAAAAATATTAATTATTGACAAATCTAGACAATATTTTGAATTATGATCGGATAACCAACATAGTCCCACATTTTATTCCTTCTATTTTATTTATAATATAAATAAACCTATCTTCCTTTTTTCCTCTAAAAACAAACAAAATTTGACTATATTCATGAAAGAAACGTGGACATGCTAATTTTTTTGAACTTATTACATTTTTTAATCAACCATATATATACTAATTTATATATGTCACGCGGTAGTTGATAGAGGACAAAATAAGAAGACAAAATAAGAGGGAGTTCTTAAAATATTATATCAAATTTTTCTTATGATCATGATATACTCAAATTATGTTTCTTTCATAGAAAAAAAAAAAAGATACATAATAATATAATAACGGGAAAGAATACATTAAGAGATCAAAGTCTATAACTATTTGTAACTTAAGGATATAAAATAGAATGAAAAACTTCTAATTTTAATCAAAGATGTGGCTTAGAGTAACTTCAAATAAAAAATAGTAGTTTTCATAAATAAAAATTAATAGTAACTATAATTTTTTCTTTTAATAGAAGCATGAGTATTGGAAATATTTATTTTGTTTATTTTATCAATTAATGCGAAAATTTAAAAATATGAAGAAAAATACATGTGTAGAAGGTTGCATTTGCAATACTACCTCCAATTGTTTTTTTCTTTTAACATGATATTGGTATATTAATCTTAAAATAGAATATTTTGGATTTTTTTCTAAAAGTCGGATATAAATGAAACAAAACCCCATCTAGTTTTATTATCAATCCAACATTAAATCTACCTTTAGATTACTTCGTAACAATTATTTGCCAGATAATAAGAAATTTTTTAATTAAATTTGCTAGGAAGGGTAGTCTTGGTTATCCAATCTTACACATGAACAAAAACCAAAAACTTGATGAAAATACTTCTATAAAACAAACTATCATTTTATTCAGTATTATTTTTTAATATGGTCTAGTATCATTTAGTATCGTTTTCTCAGCTTTTTCCCAGTGAATGTATATTACTAATCAAGATATTTTTCAGCCAAACCAAGAAGAAAACACAAATCTTTGTTCGGACAAGAAACATGAATAATTTCAAAAGTGGTGGCAAATTTTGTTATTTAGGCACTACAGATCATTCAAATCCTTTCTTAGCATGTAGTAATACTCAGATGTATGTACTTTTATTGAGGAAGCATTTCATATCCATGAATACTGGTTAATGAATAAACTGACAACAAAACAGAGACCTCGAGACAAGACCGAAGATGAAACAACAACTTACATGAAATTTTGGAATAACTTTCTAGTACAATTGGACTTTTTATAAGTAGAAAATGAATTCAATGCTCAAAGTTTACAACATTCACATACTCACTAACTACTTGCACTAGACCCTGGAGGTTTCTAGCAAAGTTGATTTAAAATAGCAAAATAGTACCCAATAATAGGGCAGAAGTGTGCACTTTATATCGAAAGACTGGATTGTATTATTGCAAAGATTATTTGTTCAAGAGCCAAAGTTTCAATATAATATCCTAACTTTACCCTGCAAAAATCACCAACCACCTCCTCCGAATCTCTGCTTGGATTCCTCTTTCTTTTGCTTCACAAGTTCAAGTATCTTGGGATTGTAGAAACGATCACGAACATATTTCTTCTCCTCAGCTTGAATCTCCTTGATAGGACAAGGATATGGGTTTGGAGGAAGTCTCTTTCCTTGAAGGCGTGCTATTTGCTTCAGACGGGCATATGCTTTCTTCTTTGCCTTCTTCTCTGCTATATATTCCATCTAGAAAGCAAAGAAAAAACATGTGATTATTATGGGACAAAGAGGAAAAACAAATTGTGGAAATAACATACTTATGAACCAATTTAGGATACATACATCTGCTACATCCATTGCTTCTTCCTCACAAATGCCTTGCTCTTTCAACTCCAGAACCCTTAAGGCAAATAGACGAGATGGAGGGGGTTCGATAGCAGAAAACCTGTTGAATGTGAAACATTACTCATAAGTAAAAACAAATAATGCATTTGATGCTTCAATTTTACTATCACCACAGACAAGTAGACATGGACTATGGCAAATTTAAGAGTCATCTTGATAAAAATTACCACACTATGCATCCTGTTTATGCACTCGCCATTCATTGAGGAATTCTTAAAGAGCACTTGAGGACCACACAACCATCAACAGAACATACAAGTAAGCTAAGAATTAACAGATAGCGAAAGGAAACAGACTCGCAAACATAATCTCTCGATCAAGAAAAATAAGCTGAAGTAGTAAATATGTTCCGTATCAAGAACAGGGTTAAAATCACAGAACTCAAACTGAACAGATGATTTAGATGTTTACATTAGGCTTTATAAACAAAACTGGGCAGTTAAATGCTTTTTTAGAGGCTCGTATAAACAAAGGTGTTCAAAGAGGAGGCCCAAACTACAAAATTTGCATCCAAAAGCACTATAGTTAGTAACAAACACAAAAGCTCTTGTACACTATTATACCTAGAATCAAATTGGATCTTGAAGGCAAACATTCCCCGTTCATGGATCGGACAATTAGATTATCAACTAAAAGTTCCTTTCATGATCACGTCATATCACCATATATTGGGATAAGATGTTTCAAACATTGTATATGAAAAATGTACAGTAACAACAGAAAAAGGACAATACTTGATGGGATCGTGGTATTTTGATTCTGGGTATTTTTTGTAAAACTTCTTTACATAAACATCCTCAGGAAGAGTGATGGTCTGAATTTTCCCCACAGGCCGAGGAAATGTCGCTGGTGGTGCCCTGGTAAGCACAATAAAAATAAAGTATTAGACAATTGTTCACCCTTCCAGAAAAGGGGAAAAAAAGGCCATAAGGATTAATACTGCTAAAAATACATGACCTCCCAAGAATTCCTAAATAATTTAATTTATTAGTATAGCATAGACCAAGACTGGGAAAAAACAATTTCACAAGAACCATGATCCTTAGTGTGATTCAGGAAAAATAATCAAATAAATTTCAAAAATAAAGAAACAAACACTGAAAAAAAATGCCATCGGGCAGCAGAACAGCATGGCTGATAAAAACAGATATTAAAAACCTAGATACGAGATTCCCAAATGGTACAATAAAATCTAAAACAGATATTAAAAGGCACTAATTTAGGACATTAAATCAGAAAGAGAGTTCAAACATGAAAGATCAGGAGATTAACTGTTCCATGGCTTTGAGCCACACAGGTTCTGCCTGGGCCAAACCCTTCACAAGCTTTCTGGTTCGAGAAAGCAAATCTCCTCTCATAAACGACATTGTTCCACTTGTTTGTTTTTCGTTCTCTGTTGCTAGTTGCTACAATGCGCCTCTTGCTGTTGCAGACAACAAGAACAAAAGTTAAAATAATAAAACAGTGTAGTAAAGCCGAGTCACACAAATAGGGCTGTATCCTTTTAGTAAACCAGGTTTATTGATTTAATTTACTTTTATTTAAACTAATTTTAAAATGTTTGATTAATTATAGAGCTTAGCTTGTATCAATCTTTTATTTTATTTCTAAAAGCATAAGGCGCTAGATAAAGAGTTTCCCACTCATTTAGTTTGCCAAAATGAAGGACAAATCTGTGAGATAAAACCTGTGTTCTGTTTAACTCTTTGCATCTTCCTAATATCTTTTGATTTTTTTAGCATGTGCATTTCTTCAGTTGATTTATTTGTCCGATTCGGATCTCCTATTTTGGTATTCCATAATCCAAAGCAGACTGTGCACTATTTCATTTTCGCATTTCATTTTCTCTTCTTGAATAAAGGAAGTGGTCACAGCGCAGAGGCCTCACATTGGAGCTTCAGTTCAGTTTGCTTGCGGCAAAGGTTGTGCGATTGAGGTGCTTTTTGTGATAGTGACGGCTTTCTTAAGAGGTACAGAATATTAAACTTTAAATAATAATTATAATTATATATACAATAGTAACATACTCAAAAAACTACATTGTATTTAATTTAAATTGTACTAAAATAATTACACATACTAGAACACATAGCTATTTCAAGTTTATGAACTAACAACTTTTGAAGGGAAATGGGTAAATTAAGAATCATGACCAAAACCAAAATCAACAGGTCCAATAATCAAAACCAACAGACAAAATGTTTCATATATAATCAAAGTACCTAACCATCCAGACACCAATTTAGGAGAAAGAAAAATCACAAAACCCTAAAATCCAAATTTAAAAAATCTTAAAATCACAAACAAAACTCTAACATCAAGTTCCTTACCTTCTCTGAACTTGCAATCTTCTCTGCAATCTGCAAAGGATGGAAAGAAGACGCGAATGGAACGGAGAAAACGGGATTGAGAAAGAAAAAAAGATGACTTTAAGAAAACTTCAGTCTCTGGGATGCGCGAGGGCTAAGTGAAGGCAAAGAGAGGAGGCCGCGGTGGCAGGTGGTGGCGCCCAATAGACTACGAACGCCGGAGCAGTGGTCGTGGTGAGGAGATGAGAGAAATTAGGTTCAGAGAGAAGTGTAGAAATATAGCGAAATTCAGAGCTTGGGTGGATTGGGTCTATGGTAATTTTAAAAATACATTCTCTTTAAAAATAAATCCAAAAATAAATATATTTTTTTATATAATAAAATAAATATACTTTTTTATATAATACAAAATCTCACATTCTACTATTTATCTTGAAAACTAGATAAAATATTATATAATTTTAATATTATCTCAATAAATATTAAATCAAATTATTTTATCATCAATAATAAAAAAATATTATATAATATTAATTATATTAATTTAATAAATAATGTAAGATATAAATTTCAATAAAAAAAAAATAAGTTGAGTTAAAACTTTTATTAAATCTTTAAAAGGTCTATGTATAAAAAAGTAAAATAAAAAATATTGGTGATAATTGATACAAGTTTAAGAGATTTATTGATAAAAAAAAATGTACTTTTAAATTTATCGATATAAATTTTACTAAATACGAATCTTATCTTATTTTTGTTGCAAATCATTTAAGATATTAGGGATTGGGAAAATAT
>JBBPBS010000249.1:3762750-3786448 GCA_037974835.1 Cicer judaicum
ATATATATATATAAGTTAAAGGACAAAATATAAAATAAACTTGTGAAGATAAACTGAAATTAAGTTAAATTCAAAGGATGTATAGATGTGTTTTATTTTTAAATTCACTATACAAAAATTACTCAAGATTATACAAGTTAATTTAATATAAATGTTACAAGAATTTAAGTTTAATTGCAATTTTGATTCATCTATTTTTATCAATGAACAAAAATGGTTGTCTTGTTTTAAAAGTCAACAATTTTGGTTATTCCTTCGTATTTTTTTAACTAAACAATACATATTTTAAACGACGAAAGATATAATTTCATGATATAAAATTATTTAGATATATTAATTATTCATATGTCATAAATTAAATTATAAATATAAAAAAATTTCGAAGTTAAAAATTAAATTTTAATGGTATTTTACTTTGATGTTATAGATCTTAGTCATTCTACATAATTATATTATATGTCACATTATTTAAAGTATGTCATGTTGCTATTTTTTAGTTAAAATATGGACTATACTATCTTATATTTTAATTTATTATAAGTAGAGATAATTATTCTAGAAATTTGTTGGTGATGCTAATAGTTTTTAACTAAATTCTATTTTATTATTTTAACTATTGGTGAAAAAAAATAGAAAAGTAAGAAGCATATACTGGGAAACGGTCATATGATACGTTATAATGATTGTGCTTGACATGTTGTGGTTAATTCTAAAGGGGCAAATATGTTGTCGTTAATAAGTTAATCTCACATTGTATTGGTGATTATTTACAAATGTGTCTACATTCACACATTCATAGTTGTGTGGTGCATCTATAATTGGTGTTTAGAGATCCTTGCGAAGATTTTGAGTAAGTGATGTTGCTTGGAAGGATCCATGAAGTCCTTGCAGGTGATTATATTCCAGAATCATTTGCATTGACATATATATTAAGTAATAAGACTTGTTTGTGTATGATTAACATTTTATAAAGTGTGATTAGCGTTTTATAAAAATAATTGATAATTGTTTGTGTATGATTAGCATTTGCATTGGTGAATGTGATTAACGTTTTATAAAGATAATTGATTTATTGTACCTCCTACTACTTTTTGTTGTGAAAATAAGTGTTATTAATTATGTAGATAGTGTAATATTATTTTTATTTATTAGTAAGTAATTTGGAGATGACATTCTCAATTTACTCGTGCATCCGGATGAGTTTTCGAAAGAATAGAATAGATAGAACATTTCTTTTTAAATTCTAGAATAGGTAATCATGATCAACTTTAGGGAATTTATTTCTTTTAATTTATAAATTATGAGTTAATTTTTTTATATCGCCACAAAGTATAATTTACGTAAAGAATAACAAAAACTATGGTTTATAAAATATATGTTGGCACAAAGTATAATTTATATCAAGAATAACAATAATTATCTAACATACAAAGTCAATTAAAGAAGATTAGTCAATAAAAGTTAGTTCAAATAATAAGAATTTGACTCATATTCATATGATTGTGGTTCAACTTTTATTATCGATGTGATGACTTCTTTAATTGATAATCTATAAATACATCCGTCAACATTCTTTAAATTTTTAACTTCGAATAGTTCCAAAAACTTAATTTATCTAAATTTTTATTTAATAATAATAAAAAGAAAATAGAGGAGGTTAGGAAACACAAATGTCCACCAAGCCCCTGAGAACCCTTCACCAAAACCAAAGGAAAAATACATTACATGAAAGCAACAACAAACGACAGGTTCCCCTCTATTTATTGATTTTGTGAAAACTTATACAAAAATGATGGTTAAAGACTTATAACTACTAGCTAAAACTGAAATAACAAAAAAATGAAAACTCTCAAATACTCTAACTGAATCATAACTAACTCTTAAAGTCTATACAAAGGAGAGCTAAGATGTAACTATCAGTGAGTTTGCATATGCATAAATATGATAAGTTATCATAATAAAGTATTCAAGAGGATTGATCCAGTGTTGATTTAGCTCAACGTTGAAGCTTTTGACATGTGATTTCAACCACCACCAAGATAAAATTTTGATATGATTAATCATATGGCGTAAAACATATAGCTTGCTGCCTAAAAATTATGTAATTTATAGCTCTCCAAATAGATATGATAATTTTGATATGATAAATCTGATGTAGGATACCAAATTCCTTTCCAACAGCTTTTATATTTATATATGCAAAAATAAAAAATTGTGCAGCAGGAGACCTTAGATCAAATAGGCTTCAAAAGGATAGGTATGGATACTAATATCATGTGAGGCCCTTATTCACACACGTTTTATATCCTAAAATATGAATGTATACAAATTTTTACAATGAATGTGCATTGTTTCAGTTGGATATGTTTGAATTTAAAATTTTCAAGGGGTAAGTCTATATATTGTTTAAATTTTAAATAATTTAAAAGAATAATATGATAGATGATTGTATAATATTTTAATGACACTAAATTTTGTATTAGAAATTTTTTTAATTAAAAATAAAAAAATAATTCTTTCCGTTAGAATCTTTCAATCCAAATATAAAAATTATGAAGACCTTATCCAAGATTGAACATTAGGAATATGACTCAAGTGATCCCATAACAGATGACTCAACGAATATTGGATAGACAAATTCTAATATCATCCTAAAATTTATATTTGACTTAATTCAACGTGACAAGTGATATCTTTCCATTATAACCATATTTTCATGTCTAATATCTCTTCCATGTGAGATCCTCAACAACATTTCATGAATGCTAACTGAAATAGGTGTCTGTATCACTAACATTAGTAACATTGTACATATATGTTATCTAATCTATACATGCTATTAATAAATACCTAAATCATTTTCTATAAGAGTAAAAAAAATAAAAATTCCAGTGTGAAAGTAACAGTTGATAGTCATAGCTTTATTTAAGAATACACTAGAAAGTTAGGATCCTTTCTTTGGAGTTGAAATTCATATAGATAGGTGAACTATCCTTTATTAACAGTAAAGAGAGTGGAGATGCATGATGTGGATTTATGTTCCACAGGTAGATTTTCCCACAACTTCATAAAAGTAGGATCCTTTGAAAACACATCCTTGGTTAATTCTTCTCCTTTCTCAGTCCACTTTTTAATATCTTGCTCACGTTTAAGAATCCTTTCCTTAACATCTTCAAAAGGTTTCTTGTTACTAATCCAGCTACAAAGCTCCTCCACCTCAGCCCAAATGCTTGATTCTGTTATATCTTCTTTTGGCAACCTTTTTGCATGCTCCAACCATCTTTGAGTGTATCTATACCTCTTTGGCCTAGCCTTGTTCATGTAAGGTCCTGTAATTAGAAAGAAAAAAACAAATCTCACATTGATAACAAATACATATACAACTCTATAAGAGTTTATAAAGACTGACATATTTCACATTACAGGTCGGTTTTGTAAGGATAAATTATGACTAATACCTGTGTCTTCATGCTTCAAATGGCGGTAGTAGTTTGCAATATCTAAAGGCTCAACTAGGCGACGAAATCTGGTTCCGAGTATGATCCAATCTTCTCTTCCTTCAAACTCATCTGGAAGTTCATACTTCTTCAACATTTCAATAATCTCATCCCATATTCCTGCTAGCACAAGCCTCTTCACGTTTGCTTGGAAATCTTTTTCATCCTGTTGCACCTTGAATGCATTATAGTAACCTTTTCCATTGTTTACCTCACATATTGCTTTGTACTCTTCCAACTCCCTCATGCTTGCCACACCCTTCTCTTGAACCTCCTTTTTTATTTTCTCCTCATTTCTTTCTTTTTGCTTTTCTAACTCCCCAGCCGCTCGAAGGCATAACCTTGCTCTTACGCTCTGAAATTAGTTTCATGAAAGTAGCACACCAGGGACTAAAAACAATAGTTTTTGAATTTGCAAGAACCGAATCCAAAAATCAAAATTTACAGGAACTAAAACAAAAAAGTGCTAATTGCACAGATTAAATTCATATTCAAACCTATCTATCATTCTTCAGTACAAATATAGTGAGAACACAAAATGCAGCACTAACCTCTCTCACAATAACATGCTCAATCCAATGTTTTAAATCATGAATGGATAAACACGTTGTAATGCAGTCACAAAGACATAAAAACCTCGACATGGTGGCCAAAATCATACACCAAAGTCTGAAACCTTGACTCTGACTTAATATGCTTCCTATATACATATATAGACAGAAAAAGTTAACCACTAACCAGTCCGAGGCCATCCAAGGCGGCTGCAACATCGGCATTAAGACTATCATCAGCAGACAAAGGAAGGTCATCAAGTTTGTCTAAGTACACCACATTTTGCATTCCCAAGCTCTCCTCAATTTCATCTTCATAAGCTAGATGTTGCAATATGCTTTTATTGGCAACTTCAGAAAGTTGCGCCGAATCACTTAATTGAGTAATGTTAAACAGAAGTTGCAAGACAGCATCTGAGTTTTTTACCACAATCAGCTGCCCATTACCTATTAAACATATCAGTTAGTTATACAAGTTAAACACAATAGTTAATCACTTATACTAATTAATTAACTAATATGTCTAATATTACCGTTGCAGAAGATGTAAGTTCCAAAGGGTCTATAAGGGCTTAACTCAACAAAATTTGTTACATTCTCAAGTAACAAATTTGTGCTTCCCATGAGATTACAAGCAGCATGACTTGTAACAATTCCCACATTCCTCATCACAATAGAATAAAATTCACAAGCCACATTGTCATAAGGTTTGGACTTGTTGTTATGACATAAAAGTTGAAGAACATGACCAAAATGTTTCTCAATAGAAGAAAAAGGAGCAAGAAAAATTCTTGGCACTGTGTCATATCTCATGACAAAGTGTATGAAGTTATGAGACCAATTTTCTCTCCTTGAAGCATGAGAGAATATATGGTTACCAATCAAGGGAGAACCAAATGTGATACATAGTGGTGATTTGTGTTGAATTTGTTTCTTTTTTGGGTTAAAATTTTCTTCCAAGGCCCAAAATGTTGTAAGAATGGCCATTACACCTCCTGAAGAGTGCCCTGTGAACACTACTTGTTTTCCTTCTGCTATAGCTTTATTCACCTGCAACACATTTTTTGGTATATTTTCAACCAACCCCATTAGCACAATTCAAAATGATTAATTAAAATTGGAAACGTTTTCTTAACTAAGAATATTTTTTGTTATTAAAATTTTAAGGAGATTTTTTAAACTATGCCACTATTTTTATGTTTTTTATAATTTAAAAAATATACATTAAAATAATTTTGATAAACAATTAAAAATTAATTTTATTGCATGTTTTAAATGTAAAATCTTATTTATGATATATATGTGTAGCCAATAAATTTTTGATTTCTTTTTGTTAAATTCATAATTTTTATATTATTATTTTATATTAAAAAAATTCAATTTTGTAAAAAAAAAACCTCATTTTTAAAAGGTTATTTTAAACCTCTAAATTTGCTAGATCGACACTATCTATTAAATTAATTAAATTATTTTAATTACTTTGAAAACTGGCAGGTAAGCATTTTCAAAAGTAGCAAAAGGATAAAACAGAGGTGTATCTAGTAAGAGTGTATTACATGAATTATTATCACTGTTCAAATCCAAACACAAAAAGTAAATAAAAGATTGTAGGCAAATACATACCTCAGATATAATTGAGGAAAATTTCAATAAGCGATCGAATCTATTAAAAAAAGCTTCATTTACCAAAGCAGGTTCATCATTACCAACACTTTTAAGTGAAGGGAACAAAGCAAGATCAATCTTAGTTTCCCCAAATGGTTTTCTAACAAACCAATCAGTTTCAACCCACGAACATGGAAAGCTTATAAGAAGATAAACTAATTCAGAGGATGTACTTGAAAACTTTTCAGAAATATAAAGCTCCTTTGATTTGTTTTGAGCTTTGAAGGACAAACTACATGCTTTCTTGATAACCTCTTCGTTCAATCCTATGTTGTCTCCAAGTAACCTTCCAGACATGTTTCGATTAAATTTGTGTTTGCTTCATTTGTTTCTTATGAATCATATTTATATTGTCAGTGGAGAAAGAAAATAGAAAGTACTAAGTTGACCAATACTCAACTTATCGCAGTTTCGGAGAAGCTTGTTTTTATAGTCAATTTCTATATGGGAATTAATCGGAGATTCGGAATGATTGGATGGTGAAATTACTTAATTGACGGGAATGACTTGTAAGTACTAAGTCCATACCAATCTTCTAACTGGGCTCCATAATGACTTGTTATTCACTGTTTTTTTTCTAAAGGATTATTCAGTATTGTTAGTTGTTACCGTGACTAAAAAAATAATTAAGAAAATATTAAAATTAAAAATAAAATTTGCATGAATATGCTATGTCTTACGTTCTAATTTAAGACATAATATTTAAAATGTTCACATTTTGTTAGTTGAGATACTTCGGACGCATGTTTAATATAATAAGACATAATATTTAAAATGTTCACATTTTGTTAGTTGAGATACTTCGGACGCATGTTTAACTATATTATTTAACTAATTTATTACTATCATGTTAACTATTAATGAATAGAAATTGAATACATAAAAAATGTGATTCATATATTTCATATATTAAGGTTTTGGATAAAGATGTAGCGTAAAAAAAGGTGATTCATATAGTTATTAATACATTAAAGTTTTGGATAAAAATATAGTGTCAAAGTCTTTTGTAATCTTAAAACATTTGATTCGTTGTTGTTTTTGTGACTTAAATTCTCTAATAAGTGGTATAGGAGTAGCTTTGGTAATTTAATTTGATTTGAGAGCGAGGATGGATGTTGATGGATTAGATCGATGTACTTATAAGACATGTCAATATATAACAAATATGATTCATATATCTATTCTGATAAGCTTTTAAAGTTTTGAGTGAATATTTAGTGTCAAAATCTCATGTGATATTTGAATATTTAATATGTTTGTGCTCTCATGCCCTCGGACTTTCCCAACAACTCTTGCTTCAAAATATGTTTTTGAATTTATTATTCGGCCCTTTATAAAATTTTGGTAATTTTAGTTTTATCAAAAACATTCATATTCCTCGTCTCATTATAAATATTTTAGTTTGAATTATATATCGTTTTTAAGAAAATAAATAGTTATGTTGATTTAAAAAATAAATCAATTTCAATTATTCAAATATACTCTTATTTATTGTAGTTAGTGGCGTAGTTAGATAAATTAATATACAATAAATAATAATAAAATGTTTAATGTTTCATTGATAATATAAAAATAAAAATAATATAAGACACTTAAATATGACAAGCAACCAAGTATTTTTTAATTTTGTTGTTAACAATTATCTTAAAATAACTAGATATAATGTTAACTCTAAGTAAAGATGAGATGACCGACCACTTTTTTTTTATTTAAATACCATATTTTTTTACTTAAATTGTGTATAATTTAAATTATATAAATACTTACCGGGAAAAAAAAATATATAATACAAATAAAATAAATACATGTGATTGTATAAAAGTTGTATGCCTTGATATTAACAAAGGTTGTAATAACCACTCTCATTTGCATCAATAAAAGTTGTATTTATTATTTGTTCATTGCATTTATTGAAAAAAAGACAAAAGTACTTTGTTTTTCTCCTTTAACTTTTCCCCTTTCTAATCTTTCATTTCTTCACCTTTATCAAAACAAAGTCACTTTTACCATTTTCAAAAAACTGTCACCAATTCGTTTTATTTTTTATTTCACTCATTTTTCAATCTCCATTTTTTATTTTCTTTCTCTCATGCATTACAATCTTTTTCCTTTCTTACATGCATTCCATTTTTTCTTTTTCCCATCCATTTTCTTAAATTCAACATTATTTTTCCTCTTTCTCCAAACCTTTCACTTCAGTTTTATTATTTATCTTAGACATATCAAGAATCGACTTCAGGATAAAATATATTGAATTGATGTTTACTTTTAGAGTTTAATATATTTTTAATCTTTAAAAAAATTTTAAATTTATTTTAATCCTCATAAAAATAGATACTTTTTTAGTCCTATAAAATTATCATGCAATAGATATATGAGTCGTCAGTCTTATATATTTAACATTATCATATTTTTAATCATTGTAGAACTTAATCACTCACATAAATCTTGATAATCTTAGGATCTTCAACTATTGGAATTTAAGTGTGAGTGATTAGTTTCACGTCGACTAAGAATTAAGGAAATATTAGATATATAAGAGTAATGACCCATATATCAATTGACTTAAAGTCTTTGGTTGAGATGTGGTGTCAAAGTCTCTTAGGAATTCGAAACGTTTAACCCATTGTTGATGTCGCACTTCCCCGAACACCTCAACAAGTCTAGTGTTGTAGGTCTCACTTGAAGGGAATTGTTATTAGTCCTAAATTGACTAGAAATGAAGATTCTGAATGTTTAGCCCATTGTTGATGTTGTCATGTCCCCAACAACAACATGTACTTATCAAAGATATTAGGAATATATGAATTTATATATTGATAGTCTTTTGACGACGATCCTAAATAGTCTCTAAACATTATGAAAAGTGAAACAGATGCGCGAGCACCCGTTGACGTGTGGTTGTTCTTCAACCTAAAGAGTGAATCAAACAAATTTTTATTGATAAAATTTCAAAATAATTATCATACACGAAATAATTTGCCACTTATAAGATTAAATTATCATACACATAATAAGTCGTCGTTGATAAAAAATTTAAAATAACTATTATACACGGGATAAGTTGTCACTATGAGATTGAATTATCATATCCAATTAGGGTTCCTGTTATTCCCAAATCAGCCATGAATAACATTCACTTATATTGAACACATGTTAATTAATTAAATAGAACTAATCATCCAATTAGAATCCTAATTAGTCTTATTACTTAATTTATCACTAATCAATTAAGACTCTTAATTGATAAATACTTAATAGAATTAAACAAATATATATGTCCACATAATAATATTGGAATATAATAATTACTTAAAATATTAATAAAATATTCCAACAATATGTTGAGTCATCATCTTGAATTATCACTTATGAGATTAAACTATCATATACATATAAATTTTCGCGAATAAATTTTTTAAAACAATTATCATATATGAAACAAGTTATCACATATAAAATTAAACTATCATACACAAAATAAATTCTTACTGATAAAAATTCAAAATAACTATCATACACGAGATAAAATCTCACTGATAAAAATTCAAAATAACTATCATACATAGAACAAGTTCTCAATTATAAATTTTTTAAAATAGTTATCATACATGGCACAATTATTATACATGAGATAAATTGTTAATAATGAGATTGAACTATCATACACATGACAAGTGTACCAAACCGTTCGAGTAATAATAGAGATAAATATAAATTGTGTCTATTGAGATTGTTATTAATTTAGTAACTCAACAAAGTTGTAAACACTTAGTTAACAAAAGGTTTACAAGTGAATTTATAATTTGAATAAACGTAAAATTAAATAAAAAGAATTAAATAAGACAGAAACGATTAGAAAATTCAAATTATCATATTTTCACTGTGTAAATATTAATTCACTATTTTAGCAATATAACTTATTTGTTTTTGACAATGTAATAAACTAGATTAAAACTAAATCTTTAGTTCAAAATCTCATTTTAATAACAAGACATTCTAATTTGTTAGGTGATTAAGTTTTTTTATTTAAAATATATACGAATTTTAACTTTTTAGACGCATATTGATATTTTATATTCCTATAAAAATATTGAAGCTTGAATATCTATTTTGGTTGTAGTTATTATACATTATTTCCCAATAACAAAATAATACATAAATTCAATTTTATAATGTTAAAACACATAAATACATGAAAAACAAAATAGATGAGTGGTTAAACATTTTATAAATGCATAAATAGTATATAAAAATCAAATTATATCTAAAGAGATTATCTATCACTAATCAACAATTAAATTATCTACTCATTTTCATATAAATAATAAACATGAAAAAGAAAATAAACCCAAAAAAATTAAAATATATCTTTATATTAAAGAAAAATAGACATTGAAATCGCGGTATCTTTAGTGAATTATTGTTCCGTTGTTATCTTAATGCATAGTTGCATAATATAAATACACAAAAACACCATTATTCAAATACATAGAAACACTATGTACCAAGGCTACAATTTATTTAATTTAGCATAGCCATAGTGTTTTAAGGAGTCGTGGTTGAAGATGGTTGGGAGAAGATTGGGAAAGTGAAAGGATTTTTGGGAAATGGAGGAGACGTGATTTGTGGGGATGATGGAAAATTGGGCATATATGGAATTGAAAATAATCGTGTTTTTCGTTTAGTAAAAGTACTTGTTTGCAAAAGATGCGAACTGCTAGGCTCAAGCTCATGCTTGAGAAGATCAAAGCAAGAAAGAAAATTATGATGAAGGAATTCTTTGAGGCCATGACGAATAATATTACAAAATATGAGAAAGGATAAAATATGCTGTGGGATTGTATAAGAAGCTAAAGGTGAGTTATTGGTATTATATAGAGTTAGAGTATGGATTTTGAGCGAAACTAGTTTGATTAATCAACAATAGTTTTAGCAATTTTTGTGTTTGTTAGTTGACTTTCTTGTATTTGAATAAATAATTTTATTACGTTGGATATAGAGTTGTTTGACGTTATTAGTTAGAGTATGGACTAATTTCTATTTTAACTTTTTATATATATTTTTCTTTTATCGAAAGTAATCATATTTGAGACGCATCAAATCATTATAAGTAGATATTTTTTTTTAGTAAAGTTTCAAACTCGGGTTCTTCACATTGTTAGAGATAGACCGATTTTTATTTTATATGTTACAAAAAGAAAAATGATCAAAGGAAGGAAGGAGAAAGATACAACCAAAATGTGTTCATCTCTTTATCGAAATTTTGTTAGTTTTAGGATTTAGAGAGAATTGAAGTTGGTTAATTTATTTTATCGAGTTCACTATATTTTTGAAACATCAACTAATAGTGCTACAATTAGTTGATTATGTAATATAACAAATGAAAAAAGGGGTCCATTGGATCACCACGGATATGGATGAAAAAAGAAATTTATCGCAAGTGTTGAGGCAAAATCATAATTAATGTTTTGAAGATAAACAAACAAGTTAATTAATTTGTAATCACGATTCTAATTGTGTTGCTATTTAACATGTGATTTTGAGTGTATTATTCGAAGATAGGTAGTCTGTTGGTAGAATGGCCTCTATCCTTAGGAAGTTGTACACAATATTATTAACCAAATTATCCAATTTCTTCCTAAGTGATGAACTTAATATTAAAACCAACTTGTTTAATATTAATTCCAATTTAACAATAATAGATTCAAAACTGAGATTCAAGAACACATGTATTATCACGATAAAGAGTATACAGATAGAGAAGTGTGCACCAGGGATTTTTATACTAGTTCAACTATTTATTCGATAGTCTACATCCAGTCCCGAAATCACTTACTGATTCCAGCCTTTACTAGAAATGACGAAATCACTTACTGATTCCAGCCTTTACTAGAAATGATTTGAGTATGTTTACAGACTTTCCAGATAGAGATCTCTTTTAGATGATCACACACACTCTAAAAGATGACCACCAGTTTCACAATACTGGATTTCCACTCTCTTTCTTTTACAAAGATGGTTCTTTCAAAAAAGACTAAAACACTTTATTCAATCACAATGAATTCTCACACTAAGTATTTGTCAATAATGTTTGTGAGTTACAACAATTTTTTTTAAAGTGTATTTTTCGAAAAGCTAATGAAAAACTTTCAGTTCTTTTTGTGTGTTCTAAAAATTGTGATTGATTCAGTTTATATAGTTTTAGAAAAATTTCAGAAAAATCGATTTCCCAATCGAGTTTATTAATGCGTATTACCAGATCAATCGATTTCCTAATCAATTTCGCATTTCTTGTTTTTCATGAAATTCTTGAAATAGATGAACTAATCGATTTGCTAATCGATTTTTTAATGCATATATCAGAAATTGATACTCAGTTCATATCAGAGTCGATTGAATAATCGATTATATTGTTTTGTTCAAAATGCGAGATCAAACAATCGATTACTCAGTCGATTCACTTTCATTAACATAATCGATTTGGCAATAGGCTAATTTCTCCCTGTAACTCAGACACTTAATCAAATCGATTTGCCAATCGACTGATTTGTCCATGTAACTCAGATATTTAATTAAAATAGATGTGCCAATCGATTATGCAATATGTTTCTGATAAATGATGAATTAATTAATTCATGCAATTGATTAACTAATTGATTAGTAGAAAGCTTGTAACTTAAGAAAAGTATATCAATCGATTGTCCAATCGATTTCTTTTAATCATAGAACACAGGTCTGATAAAAACATTTAAGTAATTGATTTGCTAATTGATTAACTCAGTGAAAACTTTGTTCTATGAATCAGAAAATTGATTAACCAATTGATTTACCAATTGATTGATTAACACACTTATTTTATGATTTCAATTTTAATTGGCAAATATTAGATGTGTGAAATCATAATGATGAATCTAACTAATAAACACTATGAACAATATACAAATTTACACATAATCTTCAAGCCTTGTATGGTATGATCAATCTTTGCTTGATTGCTTGAGATCCAAGATTTGTCCAAGTGTAGTGTTTGATTCTTTCCTGAAATGTATCTCAACCCAAACTGTTAGATTAATCATTGTATGTTTGGAAGTTATATCAAAATCATAGTCAAGGAGGCATATATCTTACAATCTCCCCCTTTTTGATTAAATGACAAACATACAATTTAACTTTGAGTTTACATTTCAAAATTAAAACTTAACTTTATAATAACTCTTATTTAAAACTCCCCTTGAATTATAGAATTCATAATTCATTTCAATTTCAAATTTCAGATTCAATTTTCAGTATACATGATAAGATAAGCATAAAAACAAGTTAAATTCATTCAAATTCTCCAATTTAAATTCATTCAAATTCTCCCCCTTTGTCATTAAATTCAAAAAGATAATACAAGAGAGAATAATGATTCAAAAGCTATTATAAGAGATATACTGAAGAAAAAAAATTATAAAACAACAAAGAAAACAAAAGCCTAAACAACTAATCTAGGGCTGTTCCTCATTATCACCAATGAGAGATGTAGAGACTGCTATATTAGCCTTAGCAAGTGTCTCCTCACCATGAGATTCAGAACTATCAAGGTTGATAGAAGTTGTTTCTTCAATTGCTTGTGTGTCAATGTCAACTATGTCTTCAAATGACATCTTGAGACCCAAATGGTCTTGAATGGCATTTACATCTTGAACAACTGAGTTGAGGGTTGCTTGGAGTTGCATAAGGGAGGCTTCCACCTTAGCATTGTGTGCAGCCTGAGACTCCATAAGTTCCAACAACTTAGCTAAAACCTCATATTGGTTTTCAGCTTGCTCAACTTGTTCAGCATTTAGTTGAGCCCTTGTCCAAATACCATTGATCTTCTTCAATTACATTTGGTTGACAATTGACTCACCAAAAATCAGAGTTGTCTTTAATGATTCTTCATTAACAACTGATATTTTGAAGTGTCTCAGAATCTTGGTGATCAGCTGAGGGTAAGGGAGCATTAGCTTTCCTTGTGCTATTTCTAACATATTAACCAGCACAATCCACGCCCAACTCATCTTGAGTTCCTTGTAAAGGCCCCAAAGAAGAGTAATGTCAAGCTTATGAACTATGGCATGGTTCCCTGATCTAGGTACCAACATTCTGGATAGCACATACATCAGCATCCTATGCTGGACCTTCATTTGACCAATTAGGAGAGATGTTCTTTCCACAAACCCTTCAACCATCAAGTCTTGAATGGTTGTGTATCCCTAAAAGTCATAGAAATTTTCTTGCCTTTAACTTCAGACTCAAATCCAATGTCTATGAGGGTGAAGTTCGAGTAGAAGGCTCTATAAGTCTTGGATAGATTTCCAAAGGGCATGAGAGAAAATCTACCAATCCATGAAATCTGAGATGGTGTTGGAAGGTGAATCCATTTGCATCAAAGTAGGCAAAATCCAGAGTTCTTGCCTCCTGGATTTTCCTCTTTAGGAATGCAGGGGGAAGAACAATGTCCTCAATAGGTTTGCCTTTAGGAGGTTGAGGCTTCTTTGGCTGAGGGGAAGAGGTGGTTTTCTTCTTCTTTTGGGTTGGCCCCTTCATGGCATCACCCATTAGCTTTTCTGTTTGAGGAACCTTCCTCTTTTTGGTTTTTCCTTGGTTAGTGGCAATGGCTTTCC
The DNA here is from genome assembly GCA_037974835.1 of Cicer judaicum. Taxonomy (NCBI): domain Eukaryota; kingdom Viridiplantae; phylum Streptophyta; class Magnoliopsida; order Fabales; family Fabaceae; genus Cicer; species Cicer judaicum. Next base: position 3,777,115 of record JBBPBS010000249.1, read on the forward strand.
CTTTATCCTTTGCCAAAATCTTCTGAGTGGGTATAGGAACTCTTTTTGTAGGAGGGGAAGTAGGTTGAGGAGAAGGAGTTCTACCACTAGAGGTTGAGGAAGAGGTGGTTTTCTCACTTGTTTGTTTAACTCTTTCCATTAGAGAGATTTGGGAAGCTTGAGAAGTTTGAGAAGTATCAAAGCACAGAGAAATCGAGTTTGGGGAGAGTTTGATAGTGAAAATGTGTTGAGAAATCGATTTAGGGATTTAAATGGTATTGTTCAGAGTCGATTTCTAAATCAATTTTATTACACATTTGCATACAAAACTTCGATTGCCAAATCGATTTTGTTACCGTTATTGAAGGGAAATGAAAGGTTTCAGTTACAGTTGCCTCCTACAGCTAGTATTTTGCAACAGTCATATTGCAAATCGATCCCAAATCAATTTTCTTAAGTAAATGTTCAATGGATAAATCGATGTCTAAATTGATTTCCATATCAGTTCAGGAAAACTTCTCATAACAGCATCGATTTCCAAATCGATTTCTTTAAAGATATTGACCAGTGCATGTATTCTAATCGACTTATTTGGCTTGCAGTTTTTATAATTTGACAAAATCGATTACCAAATCGATGCACGTGTTTGAGTTTGGAAAATTTCTCAAATATTTGGATTTCTGGGAGAAATAATCGATTATAAAATCGATTTTTTAAAACGATTTTCCATATCCTCAATCGATTCACCAATCGATTGGATTGATGTATATTTTGTCACATCGATTTTGGTTCAGCAGTTATTGCTACCACAGATCACTAAATCGATTATGAAATCGATTGTCGTGTTTTATATTTTGACAATTGAGAAACTTTGTAGCATAAATCGCTTGTGAATTCGATTTTGTAAAACTGATTTGAAATTTTGACACAGGATAATCGATGTGCAAATCGACTTATCTATTGCAAGTTAGTAAATTTAGAGAAAACATCAATGTCTCAATCGATTTTCTACGGAGATCATATTTCATTTTGATCAATTATACCAAGTTTCATTCTAATATAGAAGAAAATTTCTTTGGGTAGGGCTTTGGTAAAGATATCAGCTAATTGATCAGATGTGTTAATATATTCAAGCATGATATTACCATTTTGGTATTGATCCCTAATGAAATGATGTCTAATCTCTATATGCTTTGTTCTTGAGTGCATAACAGGATTCTTTGTGATATTTATGGCACTAGTGTTGTCACACATTATTGGCACAGTTCCAAGATCAACACCAAAGTCAGAAAGGTGTTGTTTCATCATTATATTTGTGCGCAACAACTTCCAGCAGCTACATATTCAACCTCAACTATTAAAAGTGCAACACTATTTTGCTTCTTGCTATGCCAAGATACAAGTGAATTCCCTAATAGATGGCAAGTGCCAGATGTACTTTTTCTGTCTAATTTGCAACCAACAAAATCAGAATCAGAATAGCCAACAAGAGTGCAAGTTGATCCCTTAGGATACCATAAACCTAGATTGTTGGTTCCTATTAGATATCTGAAAATTCTTTTGACTGCACTTAGATGGGATTCCTTAGGATTAGCTTGATATCTTTCACACATGCAGACACTAAACATACTGTCAAGTCTACTAGCTGTAAGATATAATAAAAATCCTATCATGCCTCTAAACATGGTCATATCCACAGATTTTCCCTTTTCATCTTTATCCAAATGACAAGCTTGACTCATGGGTGTATCAATAGATTTAAATTTATCAAAGCCAAACTTCTTTAAGAGATCATTACAATACTTGATTTGACTTAGGAAAATACCATTCTTGCTTTGATTGATTTGAAATCCTAAGAAGAAGGTTAATTCTCCCATCATGGACATTTCAAATCTTCCTTTCATCATAATTTCAAATTCTTTGCAAAGCTTACTGTTTGTGGATCCAAAAATTATGTCATCAACATAAATTTGAACAAGCAGAATTTCTTTTCCCTTTTTCTTTATAAAGAGTGTTTTATTAACATTTCCTCTTAAATTTGTTTTGCTGTATGAGGAAATTACTGAGTTTTTCTATACCAAGCTCTTAGAGCTTGTTTCAATCCATAAAGAGCTTCTTTTAGTTTATAAATATGGTTTGGAAAAGCAAGATTCTCAAATCCTGGAGTTTGACTAACATAAACCTCCTCTTGGATATCTCCATTTAGAAAAGCACTCTTTACATCCATTTGATATAATTTAAAATCCATGATACAAGAATAAGCAAGCAAAATCCTAATTGCTTCTAATCTGGCTATAGGAGCATAAGTCTCATCATAATCAATACCTTCCTCGTGGTTGTAGCCTTTAGCAACTAGTCTAGCCTTATTTCTTGTTATTACTCCATTCTCATCCATCTTATTCCTAAACACCCATCTAGTTCCAATAATATGTTTGTTTTTTGGTTTAGGAACTAAGATCCATACTTTGTTTCTCTCAAATTGATTAAGCTCTTCTTGCATGGAAATTATCCAATCATTGTCCAAGAGAGCTCCTTTTATATTCTTAGGTTCTACTTGAGAAACAAAAGCTGTGAAATTACAGAAGTGTCTAAGCGATTTTCTAGTAGCAATCCCTTTAGAAATTTCTCCTATGATGTTGTCAATATGATGGTTTTTGTTGAATTTCCATTCCTTAGGTAAGTCATCTTCCCTTATAGGTTCTATATAATCAATGTTAGTTGGAGGTAATGTTTCATTTGGTTCTGTTGAATCTGATTCTACAATTTCATCAAGAGAATCACCAATTGTAAGAGGGGTACTGTTCAAGTTTTTGGTAAACATTTCATCAAATTTTACATGAACAGATTCCTCTAGTTTTAGTTCCTTTATTGTAGATCCTATAAGCCTTACTAGATTGTGAATATCCTAGCAAAATTCCCTCATCTTCCTTAGATTCAAATTTCCCTAGATGCTCTTTTCCATTATTCAGTACAAAACACTTGCATCCAAAGACTCTAAAATAGGCAATGTTTGGTTTTCTACCTTTGTATATTTCATAGGGTGTTTTTCTAAGGATAGGCCTAATTAGAACTCTATTTATCACTGTGTTTATTGCATCAGCCCAAAAGTATTTTGGAAGCTTAGAGTCATTAAGCATTGTTCTAGCGAGTTCTTCTAGAGCTCTATTCTTCCTTTCTACAACTCCATTCTGTTGTGGAGTTCTTGGGGTTGAGTAAATGTGGTGAATTCCTTTTTGATCACAATAATTGTCAAAAGATTCATTTTGAAATTCTCCACCATGATCACTCTTAATGGAAATTATTTTCTGATTCTTCTCATTTTGAACTTGATTTGCAAAATTTTTGAAAATTGAGAAGACATCACTTTTGTGAGACAGAAAATAAGTCCATGTATATCTAGAGAAATCATCAACTAAAACATAGCCATAAAGATTTCCTCCAAAACTTTTTACTTGAGGGACCAAATAGATCTATGTGAATCAATTGTAGAACTCTATTAGTTTATACTAAGTCTATTGGCGGGAAAGAGGACTTTACCAATTTACTTTTCTCACAAGAGTCATATAATTTGTCCTTAGGGAAAGAGGACTTTACCTACCACTAGTTGTTTGCTAACAAGTTTGTTAAGATGGTTTATATGTATGTGAGCTATTCTCTTGTGCCACAACCAATCTTCGTCAGATTTAGATAACAAACAACAAACATTATTTGCAGGCAAAGAGTCAAGATCAATCATGTATATATTATTTACCCTTTCACCTACCAATTTTATGCTATCATCTTCCTTGTGCTCAAGTGTACAAGTGTGTGATGTAAAATATACCTGGTAGCCTTTATCGCAAAGCTGACTAATGCTAAGCAAGTTGTGTTTCAAACCTTTTACATAGAGAACATCCTTGATTACTATTGATTCACTCCCTATGTCTCCAATACCAAGTATTTTGCCTTTGTTGTTGTCACCATACTTTACATATCCTCCTTCTTTCAAATTCATAGATATGAATTTTGATTTGTGTCCAGTCATATGCTTGGAACATCCACTGTCTAGGTACCATGAGTGAGTTTTGGATGTCAAGTAGGCCTGCAAAACAGAATTCAGACTTTGGTATTAGGTACCCAATTTAGATTGGGTCCTTGAGGGTTAGTCTCAATCACATGTTTCTTTACTCTCCAAACTTGTTTCCATCCCTTGTCAGCAAGCTTTTTCAGTTTACAATCAAAAGATATATGTCCTTTTTTGCAACAAAAATGGCATGAAAAAGCAGAGGATGTACTTTGAGTTGGTTTAATGAAAACATCATGAATTGGCTTTGATCCAGCAAATTTATGATTCTTTTGAGCATTCCTATTGGTTTATAGCCAATTCCAGATTTTTCATTTGCATTCTTTTGGTTGCCAAGAAGAACATTCAGGTTGTTTCTACCACTAGTAAATTTTGCTAAATCAAATTGTAGTGATTCAACCTTTCTTTCAAGTTCAGTAAAACTAGTGAGTCTATCATGTGCTTTCTTTTTTAAAAGTGCATTCATGTCTTCAAGCAACTTATGATCCTTTTTGATTTCTTCATACATCATGCACTGTTTTTCTAACATTTTCTTAGTGCAAATCAATTGTTTGACTACCTTAATATGTTCATCATGCAATTCATTGAAAGCATCATGCAATTCTTCATAAGAGGGATTAGAGGTAGTACTTACATCGCTATTTGAATCTAAGTTAGTGTTGGCCATTCGACACAAGTTTGCTTCTTCTTCTTCTGAAGTTTCAGAAGATTCTTCATCATTGTCATTCACAGCTATGTAGGCTCTTTTAGTTTTTGAAGATGGTTAATCCTTGCCTTTAGCTTTCACAAACTTGTTTCTATTTTGTAGTTGAAAACATTCAGATTTAATGTGGCCTGATTTTCCACATTCATAGCAGGTTATCACCTTGCTATCATTTGTCTCATTCTTGTTGAAGCTTTTTGTCCTTGAATTGGATCATTTCCTTGGTTGGTTTCCTTTCTTCTTTAGAAATTTCTTGAACTTTCTAACCAATATTCCGATTTCAGGTTCTTCATCAGTTTCACTCTCGGAATCATCAGTACAGGTTTCTGGTTCAGATTTAGTTTATGAGCTTGAGCTTTCAGAGATAGTCCCTTCCTTTTCCGATCAGTTTTCTCTGACTCATTCAACCGGTGCAGTCTGATTTCAAATCAAGAAAAAATCTTAATTCTCCCATCAGTCTGATTTCAAATTCATTTTGCATGAGGTTAGAAAAACATTCACACATATTTTCATTTGTAGATATACAGATTACGTCGTCAACATATATTTGAACAATCAATAAATCATCTTTTACAGTTTTTTTGAAGAATGTAGTGTTAATTTGTCCTCTTGGGAATTCATTTTCTTTTAAGAAGGAATTTGACCTCTCATACCAAGCTTGAGGGGCTAGCTTTAATCTGTTAAGAGCTTTTGAGAGTTTAAACACATGGTTAGGTTTTTCTCGTTCACAAACCAGGATGTTGGTGAATATATACTTCTTCATTTAAAAAAACTATTCAAAAAGGCACTTTTAACATCTATTTGGAATAGTTTAATACCTTTGTGAGTGACATAAGCAAGGAGTGTTATGATAGCTTCAAGTCTAGAAACCGGTGCAAAATTTTCAGCATAGTCAATTCCTTCTTGTTGATTGTATCCTTGTGCCACTAGTGTTGCTTTGTTTTTTATAACTTTTCCCTGCTCGTTTAATTTATTTATAAATATCCATCTTGTTCCAATGACAATTTTGTCTTGAAGATTAGGCACTAAATTCCATACGTCGTTCCTTTCAAAATTATGACAATTCTTCCACCATAACCTCCACCCATGATTTGTCAATAATTATTTGATCAATTGTTTTTTGTTCAACTTGAGAAATCACAGCCATGTTGATTATGTTTCCTTTCAAAGATTGTCTGGTCATAGCCTTTTAATATCAGTTCAGGAAAACTTGATGACCAACATTCCGATTTCAGGTTCTTCATCAGTTTCACTCTCGGAATCATCAGTACAGGTTTCTAGTTCAGATTTACTTTATGAGCTTGAGCTTTCAGAGATAGTCCCTTCCTTTTCCGATCAGTTTTCTCTGACTCATTCAACCGGTGCAGTCTGATTTCAAATCAAGAAAAAATCTTAATTCTCCCATCAATCTGATTTCAAATTCATTTTGCATTAGGTTAGAGAAACATTCACACATATTTTCATTTGTAGATCCACAGATTACGTCGTCAACATATATTTGAACAATCAATAAATCATCTTTTACAGTTTTTTTGAAGAATGTAGTGTTAATTTGTCCTCTTGGGAATTCATTTTCTTTTAAGAAGGAATTTGACCTCTCATACCAAGCTTGAGGGGCTAGCTTTAATCTGTTAAGAGCTTTTGAGAGTTTAAACACATGGTTAGGCTTTTTCTCGTTCACAAACCAGGATGTTGGTGAATATATACTTCTTCATTTAAAAAAACTATTCAAAAAGGCACTTTTAACATCTATTTGGAATAGTTTAATACCTTTGTGAGTGACATAAGCAAGGAGTGTTATGATAGCTTCAAGTCTAGAAACCGGTGCAAAATTTTCAGCATAGTCAATTCCTTCTTGTTGATTGTATCCTTGTGCCACTAGTGTTGCTTTGTTTTTTATAACTTTTCCCTGCTCGTTTAATTTATTTATAAATATCCATCTTGTTCCAATGACAATTTTGTCTTGAAGATTAGGCACTAAATTCCATACGTCGTTCCTTTCAAAATTATGACAATTCTTCCACCATAACCTCCACCCATGATTTGTCAATAATTATTTGATCAATTGTTTTTTGTTCAACTTGAGAAATCACAGCCATGTTGATTATGTTTCCTTTCAAAGATTGTCTGGTCATAGCCTTTTAATATCAGTTCAGGAAAACTTGATGACCAACATTCCGATTTCAGGTTCTTCATCAGTTTCACTCTCGGAATCATCAGTACAGGTTTCTAGTTCAGATTTACTTTATGAGCTTGAGCTTTCAGAGATAGTCCCTTCCTTTTCCGATCAGTTTTCTCTGACTCATTCAACCGGTGCAGTCTGATTTCAAATCAAGAAAAAATCTTAATTCTCCCATCAATCTGATTTCAAATTCATTTTGCATTAGGTTAGAGAAACATTCACACATATTTTCATTTGTAGATCCACAGATTACGTCGTCAACATATATTTGAACAATCAATAAATCATCTTTTACAGTTTTTTTGAAGAATGTAGTGTTAATTTGTCCTCTTGGGAATTCATTTTCTTTTAAGAAGGAATTTGACCTCTCATACCAAGCTTGAGGGGCTAGCTTTAATCTGTTAAGAGCTTTTGAGAGTTTAAACACATGGTTAGGCTTTTTCTCGTTCACAAACCAGGATGTTGGTGAATATATACTTCTTCATTTAAAAAAACTATTCAAAAATGCACTTTTAACATCTATTTGGAATAGTTTAATACCTTTGTGAGTGACATAAGCAAAGAGTGTTATGAAAGCTTCAAGTCTGGAAAGCGGTGCAAAATTTTCAGCATAGTCAATTCCTTCTTGTTGATTGTATCCTTGTGCCACTAGTGTTGCTTTGTTTTTTATAACTTTTCCCTGCTCGTTTAATTTATTTATAAATATCCATCTTGTTCCAATGATAATTTTGTCTTGAAGATTAGGCACTAAATTCCATACGTCGTTCCTTTCAAAATGTGACAATTCTTCCACCATAACCTCCACCCATGATTTGTCAATAATTATTTGATCAATTGTTTTTTGTTCAACTTGAGAAATCATAGCCATATTGATTATGTTTCCTTTCAAAGATTGTCTAGTCATAGCCTTTTACTATCAGTTCAGAAAAACTTGATGACCAACATTCCGATTTCAGGTTCTTCATCAGTTTCACTCTCGGAATCATCAGTACAGGTTTCTGGTTCAGATTTACTTTATGAGCTTGAGCTTTTAGAGATAGTCCCTTCCTTTTCCGATCAGTTTTCTCTGACTCATTCAACCGGTGCAGTCTGATTTCAAATCAAGAAAAAATATTAATTCTCCCATCAGTCTGATTTCAAATTCATTTTGCATTAGGTTAGAGAAACATTCACACATATTTTCATTTGTAGATCCACATATTACGTCGTCAACATATATTTGAACAATCAATAAATCATCTTTTACAGTTTACTTGAAGAATGTAGTGTTAATTTGTCCTCTTGGGAATTTATTTTCTTTTAAGAAGGAATTTGACCTCTCATACCAAGCTTGAGGGGCTAGCTTTAATCTGTTAAGAGCTTTTGAGAGTTTAAACACATCGTTAGGCTTTTTCTCGGTCACAAACCAGGATACTGGTGAATATATACTTCTTCATTTAAAAAAACTATTCAAAAAGGCACTTTTAACATCTATTTGGAATAGTTTAATACCTTTGTGAGTGACATAAGCAAAGAGTGTTATGATAGCTTCAAGTCTGGAAACCGGTGCAAAATTTTCAGCATAGTCAATTCCTTCTTGTTGATTGTATCCTTGTGCCACTAGTGTTACTTTGTTTTTTTATAACTTTTCCCTGCTCGTTTAATTTATTTATAAATATCAATCTTGTTCCAATGACAGTTTTGTCTTGAAGATTAGGCACTAAATTCCATACGTCGTTCCTTTCAAATTGTGACAATTCTTCCACCATAACCTCCACCCATGATTTGTCAATAATTATTTGATCAATTGTTTTTTGTTCAACTTGAGAAATCACAGCCATGTTGATTATGTTTCCTTTCAAAGATTGTCTGGTCATAGCCTTTTAATATCAGTTCAGGAAAACTTTCTGACCAACATTCCGATTTCAGGTTCTTCATCAGTTTCACTCTCGGAATCATCAGTACAGGTTTCTGGTTCAGATTTAGTTTATGAGCTTGAGCTTTCAGAGATAGTCCCTTCCTTTTCCGATCAGTTTTCTCTGACTCATTCAACCGGTGCAGTCTGATTTCAAATCAAGAAAAAATTTTAATTCTCCCATCAGTCTGATTTCAAATTCATTTTGCATGAGGTTAGAAAAACATTCACACATATTTTCATTTGTAGATCCACAGATTACGTCGTCAACATATATTTGAACAATCAATAAATCATCTTTTACAGTTTTCTTGAAGAATGTAGTGTTAATTTGTCCTCTTGGGAATTCATTTTCTTTTAAGAAGGAATTTGACCTCTCATACCAAGCTTGAGGGGCTAGCTTTAATCTGTTAAGAGCTTTTGAGAGTTTAAACACATGGTTAGGTTTTTCTCGTTCACAAACCAGGATGTTGGTGAATATATACTTCTTCATTTAAAAAAACTATTCAAAAA
>JBBPBS010000249.1:3786655-3799862 GCA_037974835.1 Cicer judaicum
AGGTTAGAAAAACATTCACACATATTTTCATTTGTAGATCCACAGATTACGTCGTCAACATATATTTGAACAATCAATAAATCATCTTTTACAGTTTTCTTGAAGAATGTAGTGTTAATTTGTCCTCTTGGGAATTCATTTTCTTTTAAGAAGGAATTTGACCTCTCATACCAAGCTTGAGGGGCTAGCTTTAATCTGTTAAGAGCTTTTGAGAGTTTAAACACATGGTTAGGTTTTTCTCGTTCACAAACCAGGATGTTGGTGAATATATACTTCTTCATTTAAAAAAACTATTCAAAAATGCACTTTTAACATCTATTTGAAATAGTTTAATACCTTTGTGAGTGACATAAGCAAGGAGTGTTATGATAGCTTCAAGTCTGGAAACCGGTGCAAAATTTCCAGCATAGTGAATTCCTTCTTGTTGATTGTATCCTTGTGCCACTAGTGTTGCTTTCTTTTTTATAACTTTTCCCTGCTCGTTTAATTTATTTATAAATATCCATCTTGTTCCAATGACAATTTTGTCTTGAAGATTAGGCACTAAATTCCATACGTCGTTCCTTTCAAATTGTGACAATTCTTCCACCATAACCTCCACCCATGATTTGTCAATAATTATTTGATCAACTGTTTTTTGATCAACTTGAGAAATCATAGCCATGTTGATTATGTTTGCTTTCAAAGATTGTCTGGTCATAGCCTTTTAATATCAGTTCAGGAAAACTTTCTGACCAACATTCCGATTTCAGGTTCTTCATCAGTTTCACTCTCGGAATCATCAGTACAGGTTTCTGGTTCAGATTTACTTTATGAGCTTGAGCTTTCAGAGATAGTCCCTTCCTTTTCCGATCAATTTTCTCTGACTCATTCAACCGGTGCAGTCTGATTTCAAATCAAGAAAAAATCTTAATTCTCCCATCAGTCTGATTTCAAATTCATTTTGCATTAGGTTAGAGAAACATTCACACATATTTTTATTCGTAGATCCACAGATTACGTCGTCAACATATATTTGAACAATCAATAAATCATCTTTTACAGTTTTCTTGAAGAATGTAGTGTTAATTTGTCCTCTTGGGAATTCATTTTCTTTTAAGAAGGAATTTGACCTCTCATACCAAGCTTGAGGGGCTAGCTTTAATCTGTTAAGAGCTTTTGAGAGTTTAAACACATGGTTAGGCTATTTCTCGTTCACAAACCAGGATGTTGGTGAATATATACTTCTTCATTTAAAAAAACTATTCAAAAATGCACTTTTAACATCTATTTGGAATAGTTTAATACCTTTGTGAGTGACATAAGCAAGGAGTGTTATGATAGCTTCAAGTCTGGAAACCGGTGCAAAATTTCCAGCATAGTCAATTCCTTCTTGTTGATTGTATCCTTGTGCCACTAGTGTTGCTTTGTTTTTTATAACTTTTCACTGCTCGTTTAATTTATTTATAAATATCCATCTTGTTCCAATGACAGTTTTGTCTTGAAGATTAGGCACTAAATTCCATACGTCGTTCCTTTCAAATTGTGACAATTCTTCCACCATAACCTCCACCCATGATTTGTCAATAATTATTTGATCAATTGTTTTTTGTTCAACTTGAGAAATCACAGCCATGTTGATTATGTTTCCTTTCAAAGATTGTCTGGTCATAGCCTTTTAATATCAGTTCAGGAAAACTTTCTGACCAACATTCCGATTTCAGGTTCTTCATCAGTTTCACTCTCGGAATCATCAGTACAGGTTTCTGGTTCAGATTTACTTTATGAGCTTGAGCTTTCAGAGATAGTCCCTTCCATTTCCGATCAGTTTTCTTTGACTCATTCAACCGGTGCAGTTTGATTTCAAATCAAGAAAAAATCTTAATTCTCCCATCAGTCTGATTTCAAATTCATTTTGCATTAGGTTAGAGAAACATTCACACATATTTTCATTTGTAGATCCACAGATTACGTCGTCAACATATATTTGAACAATCAATAAATCATCTTTTACAGTTTTCTTGAAGAATGTAGTGTTAATTTGTCCTCTTGGGAATTCATTTTCTTTTAAGAAGGAATATGACCTCTCATACCAAGCTTGAGGGGCTAGCTTTAATCTGTTAAGAGCTTTTGAGAGTTTAAACACATGGTTAGGCTTTTTCTCGTTCACAAACCAGGATGTTGGTGAATATATACTTCTTCATTTAAAAAAACTATTCAAAAATGCACTTTTAACATCTATTTGGAATAGTTTAATAACTTTGTGAGTGACATAAGCAAAGATTGTTATGATAGCTTCAAGTCTGGAAACCAGTGCAACATCTTCAGCATAGTCAATTCCTTCTTGTTGATTGTATCCTTGTGCCACTAGTGCTGCTTTGTTTTTTTATAACTTTTCCCTGCTCGTTTAATTTATTTATAAATGTCCATCTTGTTCCAATGACAATTTTGTCTTGAAGATTAGGCACTAAATTCCATACGTCGTTCCTTTCAAATTGTGACAATTCTTCCACCATAACCTCCACCCATGATTTGTCAATAATTATTTGATCAATTGTTTTTTGTTCAACTTGAGAAATCATAGCCATGTTGATTATGTTTCCTTTCAAAGATTGTCTGGTCATAGCCTTTTAATATTAGTTTAGGAAAACTTGATGACCAACATTCCGATTTCAGGTTCTTCATCAGTTTCACTCTCGGAATCATCAGTACAGGTTTCTGTATCAGATTTACTTTATGAGCTTGAGCTTTCAGAGATAGTCGCTTCCTTTTCCGATCAGTTTTCTCTGACTCATTCAACCGGTGCAGTCTGATTTCAAATCAAGAAAAAATATTAATTCTCCCATCAGTCTGATTTCAAATTCATTTTGCATTAGGTTAGAGAAACATTCACACATATTTTCATTTGTAGATCCACAAATTACGTCATCAACATATATTTGAACAATCAATAAATCATCTTTTACAGTTTTCTTGAAGAATGTAGTGTTAATTTGTCCTCTTGGGAATTTATTTTCTTTTAAGATGGAATTTGACCTCTCATACCAAGCTTGAGGGGCTAGCTTTAATCTGTTAAGAGCTTTTGAGAGTTTAAACACATGGTTAGGCTATTTCTCGTTCACAAACCAGGATGTTGGTGAATATATACTTCTTCATTTAAAAAAACTATTCAAAAATGCACTTTTAACATCTATTTGGAATAGTTTAATACCTTTGTGAGTGACATAAGCAAGGAGTGTTATGATAGCTTCAAGTCTGGAAACCGGTGCAAAATTTCCAGCATAGTCAATTCCTTCTTGTTGATTGTATCCTTGTGCCACTAGTGTTGCTTTCTTTTTTATAACTTTTCCCTGCTCGTTTAATTTATTTATAAATATCCATCTTGTTCCAATGACAATTTTGTCTTGAAGATTAGGCACTAAATTCCATACGTCGTTCCTTTCAAATTGTGACAATTCTTCCACCATAACCTCCACCCATGATTTGTCAATAATTATTTGATCAACTGTTTTTTGATCAACTTGAGAAATCATAGCCATGTTGATTATGTTTGCTTTCAAAGATTGTCTGGTCATAGCCTTTTAATATCAGTTCAGGAAAACTTTCTGACCAACATTCCGATTTCAGGTTCTTCATCAGTTTCACTCTCGGAATCATCAGTACAGGTTTCTGGTTCAGATTTACTTTATGAGCTTGAGCTTTCAGAGATAGTCCCTTCCTTTTCCGATCAATTTTCTCTGACTCATTCAACCGGTGCAGTCTGATTTCAAATCAAGAAAAAATCTTAATTCTCCCATCAGTCTGATTTCAAATTCATTTTGCATTAGGTTAGAGAAACATTCACACATATTTTTATTCGTAGATCCACAGATTACGTCGTCAACATATATTTGAACAATCAATAAATCATCTTTTACAGTTTTCTTGAAGAATGTAGTGTTAATTTGTCCTCTTGGGAATTCATTTTCTTTTAAGAAGGAATTTGACCTCTCATACCAAGCTTGAGGGGCTAGCTTTAATCTGTTAAGAGCTTTTGAGAGTTTAAACACATGGTTAGGCTATTTCTCGTTCACAAACCAGGATGTTGGTGAATATATACTTCTTCATTTAAAAAAACTATTCAAAAATGCACTTTTAACATCTATTTGGAATAGTTTAATACCTTTGTGAGTGACATAAGCAAGGAGTGTTATGATAGCTTCAAGTCTGGAAACCGGTGCAAAATTTCCAGCATAGTCAATTCCTTCTTGTTGATTGTATCCTTGTGCCACTAGTGTTGCTTTGTTTTTTATAACTTTTCACTGCTCGTTTAATTTATTTATAAATATCCATCTTGTTCCAATGACAGTTTTGTCTTGAAGATTAGGCACTAAATTCCATACGTCGTTCCTTTCAAATTGTGACAATTCTTCCACCATAACCTCCACCCATGATTTGTCAATAATTATTTGATCAATTGTTTTTTGTTCAACTTGAGAAATCACAGCCATGTTGATTATGTTTCCTTTCAAAGATTGTCTGGTCATAGCCTTTTAATATCAGTTCAGGAAAACTTTCTGACCAACATTCCGATTTCAGGTTCTTCATCAGTTTCACTCTCGGAATCATCAGTACAGGTTTCTGGTTCAGATTTACTTTATGAGCTTGAGCTTTCAGAGATAGTCCCTTCCATTTCCGATCAGTTTTCTTTGACTCATTCAACCGGTGCAGTTTGATTTCAAATCAAGAAAAAATCTTAATTCTCCCATCAGTCTGATTTCAAATTCATTTTGCATTAGGTTAGAGAAACATTCACACATATTTTCATTTGTAGATCCACAGATTACGTCGTCAACATATATTTGAACAATCAATAAATCATCTTTTACAGTTTTCTTGAAGAATGTAGTGTTAATTTGTCCTCTTGGGAATTCATTTTCTTTTAAGAAGGAATATGACCTCTCATACCAAGCTTGAGGGGCTAGCTTTAATCTGTTAAGAGCTTTTGAGAGTTTAAACACATGGTTAGGCTTTTTCTCGTTCACAAACCAGGATGTTGGTGAATATATACTTCTTCATTTAAAAAAACTATTCAAAAATGCACTTTTAACATCTATTTGGAATAGTTTAATAACTTTGTGAGTGACATAAGCAAAGATTGTTATGATAGCTTCAAGTCTGGAAACCAGTGCAACATCTTCAGCATAGTCAATTCCTTCTTGTTGATTGTATCCTTGTGCCACTAGTGCTGCTTTGTTTTTTTATAACTTTTCCCTGCTCGTTTAATTTATTTATAAATGTCCATCTTGTTCCAATGACAATTTTGTCTTGAAGATTAGGCACTAAATTCCATACGTCGTTCCTTTCAAATTGTGACAATTCTTCCACCATAACCTCCACCCATGATTTGTCAATAATTATTTGATCAATTGTTTTTTGTTCAACTTGAGAAATCATAGCCATGTTGATTATGTTTCCTTTCAAAGATTGTCTGGTCATAGCCTTTTAATATTAGTTTAGGAAAACTTGATGACCAACATTCCGATTTCAGGTTCTTCATCAGTTTCACTCTCGGAATCATCAGTACAGGTTTCTGTATCAGATTTACTTTATGAGCTTGAGCTTTCAGAGATAGTCGCTTCCTTTTCCGATCAGTTTTCTCTGACTCATTCAACCGGTGCAGTCTGATTTCAAATCAAGAAAAAATATTAATTCTCCCATCAGTCTGATTTCAAATTCATTTTGCATTAGGTTAGAGAAACATTCACACATATTTTCATTTGTAGATCCACAAATTACGTCATCAACATATATTTGAACAATCAATAAATCATCTTTTACAGTTTTCTTGAAGAATGTAGTGTTAATTTGTCCTCTTGGGAATTTATTTTCTTTTAAGATGGAATTTGACCTCTCATACCAAGCTTGAGGGGCTAGCTTTAATCTGTTAAGAGCTTTTGAGAGTTTAAACACATGGTTAGGCTATTTCTCGTTCACAAACCAGGATGTTGGTGAATATATACTTCTTCATTTAAAAAAACTATTCAAAAATGCACTTTTAACATCTATTTGGAATAGTTTAATACCTTTGTGAGTGACATAAGCAAGGAGTGTTATGATAGCTTCAAGTCTGGAAACCGGTGCAAAATTTCCAGCATAGTCAATTCCTTCTTGTTGATTGTATCCTTGTGCCACTAGTGTTGCTTTCTTTTTTATAACTTTTCCCTGCTCGTTTAATTTATTTATAAATATCCATCTTGTTCCAATGACAATTTTGTCTTGAAGATTAGGCACTAAATTCCATACGTCGTTCCTTTCAAATTGTGACAATTCTTCCACCATAACCTCCACCCATGATTTGTCAATAATTATTTGATCAACTGTTTTTTGATCAACTTGAGAAATCATAGCCATGTTGATTATGTTTGCTTTCAAAGATTGTCTGGTCATAGCCTTTTAATATCAGTTCAGGAAAACTTTCTGACCAACATTCCGATTTCAGGTTCTTCATCAGTTTCACTCTCGGAATCATCAGTACAGGTTTCTGGTTCAGATTTACTTTATGAGCTTGAGCTTTCAGAGATAGTCCCTTCCTTTTCCGATCAATTTTCTCTGACTCATTCAACCGGTGCAGTCTGATTTCAAATCAAGAAAAAATCTTAATTCTCCCATCAGTCTGATTTCAAATTCATTTTGCATTAGGTTAGAGAAACATTCACACATATTTTTATTCGTAGATCCACAGATTACGTCGTCAACATATATTTGAACAATCAATAAATCATCTTTTACAGTTTTCTTGAAGAATGTAGTGTTAATTTGTCCTCTTGGGAATTCATTTTCTTTTAAGAAGGAATTTGACCTCTCATACCAAGCTTGAGGGGCTAGCTTTAATCTGTTAAGAGCTTTTGAGAGTTTAAACACATGGTTAGGCTATTTCTCGTTCACAAACCAGGATGTTGGTGAATATATACTTCTTCATTTAAAAAAACTATTCAAAAATGCACTTTTAACATCTATTTGGAATAGTTTAATACCTTTGTGAGTGACATAAGCAAGGAGTGTTATGATAGCTTCAAGTCTGGAAACCGGTGCAAAATTTCCAGCATAGTCAATTCCTTCTTGTTGATTGTATCCTTGTGCCACTAGTGTTGCTTTGTTTTTTATAACTTTTCACTGCACGTTTAATTTATTTATAAATATCCATCTTGTTCCAATGACAGTTTTGTCTTGAAGATTAGGCACTAAATTCCATACGTCGTTCCTTTCAAATTGTGACAATTCTTCCACCATAACCTCCACCCATGATTTGTCAATAATTATTTGATCAATTGTTTTTTGTTCAACTTGAGAAATCACAGCCATGTTGATTATGTTTCCTTTCAAAGATTGTCTGGTCATAGCCTTTTAATATCAGTTCAGGAAAACTTTCTGACCAACATTCCGATTTCAGGTTCTTCATCAGTTTCACTCTCGGAATCATCAGTACAGGTTTCTGGTTCAGATTTACTTTATGAGCTTGAGCTTTCAGAGATAGTCCCTTCCATTTCCGATCAGTTTTCTCTGACTCATTCAACCGGTGCAGTCTGATTTCAAATCAAGAAAAAATCTTAATTCTCCCATCAGTCTGATTTCAAATTCATTTTGCATTAGGTTAGAGAAACATTCACACATATTTTCATTTGTAGATCCACAGATTACGTCGTCAACATATATTTGAACAATCAATAAATCATCTTTTACAGTTTTCTTGAAGAATGTAGTGTTAATTTGTCCTCTTGGGAATTCATTTTCTTTTAAGAAGGAATATGACCTCTCATACCAAGCTTGAGGGGCTAGCTTTAATCTGTTAAGAGCTTTTGAGAGTTTAAACACATGGTTAGGCTTTTTCTCGTTCACAAACCAGGATGTTGGTGAATATATACTTCTTCATTTAAAAAAACTATTCAAAAATGCACTTTTAACATCTATTTGGAATAGTTTAATACCTTTGTGAGTGACATAAGCAAAGATTGTTATGATAGCTTCAAGTCTGGAAACCAGTGCAACATCTTCAGCATAGTCAATTCCTTCTTGTTGATTGTATCCTTGTGCCACTAGTGCTGCTTTGTTTTTTATAACTTTTCCCTGCTCGTTTAATTTATTTATAAATGTCCATCTTGTTCCAATGACAATTTTGTCTTGAAGATTAGGCACTACATTCCATACGTCGTTCCTTTCAAATTGTGACAATTCTTCCACCATAACCTCCACCCATGATTTGTCAATAATTATTTGATCAATTGTTTTTTGTTCAACTTGAGAAATCATAGCCATGTTGATTATGTTTCCTTTCAAAGATTGTCTGGTCATAGCCTTTTAATATTAGTTCAGGAAAACTTGATGACCAACATTCCGATTTCAGGTTCTTCATCAGTTTCACTCTCGGAATCATCAGTACAGGTTTCTGTATCAGATTTACTTTATGAGCTTGAGCTTTCAGAGATAGTCGCTTCTTTTTCCGATCAGTTTTCTCTGACTCATTCAACCGGTGCAGTCTGATTTCAAATCAAGAAAAAATATTAATTCTCCCATCAGTCTGATTTCAAATTCATTTTGCATTAGGTTAGAGAAACATTCACACATATTTTCATTTGTAGATCCACAAATTACGTCATCAACATATATTTGAACAATCAATAAATCATCTTTTACAGTTTTCTTGAAGAATGTAGTGTTAATTTGTCCTCTTGGGAATTTATTTTCTTTTAAGATGGAATTTGACCTCTCATACCAAGCTTGAGGGGCTAGCTTTAATCTGTTAAGAGCTTTTGAGAGTTTAAACACATGGTTAGGCTTTTTCTCGGTCACAAACCAGGATGTTGGTGAATATATACTTCTTCATTTAAAAAAACTATTCAAAAAGGCACGTTTAACATCTATTTGGAATAGTATAATACCTTTGTGAGTGACATAAGCAAAGAGTGTTATGATAGCTTCAAGTCTGGAAACCGGTGCAAAATTTTCAGCATAGTCAATTCCTTCTTGTTGATTGTATCCTTGTGCCACTAGTGTTGCTTTGTTTTTTATAACTTTTCCCTGCTCGTTTAATTTATTTATAAATATCCATCTTGTTCCAATGACAGTTTTGTCTTGAAGATTAGGCACTAAATTCCATACGTCGTTCCTTTCAAATTGTGACAATTCTTCCACCATAACCTCCACCCATGATTTGTCAATAATTATTTGATCAATTGTTTTTTGTTCAACTTGAGAAATCACAGCCATGTTGATTATGTTTCCTTTCAAAGATTGTCTGGTCATAGCCTTTTAATATCAGTTCAGGAAAACTTTCTGACCAACATTCCGATTTCAGGTTCTTCATCAGTTTCACTCTCGGAATCATCAGTACAGGTTTCTGGTTCAGATTTACTTTATGAGCTTGAGCTTTCAGAGATAGTCCCTTCCTTTTCCGATCAGTTTTCTCTGACTCATTCAACCGGTGCAGTCTGATTTCAAATCAAGAAAAAATCTTAATTCTCCCATCAGTCTGATTTCAAATTCATTTTGCATTAGGTTAGAGAAACATTCACACATATTTTCATTTGTAGATCCACAGATTACGTCGTCAACATATATTTGAACAATCAATAAATCATCTGTTACAGTTTTCTTGAAGAATGTAGTGTTAATTTGTCCTCTTGGGAATTCATTTTCTTTTAAGAAGGAATTTGACCTCTCATACCAAGCTTGAGGGGCTAGCTTTAATCTGTTAAGAGCTTTTGAGACTTTAAACACATGGTTAGGCTTTTTCTCGTTCACAAACCAGGATGTTGGTGAATATATACTTCTTCATTTAAAAAAACTATTCAAAAATGCACTTTTAACATCTATTTGGAATAGTTTAATACCTTTGTGAGTGACATAAGCAAAGAGTGTTATGATAGCTTCAAGTCTGGAAACCGGTGCAACATCTTCAGCATAGTCAATTCCTTCTTGTTGATTGTATCCTTGTGCCACTAGTGCTGCTTTGTTTTTTATAACTTTTCCCTGCTCGTTTAATTTATTTATAAATGTCCATCTTGTTCCAATGACAATTTTGTCTTGAAGATTAGGCACTAAATTCCATACGTCGTTCCTTTCAAATTGTGACAATTCTTCCACCATAACCTCCACCCATGATTTGTCAATAATTATTTGATCAATTGTTTTTTGTTCAACTTGAGAAATCATTGCCATGTTGATTATGTTTCCTTTCAAAGATTGTCTGGTCATAGCCTTTTAATATCAGTTCAGGAAAACTTGATGACCAACATTCCGATTTCAGGTTCTTCATCAGTTTGACTCTCGGAATCATCAGTACAGGTTTCTGGTTCAGATTTACTTTATGAGCTTGAGCTTTCAGAGATAGTCCCTTCCTTTTCCGATCAGTTTTCTCTGACTCATTCAACCGGTGCAGTCTGATTTCAAATCAAGAAAAAATATTAATTCTCCCATCAGTCTGATTTCAAATTCATTTTGCATTAGGTTAGAGAAACATTCACACATATTTTCATTTGTAGATCCACAGATTACGTCGTCAACATATATTTGAACAATCAATAAGTCATCTTTTACAGTTTTCTTGAAGAATGTAGTGTTAATTTGTCCTCTTGGGAATTCATTTTCTTTTAAGAAGGAATTTGACCTCTCATACCAAGCTTAAGGGGCTAGCTTTAATCTGTTAAGAGCTTTTGAGAGTTTAAACACATGGTTAGGCTTTTTCTCGGTCACAAACCAGGATGTTGGTGAATATATACTTCATTTAAAAAAACTATTCAAAAAGGCACTTTTAACATCTATTTGGAATAGTTTAATACCTTTGTGAGTGACATAAGCAAAGAGTGTTATGATAGCTTCAAGTCTGGAAACCGGTGCAAAATTTTCAGCATAGTCAATTCCTTCTTGTTGATTGTATCCTTGTGCCACTAGTGTTGCTTTGTTTTTTATAACTTTTCCCTGCTCGTTTAATTTATTTATAAATATCCATGTTGTTCCAATGACAGTTTTGTCTTGAAGATTAGGGACTAAATTCCATACGTCGTTCCTTTCAAATTGTGACAATTCTTCCACCATAACCTCCACCCATGATTTGTCAATAATTATTTGATCAATTGTTTTTTGTTCAACTTGAGAAATCACAGCCATGTTGATTATGTTTCCTTTCAAAGATTGTCTGGTCATAGCCTTTTAATATCAGTTCAGGAAAACTTGATGACCAACATTTCGATTTCAGGTTCTTCATCAGTTTCACTCTCTGAATCATCAGTATAGGTTTCTGGTTCAGATTTACTTTATGAGCTTGAGCTTTCAGAGATAGTCCCTTCCTTTTCCGATCAGTTTTCTCTGACTCATTCAACCGGTGCAGTTTGATTTCAAATCAAGAAAAAATATTAATTCTCCCATCAGTCTGATTTCAAATTCATTTTGCATTAGGGTAGAAAAACATTCACACATATTTTCATTTGTAGATCCACAGATTACGTCGTCAACATATATTTGAACAATCAATAAATCATCTTTTACAGTTTTCTTGAAGAATATAGTGTTAATTTGTCCTCTTGGGAATTCATTTTCTTTTAAGAAGGAATTTGACCTCTCATACCAAGCTTGAGGGGCTAGCTTTAATCTGTTAAGAGCTTTTGAGAGTTTAAACACATGGTTAGGCTTTTTCTCGGTCACAAACCAGGATGTTGGTGAATATATACTTCTTCATTTAAAAAAACTATTCAAAAAGGCACTTTTAACATCTATTTGGAATAGTTTAATACCTTTGTGAGTGACATAAGCAAAGAGTGTTATGATAGCTTCAAGTCTTGAAATCGGTGCAAAATTTTCATCATAGTCAATTTCTTCTTGTTGATTGTATCCTTGTGCCACTATTGTTGCTTTGTTTTTTATAACTTTTCCCTGCTCGTTTAATTTATTTACAAATATCCATCTTGTTCCAATGACAGTTTTATCTTGAAGATTAGGCACTAAATTCCATACGTCGTTCCTTTCAAATTATGACAATTCTTCCACCATAACCTCCACCCATGATTTGTCAATAATTATTTGAGCAATTGTTTTTTGTTCAACTTGAGAAATCACAACCATGTTGATTATGTTTCCTTTCAAAGATTGTCTGGTCATAGCCTTTTAATATCAGTTCAGGAAAACTTTCTGACCAACATTCCGATTTCAGGTTCTTCATCAGTTTCACTCTCGGAATCATCAGTACAGGTTTCTGGTTCAGATTTACTTTATGAGCTTGAGCTTTCAGAGATAGTCCCTTCCTTTTCCGATCAGTTTTCTCTGACTCATTCAACCGGTGCAGTCTAATTTCAAATCAAGAAAAAATATTAATTCTCCCATCAGTCTGATTTCAAATTCATTTTGCATTAGGTTAGAAAAACATTCACACATATTTTCATTTGTAGATCCACAGATTACGTCGTCAACATATATTTGAACAATCAATAAATCATCTTTTACAGTTTTCTTGAAGAATGTAGTGTTAATTTGTCCTCTTGGGAATTCATTTTCTTTTAAGAAGGAATTTGACCTCTCATACCAAGCTTGAGGGGCTAGCTTTAATCTGTTAAGAGCTTTTGAGAGTTTAAACACATGGTTAGGCTTTTTCTCGTTCACAAACCAGGATGTTGGTGAATATATACTTCTTCATTTAAAAAAACTATTCAAAAAGGCACTTTTAACATCTATTTGGAATAGTTTAATACCTTTGTGAGTGACATAAGCAAAGAGTGTTATGATAGCTTCAAGTCTGGAAACCGGTGCAAAATTTTCAGCATAGTCAATTCCTTCTTGTTGATTGTATCCTTGTGCCACTAGTGTTACTTTGTTTTTTTATAACTTTTCCCTGCTCGTTTAATTTATTTATAAATATCAATCTTGTTCCAATGACAGTTTTGTCTTGAAGATTAGGCACTAAATTCCATACGTCGTTCCTTTCAAATTGTGACAATTCTTCCACCATAACCTCCACCCATGATTTGTCAATAATTATTTGATCAATTGTTTTTTGTTCAACTTGAGAAATCACAGCCATGTTGATTATGTTTCCTTTCAAAGATTGTCTGGTCATAGCCTTTTAATATCAGTTCAGGAAAACTTTCTGACCAACATTCCGATTTCAGGTTCTTCATCAGTTTCACTCTCGGAATCATCAGTACAGGTTTCTGGTTCAGATTTACTTTATGAGCTTGAGCTTTCAGAGATAGTCCCTTCC
>JBBPBS010000249.1:3799872-3874560 GCA_037974835.1 Cicer judaicum
TAGTGTTAATTTGTCCTCTTGGGAATTCATTTTCTTTTAAGAAGGAATTTGACCTCTCATACCAAGCTTGAGGGGCTAGCTTTAATCTGTTAAGAGCTTTTGAGAGTTTAAACACATGGTTAGGCTTTTTCTCGGTCACAAACCAGGATGTTGGTGAATATATACTTCTTCATTTAAAAAAACTATTCAAAAAGGCACTTTTAACATCTATTTGGAATAGTTTAATACCTTTGTGAGTGACATAAGCAAAGAGTGTTATGATAGCTTCAAGTCTTGAAATCGGTGCAAAATTTTCATCATAGTCAATTTCTTCTTGTTGATTGTATCCTTGTGCCACTATTGTTGCTTTGTTTTTTATAACTTTTCCCTGCTCGTTTAATTTATTTACAAATATCCATCTTGTTCCAATGACAGTTTTATCTTGAAGATTAGGCACTAAATTCCATACGTCGTTCCTTTCAAATTATGACAATTCTTCCACCATAACCTCCACCCATGATTTGTCAATAATTATTTGAGCAATTGTTTTTTGTTCAACTTGAGAAATCACAACCATGTTGATTATGTTTCCTTTCAAAGATTGTCTGGTCATAGCCTTTTAATATCAGTTCAGGAAAACTTTCTGACCAACATTCCGATTTCAGGTTCTTCATCAGTTTCACTCTCGGAATCATCAGTACAGGTTTCTGGTTCAGATTTACTTTATGAGCTTGAGCTTTCAGAGATAGTCCCTTCCTTTTCCGATCAGTTTTCTCTGACTCATTCAACCGGTGCAGTCTAATTTCAAATCAAGAAAAAATATTAATTCTCCCATCAGTCTGATTTCAAATTCATTTTGCATTAGGTTAGAAAAACATTCACACATATTTTCATTTGTAGATCCACAGATTACGTCGTCAACATATATTTGAACAATCAATAAATCATCTTTTACAGTTTTCTTGAAGAATGTAGTGTTAATTTGTCCTCTTGGGAATTCATTTTCTTTTAAGAAGGAATTTGACCTCTCATACCAAGCTTGAGGGGCTAGCTTTAATCTGTTAAGAGCTTTTGAGAGTTTAAACACATGGTTAGGCTTTTTCTCGTTCACAAACCAGGATGTTGGTGAATATATACTTCTTCATTTAAAAAAACTATTCAAAAAGGCACTTTTAACATCTATTTGGAATAGTTTAATACCTTTGTGAGTGACATAAGCAAAGAGTGTTATGATAGCTTCAAGTCTGGAAATCGGTGCAAAATTTTCATCATAGTCAATTCCTTCTTGTTGATTGTATCCTTGTGCCACTAGTGTTGCTTTGTTTTTTATAACTTTTCCCTGCTCGTTTAATTTATTTATAAATATCCATCTTGTTCCAATGACAGTTTTGTTTTGAAGATTAGGCACTAAATTCCATACGTCGTTCCTTTCAAATTGTGACAATTCTTCCACCATAACCTCCACCCATGATTTGTCAATAATTATTTGATCAATTGTTTTTTGTGCAACTTGAGAAATCACAGCCATGTTGATTATGTTTCCTTTCAAAGATTGTTTGGTCATAGCCTTTTAATATCAGTTCAGGAAAACTTGATGACCAACATTCCGATTTCAGGTTCTTCATCAGTTTCACTCTCGGAATCATCAATACAAGTTTCTGGTTCAAATTTACTTTATGAGCTTCAGCTTTCAGAGATAGTCCATTCCTTTTCCGATCAGGTTTCTCTAACTCATTCAACCGGTGCAGTCTGATTTCAAATCAAGAAAAAATATTAATTCTCCCATCAGTCTGATTTCAAATTCATTTTGCATTAGGTTAGAAAAACATTCACACATATTTTCATTTGTAGATCCACAGATTACGTCGTCAACATATATTTGAACAATCAATAAATCATCTTTTACAGTTTTCTTGAAGAATGTAGTGTTAATTTGTCCTCTTGGGAATTCATTTTCTTTTAAGAAGGAATTTGACCTCTCATACCAAGCTTGAGGGGCTAGCTTTAATCTGTTAAGAGCTTTTGAGAGTTTAAACACATGGTTAGGCTTTATCTCGTTCACAAACCAGGATGTTGGTGAATATATACTTCTTCATTTAAAAAAACTATTCAAAAAGGCACTTTTAACATCTATTTGGAATAGTTTAATACCTTTGTGAGTGACATAAGCAAAGAGTGTTATGATAGCTTCAAGTCTTGAAATCGGTGCAAAATTTTCATCATTGTCAATTCCTTCTTGTTGATTGTATCCTTGTGCCACTATTGTTGCTTTGTTTTTTATAACTTTTCCCTGCTCGTTTAATTTATTTACAAATATCCATCTTGTTCCAATGACAGTTTTGTCTTGAAGATTAGGCACTAAATTCCATACGTCGTTCCTTTCAAATTATGACAATTCTTCCACCATAACCTCCACCCATGATTTGTCAATAATTATTTGATCAATTGTTTTTTGTTCAACTTGAGAAATCACAGCCATGTTGATTATGTTTCCTTTCAAAGATTGTTTGGTCATAGCCTTTTAATATCAGTTCAGGAAAACTTGATGACCAACATTCCGATTTCAGGTTCTTCATCAGTTTCACTCTCGGAATCATCAGTACAAGTTTCTGGTTCAGATTTACTTTATGAGCTTCAGCTTTCAGAGATAGTCCCTTCCTTTTCCGATCAGGTTTCTCTGACTCATTCAACCGGTGCAGTCTGATTTCAAATCAAGAAAAAATCTTAATTCTCCCATCATTCTGATTTCAAATTCATTTTGTATTAGGTTAGAAAAACATTCACACATATTTTCATTTGTAGATCCACAGATTATGTCGTCAACATATATTTGAATAATCAATAAATCATCTTTTACAGTTTTCTTGAAGAATGTAGTGTTAATTTGTCCTCTTGGGAATTCATTTTCTTTTAAGAAGGAATTTGACCTCTCATACCAAGCTTGAGGGGCTAGCTTTAATCTGTTAAGAGCTTTTGAGAGTTTAATCACATGGTTAGGCTTTTTCTCGTTCACAAACCAGGATGTTGGTGAATATATACTTCTTCATTTAAAAAAACTATTCAAAAAGGCACTTTTAACATCTATTTGGAATAGTTTAATACCTTTGTGAGTGACATAAGCAAAAAGTGTTATGATAGCTTCAAGTCTGGAAACCGGTGCAAAATTTTCATCATAGTCAATTCCTTCTTGTTGATTGTATCCTTGTGCCACTAGTGTTGCTTTGTTTTTTATAACTTTTCCCTGCTCGTTTAATTTATTTACAAATATCCATCTTGTTCCAATGACAGTTTTGTCTTGAAGATTAGGCATTAAATTCCATACGTCGTTCCTTTCAAATTGTGACAATTCTTCCACCATAACCTCCACCCATGATTTGTCAATAATTATTTGATCAATTGTTTTTTGTTCAACTTGAGAAATCATAGCCATGTTGATTATGTTTCCTTTCAAAGATTGTCTGTTCCTGATGCCATCAACAATGTTTCCAATGACAGGAGGATGATATGTTACCAACTTCCATCCTCTTGGAGGTTGTTGTGAGGTTGTGTCAAATTTATCTTTATTTGACTATTGAGTTTTAGAGGATGAATGTTCATCTTTGCTTATTTATTCATATTTTCTGAACACAAGTCATCAAACTCATAAAAAATAACATGTATGGTTTCCTCCACTTTTTGAGTCTTAAGGTTATATATTCTATATCCTTTTGATGATGTGGAGTATTCGAAAAAGATAACTTTATTAGATTTTGGATCAAAATTTTCCAAATTTTATTTATTATTTAAGATGTAACAATAACATCTAAATATATGAAAATATGAGATATTTGGTTTTCTATCTTTCTAGAGTTCGTATGAAGTTTTGTTTAAGATTTTTTTAATGGATACTCGGTTTAAAACATAACATGATGTGTTAATAGCTTCAATCCAAAAATATTTTTTAATGTTTACTTCATTTAAAATAGTTTTAGCCATTTCTTGTAAAGTTCTATTTTTTCTTTCTTTCAACAACTCCATTTCACTGAGGAGTTATTAGACAAGAAAAATTGTGTGATATCCCGCTTTCATAAAAAAGATTTTTGAAATATTCATTTTCAAATTCTCTTCTAAGATCATTTCTTACAAAGACAATATTTATTCCTTTTTCATTTTGAATCTTCTTGTAAAAGTTTCGAAATGCCTTAGAGGCTTCATCTTTTTATGTTAAAAACGGAACCCATGCAAATCGTGAAAAATCATCAACAATTGCAAATCCATATCTTTTTCTGCTAAGACTTGGAGTTTTTATAGGATCAAAGAGGTCAATATGAAGAAGTTCAAGA
The DNA here is from genome assembly GCA_037974835.1 of Cicer judaicum. Taxonomy (NCBI): domain Eukaryota; kingdom Viridiplantae; phylum Streptophyta; class Magnoliopsida; order Fabales; family Fabaceae; genus Cicer; species Cicer judaicum. The sequence goes on from JBBPBS010000249.1 coordinate 3,804,174, forward strand.
GGTTGATTTGTTCATATGATATTTTTAGAGTTAAAACTGATTTTAACTTGTTTTCCTTTGGCACAAGCTTCACATGTTTTGTCTTTCTCAAAATTTATTTTTGAAAGACCTTTAACTAATTCAAGTTTGGATAATTTAGAAATAGTGTTCAAGTTTGTATGTCCCGCTCGTTTGTGTCAAATTAATTTATCCTTTTCAATAGACATAAAACAAGATTCAATATGCAAATCATCCATGTATAAAACATACAAATTATTCTTGCTAATTCAAGAGAAGAGAACTTTACATGAGAATGAATATTTAACCTCGCAGAGAGTGAGTTTAAAGATTACTTCAAAGTCGTTATCATAAAGTTGATTGATACTTAGTAGATTATATTTTAAATCATCCACATATTGGAAATCCTCTATTTTAACAGTTATTTTTTCCAATAATATCGGTTCTTTTAATTTGAGTTTTATGATTATTTCCTAAAGCAATTAATCTTTTGTCCTTTTTCTCTAAATAAATAAAGCAATGTTTATCCCCTGTCATATGTCCTAAGCAACCATTGTTCAAGAACCAATACTTTCTTTTGTTGGTCAGAGGATAATCCAGTGTTAGAATTTATTTTTGTCTTAGGTACCCATAGTGTGTTGGGTCTTTGTTGGTTAGTATTTCCTTTTGTAAGAATATTCTTTTTGTGATAGCATGTAGAGTCAAGATGCCCATACTTACCACAAAACGAACATTCTTTCTTGATTTGTTCAACCTTTTTTTGCATGACAATTTTTAAGAGTATGTCTTGGTTTTTGAAACTAGGATATTTTGGTTTATCCTATAATTTTTTAAGTAGAAAGAAATTTTCATGCATTTTTTGCATTTGAGAACTTTTAAAACCAATATCAGCTTTGTAAAAAATTATTGATTGAGAACCCATAATAGTTTGGAATGTCTCATTAGATTTAATGAAATCGGAAATGTCATTTTGTAGTTCATCAACTTGTATTTTTAAACTTATATTTTCTGTCTCCTCTTCTGGAGGATGAATTTTGACATTCCTTTTTGTTGAAAATCTTGTACTGCCCATACATCCTTTTATGAGATTGCGGCAAGTCCATAATAAATTTTTCATATTTGTCATTATTGCCTTGAAGTTCCTCGCTAAGTTTCTTTATCTCATAATGTTGATTTTTTTAGAAAACCACATTTATGAGATAGAGTGTTTCAATCATTGAATAGATGGTCAATTTTTGTTTCTAGTTTTTCACATGTAGGACAAAGTTCTGTTGTGATTACCTCTTTAATAATTGAATTTGCAATGAGACAAAGATTTGCATATTCTTCCTTTTCATGTTCAAAGATGAGCCATCACTATCATCCCATGTAGTCATCATAGATTTATTTTTGTATGGAAATCTTCTTGGATTTGTTTTGCTTATAGGACATTCAATTTTGTAATGTCCTATCTTGTTGCATCCAAAACATGTTATTTGAATTTTATCTGATTTTTCCTTTTGATAAGGTGTTTTATCTTGTCCTATACGATTCATTATCCTCTAAATTCTTTTAGATATTAGGGCAAGTTCATCCTCATTCTCGGATAGAGGATATTCAAGGTTTTGTACTTTTATGACTTCTTTATCTCGTTTAGAGGATGAACTTTCAGTTTGATTTGTTTTAAGAGCAACCATTTTTCCCTTTTTGCTTGGTTTATATGAGAGTAACAATGATTCATGTGCTCTTAGTGTTCCAACCAGATCTTCTAATTTCATGGTGGCCAAGTTTCTTGCTTCTGTGATGGCAGTCACTATTGGTCTCCATTCTCTTGGTAGATGTTTTAGAATTTTTCTTATCCTCTCTTGAACTAGTATTCTTTTCTAAGGGGCTGCAGGCTATTTAGTATAATAGTGAGTCTTGAAAACATTTCATCAATCGTTTCCTCCTCCTTCATTTTGAACAGTTCAAATTATCGTACTCACATGTCAATCCTTGCTTCTTTTATGTGACTTGATACTTCATGATGGATCTTCAAGGTATCCCATAGTTTGTTAGCACTTTTGCATTATTCGATTATGTCATATTATTCCTTGCTCAAAGCACACATTAGAAATAAATGAGCTTTAGAGTTTATGAGTACCTTGGTGATTTCATCAGCAGTCCATTATGCTTGAGGTTTTTCATTTGAGGTTGAATCAACATTGTTAGTTATGATGACGTGATTCCCATTTTCAACCACATACCACATGTTGTTATCTTGTGATATGAGAAACAACCTCATTTTTCCTTTCCAATGATAGTAATTTGTGCCATAGAAGTAAGATAACCTACTAGAGGATTCTCCTTCAGGTATATATTTAGCTATTGACATTTTTTCTAATCTTTTTCTCTTACATGATTAGATGTAATTTTCTAGAGAACCTTGCTCTAATGTCGATTGAAGTAACTAAAATATCACTAGAAGGGAGGTTGAATAGTGATATTGTACTTTTCTATAATTTTCTTATTATTTTAAAAGTTGTATCCTCTGTGAGATGATGGATAATAGTTTTAAGAGGATAAACGTTTGAAACTGAAATATGAGTTAGAAAAAATAAAGAGTATAGAGTATTAAAATAACACACCAAAATTTATACTGGTTCACCTAAAATAGGTTATGTCCAGTCCTCACTAACTTGTGAGTTTTCACTATGGCTCAAAAAGACTTGTCATCTAATTGGACTCTTTTTAACTATACATTTTCTTAGCCTCAACATGCTTACAATTTTTTCTTCTTGATGTGTATGATTCTTTCACTATAATAAACTTTCTAAGAGGATGATTTCTAAGATATAGTTTAGAATAGTATAAAGTATTATGAAATGATGAATGTGCTCTTCACATCTTTTAATATTTGTCTTTTGTATGAGTTGTGTTTGATGAAGATGAGTTTATCTCTATTTATAGAGGTGATGATGCTTCAATAGAAACAGAAGTACAAAGCATTCATTTCGCCATTCGTCTGTCCATGTAAGACAAAAACTGGGAGGATGAGTTTCAAATCCATGCTCGGATAAGAGGATTGAGATTCCATAAATTATGACATGACTTGTGGTTTTTGACCTTTTCCTTTTTCAACAACTACAGGGTCTTGCTTTTTTAGTCAAGAACGTCACTTTTTGCACTTTGGTATTTTTACTCATTTTCTCATGTACGAGGATGAATGAAAAATAGAAGTTTGTAATATCTTCTGTTTTGTTTACCCTCAGACATAGAGGGCATAAATACATCCTCTTATTCAACATTCTTTGCCTTATGACATAAATTCATCATTTATTCAGTACTATTTATCCTCTATCATAAAGGTTATAATTTCATCCTCCACTTGTTTATCCTGTCAGGTAGAGGACATAGTAAACATGTGAAAAGACGTTTCATTTGATAAAGAATGCGATGAATTTGTTTTCCAAATTTGATACATTAAAGAGCACAAATTAGATAACACATATAATCAGAATTTTTGACATAATGTTGTTATCATTAAAACATTTGAGAGAAAATTTGTCTCAACAATATGATTGTGACTGGACCAGTTGCTAAGAAACCCGAAAATCAATTAGTGGCTCGGAAGTCTAAAAAACAAGTCACTATATCTAGAAATTTTTCAGCAATAGAGTATATGACAACAACTTCTGTAGTGTGTGAAATAGAATGGTCGACTTATCTACTTCAAGACCTCTAAACTGACTTCAATGCACCAACTTTGTCATATGTAACAATTAGCCAACTAGACACAACATGACAAATTCATCATTTCATGAACACAACAAACATATCAAACTTGATTATATTTAATTGATGATTTTTTTTCCGCCGTTAACTTTAATTTCACATTTATTTAGATTCAGACAAAGCCTAAAGGGAATGATAAGAAGATTCCTATAAACGAGTCAGTTACATCGCCGAAAAAGATTTGTCACATTTATTTTGTAAGGTTTGTCATTTTTTTAGATTCAATAAACTAACATTTAACTTCATTTTTTCATATTCAATCCAATAAACCACCTGCACAGCAAACCAGCTGCTAGAATAAACCAGTTGTCGCACCACAACTGAATGTTCGTTGTAAAAATAATGCCGATAAACTCCAAAAATTCGAGAGTAATAAAGCTGGAAAACTTCAAAAACTGGAGGGTAATAAAGCTGTCAAAGTTGCTGCTAAAAAACTGGATCGGGAAAAATTCGTTGCCGTTGTTGCTCCTAAAATAAGTCAGCCATGCCTTGCTAAATATAGGTCGTGTCTTGACATACAAGTAAAAAAGAATATGGACAACAAAACCGATTCACACATCATAAGTATGGATAAAGCTATATTCGAAGATGAGTATGAAGAACTATTTGAAAAAGAGCACATATACGAACTTATCAACCATAAGGAGCTGAGTGCTACTGTCATCAGCTTATATATTAGATAAAAATTACTTTTAGTTGTATTTAATGGTAATTAATTTAATTTATTGGTAATTAATCTAATTTGAAATTTTCATTAAAGGTTTTTGTATGAGAAGTTGGTGTGCACGCGCAGATTGTCAAATAGATTTTCATTTTTGTCTCCGCATAAGCTTTCGATGTTTAAACTCGATCCAGTGAATGTAAAAAAATACATTGTAGATATCCTATTAGGAAATATAGAGAAGGATAAGTTGTTCCTTGCACCATATAATTCAAGGTACGTAATTATATATTATTTATTTATATCTTTTTTAATTTATGAGATCTTAATTTATTAGTTGTGTAAACAAAATTGCCAATCAAATTTTTGTTGTTGTGGGGCACATTGGGTGTTATTTGCAATCAATGCGACCTCTGAAGTTAAATACTATTTAGATCCCTTGCACGACAATTACAACAATTACTCCGATATAAAGACTATGTTTGACACATAAGTAACATTCATTTATTTCTTACATATATATATATATATATATACATATATATATATCTAATGTGTTTGTTAATGCTATAATAATCACATTTATTTATTCGATAATGCTTTACAAGTTTTTCGAGCTCAAAGAGGTGCTACAGTGTCGAAGTAAAAGTCAAATAACATCACATGGATTCCAATAAAGGTTTGAAATATATGCCTTTAAAATTTCATTTACAATCAATGCACAAATATTTTATTAACTTATAGGTACTATATATTACGATTCATGAAGGAGATTATTGATAGGAATCAAACTATTATCCCAGAAACGGTATGGTATTTTTATTATTTAATTTTCATATATAAACTATGTATATATTTGATTCTAACTTATTTATGTTCAATTGTTATATCGCACAGTACTTTGACAATTCCAGTCCAACATACTCTGAAAGAGATCTAATTGAATTAAAGGAAGATTGGTGTCATTATGTGATTGAAATGAAAATTATTTGATTTTTTTGGAAAATAACATGCTGGGATGTGAATATATGATAGTTCTGTTATGTGTAGTTCTGATAGTTATACATATATGAATAGGGCACATTTGAAAAGTTGTGAATATGTAGTTATATGAATATGTATATAGTTATGTATTGTTGTCAATATGTGAATATGTATATGAATATAGTTCTGTTGTTGTGTACTTATTGTGAAATAATTGTGTGAACTGATTCTAAAATGATTCTGAATGAAAATGATTTTGGAAAAAAAAGTAAAAGACAACGCTTTCTAAAAAATTACCATAAAAAACCAAAAAACATTTTTAAAAAATTTCATTTACAATGTTTTTAAATAAAACTAAAATAAGAATGCACATTTTACAACGCTTTTTGAAAAAACGTTGTAAAAGATGCATAATAATGCATATATTAAATGCACATTTTACAACACTTCTTTGAAAAAGCGCTGTAAAAGATCACCTTTTGTAACATCCTATTTTTTTTAAACAAGATATATAATTTTCCATGTAATTTCAAACAAATAAACAAATAATCCATCATTAATTTAAAATCCATCAATATCTCAATTAGATACTTAATACTCAAATTATAAGGTTCAGAAATGTAGTACCAAAATGATAATTGGTATAAACTAACATAAATAAATTTCCTAAACCTAACCACTATTACCCCTAAGATTAAATGAGATGTTTCATCTATTCTTCTGAAAACTTCTCCGAATGTGCAAGTAGATTAAGAATGTCATCTGTCCAAAAGTAAAGGTCATCTTCAAAATACTTACCAATAAATAATAAATAAATAAAAATAAATAAAACAGTACAATAGCTACATAATTAATGGCATTATTCCATTCAAATTGTCAAGATACAATAACAATTAAAACATAACAGTATAATGTTTACGTAATTAATAACATTAATTCACCTAAACAACAACCAGGAGCTACACTGAAAATACAAATATAACATTATGATATTTGTATAATTAATAATAATAACTAATTCATACAAACAATAGTAATAATAAAATACAACATTAAAATATCTACATCATTAATAACTAAGGGGTATAATAATAATAATAATAATAGTAATAATAATACAACATGTTAATTCACCAAAAACGACCGGCAAGATATAACTTACCAATATAATGTATGAGTAATTAATAACATTAGTTCACTAAGCTGAAAATATAAATATAATATTATATCTATATAATTAATAATATTAATTAATACGTACAAACAACAGTACTATAAAATACCACGATATCTACATCATTAATAATATTATTTCATTCAAACAATTAAGAGGTACAATAATAAAACAATACAACGGTACAATATCACATATTAATTCATCCAAAACTACGAGTAGGTACATTCATCAGTATAATATCTACTCATTATTCTGATTGACATTCATTATTAACATTGTCTCGTCCAAACGAACAGATACACTCGTATACAAATTTATCAGTATAATATCTACATCATTAATGGCATCATTTCAATCAATCATCAAAATGTACAATGTATCATATATCTTTATAAAACACTAATCACAATTTAATCAATGCATCCCCAAACAAACCTTATGACTTAATCTATATGCCAATGTAATGATTCTAGAATATTGCCTCCCCGCAAGGGCTTCGTGGGCTCCAACCAATTATGGACGCGCCACCACACGAATGCATGAATGTGGACACTTTAATAAATCATTAATATAATGTGAGGCTAACTTATTAATGACATTTTAACATTTATTATTCACACATTGAATATGTTCAACACAACTATTATAACAACGTGTCACACAACCATTATAACATGTCACACCATATTTATTTTTCAAAATTGAATAAAAGCATTTCAACATAGTATATATTTAACTTCACAAATTTTAAAATAAATACAATCATACGCCTATATATATAAATATATAATTGAAGTGATGCCCTTAGCGATATGAGTGTCGTTATTAAAATTCTCACGCAGCGGTCTTTTGCTCCAATGTTACCGTTGATGGGATGAATCACTAACTCCTTCTTGAATTCCTTCATTTTTCTCTCTTAAACACTTTTTTCTATATCGCACAAGTTTTTGAAAGATGGAAGACGTCCGTTTTGATTTTTTCCTTTTTATTGGTAGAAATGGAGAATGTTAAACCTGGGGAACGTTAAGCCAAGAGTGGGGAACATTAAGCCAGGAGTAGGGAAAGTTAAGTTAGGAGTGGGTAACGTTAAGCCAAGAGTGGGTAACGTTAAGCCGAAAGTGGAGAAAGTGGCATTTCAACTTAAGCAAATTTATTTTCAACAGTTGTAGAATAATGCTTTTATTATTATTATTATTACCAAAAATTAAAATAATATTATCAACAATTATTTCTACTTCTAATAAGATAAAATATAAAAATAAAATAAATAAGTGTTACACATTTTACAGCATTTTTATGAAAAAACGTTGTAAAAGGTGCATAATAATACACCTTTTACAACGCTCTTTTCAATAAACGCTATAAAAAGTGCATAATAATGTATATATTGAATGCACCTTTTACAATACTCTTTTTAATAAGTGTTGTAAAAGGTGCCTAACAAGTGCGCAATATATCTACTTATTTTATAGCGCTTTTTTATTTTAAAAAACGCTGTTATATCTTTTTACAACGTTATATACTACATTGTTTATTTTTTGTTTGTTTGAAAAAACGATGTAAATGTCTTAAAAAAAGCGATGTAAAATCCTATTTTTTGCATAGTGCGTGTTTTTTTCCAATAGTTATCGTATGTTTTTATCAAATGTTTAGATACCAAACTATTTCAGATTTGCTATTCTAAGATGGACGGACTTATGTGCATGTGCAGTAGTTCAAGAGAGATTATTAGATATAATTATTTTTATTCTAATTTAGTTTATATAATTGACTTAGTCCTATAAGTTCTACGTGACTTAATCTTTTTATGTTTATTTTTATTTTCTTTATTGAATTAGAGTAATTAATTCACATTTAAATGAGTTATATTACTTCTCATTTGTATTCTATCATTATTTGTTAATGAGAATGAGACACTTCAATAAATCATTACATGTATTATTATATAATCAGTATTTATAATATTTTGATATTATAAATTATATTCGATGTATATGTAACAATTGCTCGAGGATGGCTATGACACAAGGACCTTCCGAAAAATGACGCATGTACGTGTTTGGGAATAAAATAGACTATTCTTTTTATTTATCTTTTATAGATTTTATGTAAAATTTTAAAATTATATATCATCAATATAAAATGATTTTATATTAATATTTAATAAAAAATTATAATGTATTCACATAAATTTATTTTGTAATCAAAACAACCAAATACTAACTTATTTGATGTGAGTATATTTCCTAATCTTCTTTTTCATATATGAAAAAACACAATAAAACACCCAAACAACAATAGACCAAAAATAAAAAATTGTAAGAAAAAGAAATATAGACTAAAAGGATTTATCTGTCTTCCAAATATAGTGCGTGGACACCAACTTTTATTTTTAGAACGATGCGATAATTTGTCAAAAAAAAAAAAAAATGCGTTAAAAAAGAGGAAACAAAATGGTGGGGTCGCCTTGCTTAGTTGTCAACCCAGTTGTATAAGGCCAACTTTCCTTAGAACAAGGAACCGGTGAACACCGTTGATAGTTAAACTAATCCCCGGTTGTTCCGGTTACTTCTTCTCCGTTCTCCGTTCTTCCGCCGCCCCAAATTTCTTCCGTACAAACCCCTACCGGCATATTCCGGTCACTAACTTCATCTCTTCTCTTATACCCCAAAACAAAAGAATCAACACAAAATAAATTATTTAAAGAAAAAAAATAAAAAGCAAGAAAAAACTTTAGAGAAAAAACCCAATCCTTTCGTCTCAGATAAAGTAATTGAGTTTTTTAATTTTTATTTTTGTTTTTTAATTAAATTAATTATTAATTATTTTTGATTAACGATTGTGTCTGTGTTGCTGAAGGCTTGAGATTTACTCCTCCGTTTCGTTTTCGTTCACCGCTTCATTTCTATCTTCGAGTTCGTTAGAAAGAAAACGAAGGAGTGAGAAGAACAGAAAAAGAGAAAAACCTAATCGAATTCGCGAAGGTTTACGAGATTTATTTTTATTTTTTATTTTCTTCTCTGAATTGAAGAGTTGAGGATCTGAGTTAGGGTTTTCAATCGTGCGGCGTGTGAAATTTAGCTTATGGACGCGATTTCGCGGAAATTCTAGCTCCGATCTTAACGGAGTTGCTCGAATCTTAGGGTTAAACAATGGATGTTGATTCTTCGATGGTATCGGAGAACGATCACGACTCAGTTGTACAGAACGATGAAGAGAGAGAGCAGGTAGGGGAGACGCCGACGCCGTCTTCTTCTTCGTCATCTTGCGGTGGATCTCCAGCGGAGCAACAACCACAGCAGCAAGCTGCGGCTGCTCAGGTGCAACACAGTCCGGTTGTTGGTCCGAGGCTTGCGCCGAGTTATACAGTTGTGAATGCGATTTTGGAGAAGAAGGAGGATGGACCGGGGCCGCGATGTGGTCACACGTTGACGGCGGTGCCGGCGGTGGGAGAGGATGGAACGCCGGGATATATTGGTCCGAGGTTGATTTTGTTCGGCGGTGCGACTGCACTTGAAGGAAATTCTGCTGCTTCAGGCACTCCTTCATCTGCAGGAAATGCAGGCATACGTAAGTATTTTACTTTCATGTGTTAATTAGGTTTTTTTCTTGAAACAGCTAGTAATATAGATGCAGTTGGTGAGTGTTTTGGAACTGGTATTTAGTTTGATTAAAATCTGGAAACTTTGCTAGATGCTTTGTATGCTTGATTGGTTTCTTTTAAAGCAGAATTTAATTTAGCTGTACAGGTAGGTTTTTATGTAGTTATTGTTGATGTGTGCAAAGGCCCCGATTACATTGTTGTTTTTAGGTTATGGAAATGCAAATGCAATGACAAAGAGATAGTTTCCAGGCGTATACAATTTTGGTAGCATTTTGTTTTGTTTTTAGCCTTTATGAACTAAGTGTATGTTTGGATTCAATTTTATGCAAGGTGAAAGTGGTTGTAGACACATAAAATTGATTTTAGACATGTTTGAGTGTTCTTGAGTTGAATTACTTTTGTCTACAAAATAGATTCTAATTTGAAATTGAGATTTGAAGCTTTTGCCTCCAAAATTGATTTTTAATTTTAAGTTTATTATTCAACTCACTAAGTCACTTTTACATGAATGTATCAAAATATACATCACTTTACATTTAATCAAATTTTAACCAAAATCACTTTTACATGTTTTTTGGCTAAAAATTTATTATTCAATTCATTTTTGCACCAATCTATCAAACCATAAACCACTTTCCATTCAATCAACTTTTAACCAAAATCAATTTTTGCCATGGAAAAACCAAACATACACTAAATGTTTCTAGTCATGGAAACTGTGGCTCCCTTAAAACCTGCCTTGGTTACATCCTCATGGGGACATAGACTCATAACTTACCACAAACTCTCAGTTAAAATAAGTTAATAAATTTTGATTTACGAAAAAGTGCTTATAAATTTTGAAGAAGTTAAATGAGAGTGTTTATGAAAAAATTGAGATGCTGAAGCTAATTTCAATTTGTAGAGAAATTAATATTGAAAAGTCTTTTAATATCTCTTTTTCTATAAGTATTTATTGAGAAGTTTAATCAAATCTGTTCATAATGCAGTTATGCAATAAGAATACAATATGTTGAAAATGTATACAATTATTACCAATTTTGCTGTTTGATTTCCCTTTTTTCAATTGGTCAATAAAATTGGAACTTTGTAAATTTTCTTTTTGAAATTATTTTCATTTGCACAGCTCTCTGCCCCCCTTTTGTAGAGAATAGGACAGGAATGGCGAAAAATATACGGTAGGAAATGCATTATTTTGTTGACTTACTTTTCTTTGGTCAGAATAGTGTCCAAACCATGTATTTCTGTTGTTTTCAATTATTCTGGATTCTGTTTTATTCCAGGCCAATCAATTTAATTTAATTTTGTCAATTACTACCCTATTCCCTCCATGCTTATTTGAGTGTCAGGTTCTATTTAAATTATCATTTATGGCTTCACTCATAGCTTGGTTGGGCCAGTGGACCTGTAATCACTTACTGTGGACTATGTACAGTGTGTGTCTGAAAATTTTAATTTCCTATTTTCCCATTGCCTCTTGCTGTTGCATATGTCATATATACACTGCTAAATATATTTTTTGAAATTCTGATTATGATGTATTGAGGAAATATTACTGTCACTCCATAAAACTTTGGATTTTTAAAAAGAAACTGTTATATATTTGTTTAGATATTGTTGTTTGCATACTTTGCTTCTTTGTATGTTTTCTGAATACCTAAATGCCTGGTTTCATAAATCACATAAAGAAGCAGTGTCAATAGTAAATTCTCCCTAATTTCACAACATGAGTTGGTTTCACATGTTTGATAGTTGACTGTTGCTGTTTGTGAGGTGATAATTTATTTATTTTGTAATAATCTCAATTATGTAATATTTAAAATACTTAATCGATCAAAGAATAAGAATAAGAAAGGTTCTAGGCAAGCAATATAATTCCTATTTCGATGTAGTGTACTTGCTCTATATCATGATTTAATGCCTTTTTGGTTTCCTGTTCCAATCCCCTCTGTCTCTACCTGAAAATGGAATTCCTATTTCGTTTGGATTCCCTTCAATGTCTATTGACAAAACTGAGTTTTGTCCTCAGGTCATTTATTTATTTAAATGTATTGTACGTTAATTATATTAATTGTTACTATATAAGTGTGTGATTGGATGATAAGAATTGCTTAAGATCTGAAAGAACAGAAGGTTGGATTACTTTAGGTTATTAATTGTTTAATGCATATCTTTTAAAACCATGAAAAAGACAATGGTGAATTAAGAGCAATTCTATTTTATACTTCCTCTGTCCCTATATGTAAGACCTCTTTGATGAATTCACAAGAATTAAGAAAAGTGGTTTTCACATTAAACGTGTCAACAATGTGCATTACCTTTCCAAAATTATAGTTATGTGACAAAGTGATATTAAATATGATATTGATACTACATTATAATGCTAATACCTTTTTGGTAATTATGTATTCAAAAGTACTTTTGATTAATATCATTTAAACAAATTTCATTTTATGTAACATACGTTTGCAAAAAAAAAAAAAACAAAATCCAAAAACAAAACACATTACAACAAAATCATTTTTGTTACCAAACGTTTGTGTGCTAAATGAATTTTAATAAACGGATGTATGCAAAAACTTCAATCCAAACACAGCCTTAAACTTTCCTAATTTAATGGGTATTTGGCATTACATTCTCTCACCTTGTGAGGGATAGTGCAAGTTGAGTAATGGTTTGTCTAGCTTTTATATTTATTCCTTTGAATAAGAACTGATATTGATTCAATAAATAAGTGTTTATGCTTGAAATTCACCATGACTGGCATATTATATTTGCCTTGCAGGTTTAGCTGGTGCCACAGCTGATGTCCACTGTTATGATGTTCTGACTAATAAATGGTCTAGGTAAACTTACAACTAAATTATTTCCGGCCTTTATTAATCCTTAAGTAATGCTTGTATGCCTTATGTGCATTGCTTTAGTGCTTAATAGAAAAAGTTAATGCAGGATAACTCCCTTTGGAGAACCTCCAACCCCAAGGGCTGCACATGTGGCCACTGCTGTGGGAACGATGGTAGTTATTCAGGTAGTGTAGAGAGGTTATCTCATGTTTACTTAGTATTGGTTTATGTTTCATTTCCATTAGTAATTAGCTTTATTCTTAGTGGAATTTTGCATCTTAATACAGGGTGGCATTGGTCCTGCTGGTTTGTCAGCAGAGGACCTTCATGTTCTTGATCTCACCCAGCAACGACCACGATGGCATAGGTTAGACTAGTAACCTATCTTTACCGCCTTCATAATTGCATTTATCTGATCTGTGAGTTCTGGATGTTATGTAGAGTTGGTGTTCCAGGGCCTGGACCAGGTCCACGCTATGGCCATGTTATGGCTTTGGTGGGGCAGAGGTATCTCATGGCAATTGGAGGCAATGATGGTAGACACCCAACTGCTTTTGCATATTTGACTCAATTATTTGCTTTCTGATTGTAACTTTATTGTATTGTATGTTACATTTGTTTTATCCCTGTTTTACAGGAAAGAGACCTTTGGCTGATGTATGGGCCTTAGACACAGCTGCCAAGCCATATGAATGGCGCAAATTGGAGCCAGAAGGAGAGGGTCCTCCCCCATGCATGTACGGAGTCCACCATTCTACTTTTTTGACTAATATTTTGACTTCACTATGTTCATATTAGTTTAAAATGCTATGTATTTATAACTTTTTCCTATTCTGTACTTATAATGTCTTGCGGTAGGTTCTGAGGGCAGTTTTTCTTGTTTCAAAGCTTTGATGTCTTGAACTAGGTCGCGTGAGGACAGTCATTAACTAGGTTCATTATAATATAGAATTTGGTACTTTGTTTCCAGTTTGTTGGATTATGTAAATATGTTTGATTGTTAGGTTGATATGTTTTTGGGTTGACTTTTTTGTTTTGTTTCGCTTGGTATTATATTGTGTAATTTTGGATGTCAATGAGAGGGTTGCACCTGGTTTTATACTATTTTCATGTCTAAGATCAATAATATCTTTATATTTGTTTTAAATGTCCTATTTCTCTCCCTCTTCTTTTTTTCAATCTATACATTTGGTTTTATATATACAGAATGAGTGAAAACTGTGTTTTCTGTACTTTTACTAGTTCAGCTATGCCAAGCTTAATATTCATTTGTTTACTATTGCTTTGTGTGTTCTGTTCTGGCTGGTTTATTAGTTAGTCATTGCTTTATTCTTTCTTCAGTTTGGGAGCTTATTGATATCACAGAGCAGGATCACCTTTATGTATGGTTGCCTTTATGTGTGATGACAATGACTTTGCAAATCTTGAGTTGGGCCGTATGAATTGAAGTTTGACATATTATGTGGAATATTTTGGAAGCAAAGTGTGAAATTTTAAATACTATCATTCTGAAATGGAAAAGGTTGCTTTAAATTGAGGTTGTCTCTAACACGAGCAAGTAAGGGAATATGATTTTCAGTTTAATAAAGCTCTTTGTGATTTTAACCCACTAAATGATCTAAGGGCGGATACACCCTTACTTGCTCATATTAGAGATAAACTGACTTTGGGTGAGCTTTTTTCCTTTGTTATTTACTTATTATAAGATCAATCTCGACACATTTTAGTTACATCGTTAAGAAATATCAATGTTTTATTTCTGGAATGAAGTAAGCTCACTGTTGCTATGTCGTTTGCTAGCACAGTAGAATACTTTATGAACCATGGTTGTTGTCATCATGAAATAACTTTGGCAAACTTTTATTGTATTTGTTTTAAGTTGGCTATCATGTTGTGGTTGAAATTTTTTATAATGTGAGGTTGAGTTGCTGTTTTTTTCATTTACTTCTGGGTAGGTATGCAACTGCAAGTGCACGCTCTGATGGGCTTCTTCTGCTTTGTGGAGGGAGGGATGGCAATAGCGTTGTGAGTTATCCATCTGCTCAGAAATTGTTCCTTTCCCATTTTGTTGATTTGGTTCACCAAAGAATCTTTAAATTGTTTCGCCATAAAATTATCTGAGTTTGTCATTGATATCTGTTGTAACTTGATGCAATATTAAAACCAACTCCATTAAGGACTCTGAATTAATCAAAGCTTGCATGCAGCAAGAATTGATTCACACGGATTTCAAATTGAAGAAATCAGAATTTTATTATATGTGCAGAAACCAATTGAATAAAACAGATATAGTTAATCCAGTTCAGAGATTAACTCCTATGTTTGAGGGACTGAATCCGAGCTTAAGAAGATTTCATTATAAATCAAAGTGTTATAATGAGACAAGATCACTCTCATTAGCTTGATCTTAACTTTTCTCTTAATGCTCTCTTTTCTCTCCCTTTACAAAATGAAGAATGAAAATTAATTCATCTAATCACAGAATTGTGAATCTATATATGTGTTGGTTGAAGAAGAAAACCGTTTTTCAACAATATCAACTGAAACGGTTGCTTGTAACTAACTTGCAGCTGAGGTTAGCTTCAACCTTATGGCACAAAGAATAATTGACCCCAGCCTGGGATCAATGAGAGTAAACAGTAATCAGCCCAAAACACTTTAGTACCACAGCCCAACAATAACTTTTTCTCTTTATCCTTTTGTCAATGGCTTGCTTGTACAGTGACCCATCCAGAGTTAACTTACAATTTACATTTGTGTATTTGTTGAAGAAAAGAGTTTATCTTAAGCTAAAGAAGTAGGATATGATACTATGATAGTTTGCTCAAGTTGTCTGATCTCACACACTAGATAGGTCTGTGTTTGTTGGTTTTCTTTATTTAAACTTCGAGATGTAAGGACACCAGGGGTGAGGACAAGATATTCTCACGAGTTGAAAAAATAATAAAACAGACAAAACAATGATACTAGGCATGCAACAGGACAGTTTTGAAATCTGGATTGATCAGTAGATTGGTGGCTGCCTTTCAATATAGAAATTCGCTGTTTATGAGCTTGAATTGCACATTACTCACATGTCATGGGAGGGATCAATGTGAGGCATGCAAATCTGTAGCAGATAATTTGTATTAAGCCTGTTAACAAGTGCTGTTTAAGCGAAGGACTTCTTCAGAGTAGGAGCTTTGGACTTCCCAGATAGTTTTTGCTAGGAGGAATCTTGAGAACTAGGGGAGTGAGTGAAAAATTTGAAGAGGGCTAAACAAGAACAATCCAGAGTTCAAACTCTTATTACAATATGCAGGGAAGCGAGTACACTCATACAAATCCAAATAATGATACTTACCTGCCTCTTTCACCCAATTTCTGCTAAAATGATAACCCCAATTTAACAAAAACCATCAGTACAAAAGAAATTATTTATAGGGAAATAATCCATGTAGTAACAAAATTATAAAATTATGGAACAATGCCACATGGATTAAGAGTAACCAGTGATCTAAAGGACACTTATCTCTGGGAGATGAACACCAATGGATAAGTTTGAGACTGAATAGAATTGATCGTTGGGTTGATATCTCCCTCAACCTAATTTAAATCATACTTATGGCTAATAACTTGCTGCCATAAAAAGGCAGCTCTCGACACTCTAGGGGAAAATGCCATAACTACTCAAACTGTCCAACAATATCTTTAGACACCTAGTTTCCAAGACCCAATACAACTCCACTTTTTTTCTGCAACACAAATCCAACTAACTAGTTGTAACACAATGATATCTTCGTAGATTGCCTTTCCTTGACCAAGTAAAGTTTACCTCTTGCTCTCTTTCATATTTTTATTGGTCATTTTGGCCTTTATCTTCCGAATTTGTATCGTGGCTGAATATTAGTGCTCATAGAGTTATTTTCAGAATCTGACTTGCCTATAGATAAGGATGGAATCTGCCAGTAAATAATTGAATGCTTTTCTAATTGAGTACTGTTTGGTGGTTGGGTATTGAAGTTCCAAGAACTCCACCAGATCATTAATTGCTCAGGCAGGCAGGCTATCACTTGCAAGTTAAAATTGGATGCTTTCCTTCTAGCAGATGATATTGATATGAGTTGATGTGTCTAGTCATGATTATTCCAATCAATTTCTCCTTCTGTGTTCCAGTGCTATTTTATTATAAACAAACACTACTTGTGTGATTCATGTAACTTTGTTAAACTTCTTATAGATATTTTATGTGACTCATCTAAACTGTTTACTTCTAAAATTTCGCCGTATATTGATTCCCCCATGTCCCTCCTCCCAAATTTTATAATACAGCCACTGGCTAGTGCATATGGACTCGCTAAGCATAGAGATGGCCGATGGGAATGGGCAATTGCCCCTGGTGTCTCACCATCTCCAAGATATCAGCATGCAGCGGTGAGATACAGTTCCTTTTATTTTATTCTATGTTTTAGTTGATTATATAATCCAAGGATCATAATTTACTTGTTTGATGATTCTAGGTGTTTGTTAATGCAAGGCTCCATGTGTCTGGTGGGGCTCTTGGTGGAGGGCGGATGGTAGAAGATTCGTCAAGTATTGCAGGTAATTGATTGTGGTGTTGCTTAAAATTTGTGTGTTCATTGAGTTGTACGTTGATGTTTAGCCATGTTTGATCATGATTGCAAGTATAACAAACTAGTTATGGGTTCTTATGTCTTTGCTTTCTATCTTATTTCTTCCTGCATTCTTGTGTACATGCAACTTTCATATTTTTGACAAAGAGAGTGACTTATTTTTGGTGAAATGTAGAAAGAGGGTATTCTTGTGGAAATCTGGATGACTTTGTTTAAGTAATAATAATAAATACTTTTGGAGTTTCATTACTGTTGTAGTTACTGTTTGTAGGGTAGCTTGCTGGTGCCTAGTTGCTGCTGTAACCTTTAGTTATATTTTACAAATGGTAATTTTGTGTTCTTTTTATTTTTGGTGAAGGCAAGATTTATTATTGTGTCAGTTGATGCTATATTCAGAAGTTTATTTTAACATTTATTGTTTCCATTGTAGTGTTGGACACTGCTGCTGGTGTTTGGTGTGATACAAAATCTGTTGTTACTAGTCCAAGAACGGGTAGATACAGTGCTGATGCAGCTGGTGGAGATGCCTCAGTGGAGTTGGTCCGGCGTTGCAGGCATGCAGCTGCTGCTGTTGGTGACCTAATTTTTATTTATGGTGGTTTACGTGGGGGTAAGGCATAAATCTGTTGGTCTATTATTGTACTTGATTCATGATATGATGATAGAGTACTGGGTCAGGATGTGAGCCTTGACTCATTCTGTTCTTCACTATAACTCTATCATATGACAAGACTTTGAGGGTGCATTTTGTTTCCATGTTGGTTTACATGCTTTATTTACTTAATTTTGATTAACTTCATTTCTTTGGATATGGTGGTAGAGAATTTTATTGTCTTCTATCAGAATATGAATAGTTCTTAAACGATGCTAAAAGAAGAGTTGGGAGATAGAAACTTTTGGAAAAATAGAGTTGTTTAGAGCATATCTATCTAGACTGTTGAGAGAAACATGGGGTATTACTATTCAACTAGTTTGCCATTGGCATCATAGTTGTCAATCCTAGACAGCGGTCGACCCCGAAACAGGGATAGTGTGTGGTGGAATGACCACTATTTGAATCCTTTTTGGATGAATTACATGATTAATACTATAACGCACATAGTTAATGTAAGATTAAACAAATGGCTTACAGTTCATGAAATCTTCATAATTAGCAATGAAAAGTCACAAGTCTTGAGCAAAACATACATACAAATATCAACAGAAGTCAAGGAAACAGAAATTTAAGTCTCTAAGTTGAAGTTGCAGTGGCTGAACAGGGGAAAAACACAATAAATGAGACCTACTCCGCGCTATTAACATAAAACAGAGGGGAGAAATTAAAAGTGACACCCTTTATGTGCCTCCACTGTTCTATTCTCAAAAAAAGGGGAAAAAATAAAAGCAAGGCAGAAATACATACTGGGTCGCGTAGAAGGAGTGCTGCTAGGAGAAGATATATGCGGTGGCTGGGTCAACGACTTCTGGATTGGCAGAGGCTGGGTTGACAGAGGTTGGGTTGCATTCTTGTTCTGCTCACAGATAATGGAAGTTCTGGAGGAAAGGGAACTTTTGGAATTTGAGCAGAATAGAGAAGGAAACAACGGTTAGAGTTTTTAGTGCACAGAATACCAAAAATGCCCCTGAAAACGTCTCTATTTTGAAGGTATTTTTGGGTTTTGAAACCCTACACTGATGTGGTTTGTTGTGCCACTCCAATAATCTTGCTGGTGCCGCAAACTCTGGCGCTCCACCTGCAATTTTAATCTGCACTGCACCTACCCTCACAGTGGTTGCCAGCCACTGCTACTGGTCTGTGCCATACTGGTGCGATTGCAGCGCTATTATGTATTAACAGCTTTGGCATAGGCTATAACATGAGTGAACAATTATGAGAGATAATTCTCATTAACTCAGTTGCTGTTTTCTGCACACATCAAATTATCTTGTTGATCTAAATTATGATGATATTAGTTAGGCTGTTCTTGAGCATTTCCCACCAATCCCTGTTCATTTGGCAATCTTAGATGCTGGGATGGACCCAGGAATTTTGAGTA
Organism: Cicer judaicum; assembly: GCA_037974835.1. Lineage (NCBI taxonomy): Eukaryota > Viridiplantae > Streptophyta > Magnoliopsida > Fabales > Fabaceae > Cicer > Cicer judaicum. Next base: position 3,823,842 of record JBBPBS010000249.1, read on the forward strand.
GTGGAGGCACCATATATCTCTTTTAAATGTTGTCGCATGTAATGTTATAGTATATGAATTTATCAAAAATACAAACACATTCTCAAATGTCTTTTTGTTAGCAGTGTTACAGACCAAAGTAACTAACAAAAACTAAGGACTAAATTAATTAACTAAAGACATTTTTAAAGACAAATGATTAATAAAAGACACATTTAAGTTTGTTTTGATAATTTTAATACATTTGAAGACTATTATAATAACACACACATTTATAAGTGGAGACCATTGCCTACACTAGCTTGTACATAGGCCCATCCCTGCTTAGATGTTTTCTTTCATACTCCACAGTTTTATTTTGTGGTAAGTTCTAACTTTTTTACTTTATGAGCAGGACTGATCATAATGTATTGTGTTTATGCTGCAGGGATCTTGCTGGATGACCTGCTTGTTGCTGAAGATCTTGCTGCTGCTGAAACAACAAGTGCTGCTTCGCATGCTGCTGCTGCAGCAGCTGCATCTGATGTACAAATGGGACGAGTACCAGGACGATATGGATTTGTTGATGATAGGACAGGGCAAACAATGTCTGATGCAGCTGCTGATGGCGCAGTTGTTTTGGGAAATCCAGTTGCTCCTCCTGTAAATGGTGACATGTATACTGATATCAGCACCGAAAATGCCTTGCTTCAGGGGTCTAGGTATGTATGATAGCTTTTAGGTTAATTAGTAATAACACTCTACCCCTTGAGTAGCGATACTTAAATTATACTGTCCTCCCATAAATTTTTAAACTATAATGCCTTCCCTTGTAAGATGAAATGAGCTTCATTTTAATACATTCAATGTAAACTAACCTCCCAATAGATTTTTCCTTTTGTTGCAACTATGAGTGTCATTGGCAATTAATTGTGAAAACCCTATTATTAATTTTAATACTTCAAAATATGAAATGAAAAATCTCCTACTATTTGGCTTTGGAACTTCTTCCAAAATTTTCATTTATCATAATATCATCTGAACTCTTAAACCTGCAAAATTATACTGGAAGTCAGAAATAAAACTTCCCCGAAGAGGTTTGTTAACAGTTAATTAATCTATCATGGGATTGGGAGGGAAGTGTGATTTTTGAAAATAGAGAAGAGAGTAGCATAATTTAAGTATCTCTCTGTCGAGGGAAGTATAATTTACCGGTAGTTTTTATTGTCTCATTGGGGGAAATATTAAATTGTTACTTCTTGAAAACTTATGAAAAACTTTGAACAGGAGAACTAGCAAAGGAGTTGAGTATCTTGTTGAAGCATCTGCGGCAGAAGCTGAAGCTATCAGTGCCACACTGGCTGCTGCCAAGGCACGCCAAGAGAATGGAGAAGTTGAATCACCTGATCGGGACCGTGGGGCTGAAGCTACCCCTAGTGGGAAGCAAATATCTTCCATGATTAAGCCTGAATCTGCAGGGCCAAATAGCATTGCTTCTGGTGGAGTCAGGCTGCATCACAGAGCTGTGAGTGGTACATTTTGATTACCAAAGGAAAATTTATACTGTCAAGCTTTCATGAAATATTCAAGTGCAATGTTGTCCGAAATTTTTCCCAGGTGGTTATTGCCGCAGAGACTGGTGGAGCATTAGGTGGCATGGTTAGGCAGCTTTCAATTGATCAGTTCGAAAATGAAGGCAGGCGGGTCAGTTATGGGACTCCAGAAAGTGCAACTGCTGCTAGAAAGTTATTAGATCGACAGATGTCTATCAATAGTGTCCCAAAGAAGGTATGTTTGTCTCTATAGCTAGTTATACTGAGTGCAAAGGATACATGTACCTGCGATGGTGGAAAATGTTCTCATTCTACCGAAACATTTTTGACTCCATGGTTTCTGTATTGTCACTTCATTAAATTGTTCAACCTCTCTAATGGGGGTTATCATTATCAAAACTTAAATGATGTGAAAACACATCATCAGATGATGAAAATAAAGTCTATTCAAAAAGTTACACATGCACGCATGCACACACACAAACACACACAAATATATATATTTAAATATCATTTAATAGTTCAGGAATGGATCAAATGCATTATTCTAATTGGTTTAAAACAACATAAATGAGTTAACCTTGATATTTCCTTTAATTATTCTGCAATGGGTCAGGTGCAGAACATCTGATAAGTTATGTTCGTTAATTTTCCTTTTGTTGTTGCACTCCATCACATCCTCATCTGACTGTGTTGTACTGAATATAGATACCCATTGGTTTTTCATATCTATTTTGTTGAATCACTTCTCATACTTATTTTTATTGAATTCATGAAGCTTGGCTTCATTATATGTTCAGTTTGTTTCTAATTAAGTTTCTTGACCTTCTATGTAGGTCATAGCACACCTCTTAAAGCCTCGTGGCTGGAAACCACCAGTCCGTCGGCAATTTTTCTTGGATTGCAATGAAATTGCAGATCTTTGTGATAGTGCAGAGAGGATATTTTCTAGTGAACCAACTGTCATACAGCTTAAGGCACCAATTAAAATATTTGGTGACTTACACGGGCAGTTTGGGGATCTCATGCGCCTCTTTGATGAGTATGGCGCTCCATCAACTGCTGGTGACATTGCGTAAGTTCCTTAGTTCCCATGGATGGTTTTATATGTGAGTAATGGGTAGTTACTTTCGGCCATTAATGGAGTGCATTTTGATGTCTATTTTGTAGCTTAGAAGGTAGATAGGTTATTTACCTGTGTCTAAAGCATGGTTATTAGTGTAACAAGATGTCAAAACGACAACATGTTTCTTTAATTATTTGTGCCACTTTGTCAGCAATTTCTGTTTGATTATCTGTGGAATCCATGCTAGATTGAACATTACTTTATTTGTCTTAGATTTTTGGTTGATCCTAACTCAACCTCAAAGGCTAGCTAAAGAAGTGGGGACTGCCCAAGCCTGTATAACTTAAGGACTACTATGGCCATATCTCTAGTAGATGTGGAATCTTTACACACTTCCTCATGTCCCAGACTGAACATCTAGAGTATTAGTATTGGTATTTGTGCTTTGCAATGAGCACTGACCCAGTAGTTAGTCTTGGCAAGTCAATGCAGTGCTGCACACATTGCATCCTTGCTGTGAAATCAGCAATGAATTCATGTCGTTTAGTTAGCTGCTGTGTCAGCTTTAGTTAGTGCTGTTAGAAATTCTAAAATCAGTTAGAAGATCCAGCCTATATAAATACTGTCTACTGTGCAATAGTTTTGTAATGCAAATATCAAATATCAGTGGCCAAATAACCATTCAAGGATAGGCTTTAATATCATCTTAAAAGTTGGACTAGGCTTAACTTTGCCCTAAAATATCTTAAAATTTCGGCTAGACCTAACCCCAACCCAAAACATTCTAGAATTTAGGCCTAAAAAGCTAGTTCAAAAGGTAAGGATTCCCAAGCCTTTATAAGATGAAGGACTTCATTTACCATATCTCTAGTAAATGTGGGATCTCAACAATTAGATTTTGTTCACTTAATGCATTGTTATAAGCTTATCTTTCTGCACAACTTCTTGTGGTTTGTCATCCGACATACATTTCATAGACATCTTTCAAATTCTATATGTATGACAATTTCTCGGGTCGATTAACCTTTACCCGATTTACCAAATCTAAATGACGCTTGTCTTTGTATTGTAAATCTATCAGGTATCACTTGTTACCACCAATACGTATTATTCATACATTCCCTTAATGGAATAATAATATGATATAGATCTATTGCTTTTGTACATTTGATTTTGATTTTTATATTTAAATTGTGCTTCAATTGGGAATTTGTTGCGACAGTTTTCGCTGGATAGCGTAGCTTACTAGTTACTAGATAAGTTGTTAGTTTTAGTGCATATAAACGAATGATTCTTCATATGTTGGTCTAATAGTTTCTTGTTATAAGTTATAATAACGATGCCCGATTTTTTCTTCTTTTATAGCTAGTCATGTTTAACGATCTTGGACTTCAATTTTCTCTCGCTAATTTTGTGTCGATGACAATCAGATATATCGATTATCTATTCCTAGGAGATTATGTTGATAGGGGCCAACACAGCCTGGAAACGATAAGCCTTTTGCTTGCTTTGAAGGTACTATGGATGTATAGTTGTTTCTTTGTATTGCTTATCATGTTTGATTTTGTAAGGTTTATATATGATTATGTGAAATTTGCAGGTTGAATATCCAAACAATGTTCATTTAATACGTGGAAACCATGAAGCTGCAGATATTAATGCCCTTTTTGGTTTTCGAATCGAGTGCATTGAGAGGATGGTAAGGAATTTCATACATGGGAAAATATTTTATATTATTTTGTGCGTACTGAAGAAACATTCTAATTTTCTGATCAGGGTGAGAGGGATGGAATTTGGACATGGCACCGGATAAACCGTCTGTTTAATTGGCTTCCTCTTGCAGCTCTAATTGAGAAAAAAATTATTTGCATGCATGGGGGTATTGGTCGTTCAATAAATCACTTGGAACAAATTGAAAATATTCAGCGTCCTATTACAATGGAAGCAGGATCAATTGTGCTGATGGATCTATTGTGGTTAGTGCATTTGTATTCTTTTACATATTGATGACAATCTATTTTACGATTTTTTGGAAAATGACAGCATGAAATGGTTCTCTAGGTCTGATCCTACAGAGAATGACAGCGTGGAAGGGCTGCGGCCAAATGCTAGAGGTCCGGGGTTAGTTACTTTTGGGGTGAGTGCTTTTTACCTGCTTATTTTGTGAAATGGTTATTATTTTGTTTATTTGTTGCAGTTTGCCTGGATATTGATATGAACAGATACTACATTTGATGATAGATTTATTAATACTGATTAATACAGTTTATTTGATTGAATTTGATTAACTTAGAATGCTCATGTATTAATTGTTTCGCCATTCTAGGAATCCTATTGATGAATAGGTGTACTGAATTTTGAAGCATTGTATATAAGACTTTAAAATCAATTGTACAATGTTTATGCCCTAAAACATTTGCAATAGTAAGGCACATCTATTAGGCAATTATGTTTGAAGCCATGCTTTGTGTGGGGAAATGATTTTCATTGATTTACAACTGGTTGCTGAGGGTAAATAAATAGGAGAAAACCGGGTCTGAACATGAAACTAATCCTAAAAAATTGAGGAACCATAATCTCAGAATCTGTATGTGCTAAATGCAGAAATAAGAAACAATACACTTGATCCTTTTATAACCGATGATTAGTGCTTAGTTGTACACAGGGATCAAACGGTCCTGATTGATTTAAGAGAGGGAACAAATCTTGATTTTTACCAATATTTAGCCAGTGACACTTTATGTATAGACATGGAGTAGGAAAGATAACAGAACTGATTATTTCCATTAATAGTACTGTAGCTTGAATGAGTTGTACTGCTTGTACATCTCTCATGTATTCCCTTCTCGTTTACTGATGCTATAGTCAATGGCAGTACTTGATATTTCCTATAATTTTAAGATTCCCTTTTATGATGGATGTAGTTAGTTACAGGCACTTCCTATTTTAGATAGATATTGTCTGTACTACTTTAATTTCTTTATTTGTTCTATATCAAGAGATTTAATTTTTGTATATTGTAATGGTATTATGGCCTCCTAATTGGTGTTTCCTGTTGCAGCCTGATCGTGTCATGGAATTTTGCAATAACAATGATCTGCAACTGATTGTTCGTGCACACGAATGTGTGATGGATGGCTTTGAGCGTTTTGCACAGGGACATTTGATCACTCTTTTCTCAGCTACAAATTACTGCGGTATTTGTTTCTGGCTTGTTCTTTGTACATTGCACTTCCCTCCTTAAACCATCTTCCTTATTAAATATTGACACTTGTGGAAATAGGTACCGCAAATAATGCTGGGGCAATATTAGTTTTGGGTAGAGATCTTGTGGTGGTTCCTAAACTGATTCATCCATTACCACCTGCACTTTCTTCACCAGAAACGTCACCAGAACGCCATATTGAAGATACATGGATGCAGGTATTCCTTCAAATATTATTCATCAAATGATTGGCAGTTAGCTCCTTCTTAGTGCTACTTAATATTTTACCTATCAAATACACATTGTTAATTATCACATCTAAGTGAATTTTGAACTGTGACCTATTGCAAAATAGTATGAGATTGAATTATCTTTCTGCAATTTACTTATTGCAAATAATTATTTGGGGGTTAATATGTACAGGAGTTGAATGCTAACAGACCACCAACTCCAACCAGAGGTCGTCCTCCAGTAGCAAATGACCGAGGATCGCTGGCTTGGATATAGTGATAATCACGAATGCCCCCAACGTTTATGCCATAACAGGTTGTGCTATCGCCTGAATTTCTGTGTTATGTACATAGCATGATGCCATTGACGGGGTATGCGAGCTTCTGATCTTTAATACCGCAGAAAGCTTGCAGGCTTTCATAGTCCTGGTTCTCACCAGTCACTCTGCATCCCTTTAGAAGATACACGTGAGAGGCAAAATCGGTACCTGTTGCTAGGTTAACCACATATACAAAGCTAGCAGTTGCATTCGGGGTTCCACCCACCCATTGTAAATTGAGGCATTGGTACAGAATCAAGTTAATGGTTGTCTGTGTCATGGATTGTCAGTGTTGGCTATTTTTCTCATTGATTTTACATATTTTTACTCATCTCCCCATGTTATCATTCTTTCATGAGGACAATGGGGTTTTAATTTTTTTAGTGTGATGGTGAGATATATGAGAAATCTTTCTTGGGGGGTCCGTGTATCATAGGTGTTGCTTTGTGTTACTATCATTCATGTACTGTACAATTAATTGTGTGAATCAGCATATTCTGACAAATGTGAATTTTGGTAAAAATGTATTTTTCCTTGTGCAGCAAAGAGTTTGGGGGACTGAATTAAGTTTCTATTTCATTATTATTATTATTATTGATGATTTTTTCATGTGATCTGAGACCTCTTTACTGCATGACTACTAGTTATTTATACATAAAATTTTAGTTGTTCTATTCATAAGAATAGTTACCGTGCAAAATAGCCATAATGGAATGTTGATACCACCATTTTACAAATGTTATAGTAACGTTCTCGTATGTGGTATTTGTGTCCGATTTCTTATGCGGCTCGTTCTTCAAATGGAGAAACTCAGAAATTTCAACAAAAAGTAGCTTTGAAAAGTGATAATGGACCACTTTAGGTTACGTTAAATTTAGGCATGGGTGCAATTATGGGTGTAAATGAGCCAAACTATTTGTGAATTATTGACTCAATATATTGAATGTCATGTTAAACTCATTTATTTAATTAAATTAATAAACTCCAGATTAGGATTGAGCTTGTTTAATTAAATGATCTAAACTCAAGTCTGATAGTTTCGATTATGTAAGATAAAAAGTTTGTCAGCTTCGATGTTAACGGTTCATACGTCTGAGACGTAAAAATAGGAATACTCACTTATACATTTATTTTTTAGCAAGTATACCCACTACTAAGTTGACAAGAACATTTCTTATTTATAAGATTTTGTTCGAAGTTTTGACAAATAAATTAATATTAGTTAACTTTGATATTTGTTTTATACGTTTTTTAAAGTTTAAGTTTGGTCACTTACATTAAGTCTTGAATTAACCCTATAAAGAACTTGTGATATGTCTAACAAACATAAAATGCAATACATTTATTATTAGCCTATAGATTAAATTTTATATTCAATTCTTCAGTTAATTTGACCCTTTACGTAGCAATGTTAGGTTTAGTATTGATTTAACTTCTTGTAAAACATATCATTATACTCATTTTTGTGGCTTTCAGGATTTATGTTTCTTCAACAATCATTTGTCACACGGGCTATGATGATAATCATTTTTGTGGGAGAAGTTTTTGGGAAAATAATAAGTTTTGGAAGAAATTTTGTAATTGAAAACGAAAAAATATAACTTTGTGTGCTTTTCAAAAGATTAAAAACTGAAACGAGAAAAAAAAAAATTAAACTGAACTATTATTTGTGATTTGTAAACAATATAAAGAGTTTGAGAAGTAATTTTCCTTTATATTATATTATAGTACTAATATGAGAAACACACACTAATTGATTTATAAAGGGTGCTCAACTATGTCATACAATTTAGATAGTTTAATTTATATAATAAGAAAAGAGGTACAAATAAATGTCATTTTTCCATATTAAAATTAATATATACATTTCAACAATGACAATTTTATTCATAAAAATAATTCTATACATAAAATACATCGATTATAAAATCTAAAATTTAGAAAATATTTCAATAGAAATTTCAATTGAAGTAATTCTTTTAAATTTTTTATTTTCAATTTTCCTTCTCTTTCTCATTTAGTTAGTGTTATTATTTGACCATGAGATTACAAGTTAATAAATAAATCAATTGTCATAGTATAAACTTTTTTTTGCTAACCGATAACCTGTACCTTAATAGAGTAGCGTGAAGATATGGTACCGAATCCAAAATATAATAAAGATAAAATATTTGAATAAAAATGCAATAAATTTAGTTAAAATTTCAAAAACCAAAAAAAAACTTAAAATTAAAATTTTGTGATAAAGTTTGAATATCTATCAATTTGTAATTGTTTGGATATCATATAACTATATGATTTTTTAATTAAAACAAAAGAGTTAAATATAAATTAAATTGAAAAGACGAATAATGTGTATAATGATAAATATTTTAAAAGTATTGACTCTAATTAGTTTCTATTAGCTTTTAGCTCTCAACACTTGCCACTGTCGTTCAACCAATAGTACTACTAGATGAAAATAAATGGCATGAAAAAGTTTGAATTTAACAAATTTACTAATATATGAATGAGCGAGAATAAATAGATGTGAAAAATCAAATTATAAAAAAGTTTGAATGTAAGTTTGTGGGAATTTACTAATAATAGTAAATAATAATAGTATTTTTGGATTTGAAATATATATAGCTTTAAAGTTCTCTCTATTTTTTGTATTTTTCTTAATTTTACTTTTTTTTTACCAATTTTTTTATTTGAATTAAAAGTTTAAATAAATTATATAGATAAAATTTTAAATAATTTTAAAATAATTTGATATATTATTAAAATATATTACAATTTACCTTTCTATTCATTTTATTAATTATTATGAGTTTCGATAGTATATTAAATAATTTTAAATTTATATAAAATTTTATATATAAAACTTATATGATATAAACTTTTAATAAAAAAATTTAAATTTTTTATTTAAGTAAATCACAATAGTAATAAATTACAATATTCACATAAAGGAAATTTAAAAAACAACTTAAATTATAATCCCACGGCAAACACAACTAATAACCAAAAGGCATTGGATTAGACATAACATGAAATGTGCTGTTTTTTTTTTATTGGTTGTGCTATTTAATATTATACTTTATAATAATGTGAATGCTGCCATCATCATCTCAATCGTTTGTTTTACATCATGTTTTAATCATCTCATTTTAAAATATCTCGATGACGCTGCAAATACATATGTCAATGATATTTACTTTTTGTAGTTGTAGGCCCTTGCCAAAGTTTTGAGGGATGCATGCATGGCTAGTGACTAGTGTTGATGCTCAACGGTTGGTTGTCAGATTAATCAATGACACAATAATTACATCAATGCAACAATTAGTCTATAATTATAGATATCCACGACTGTGCTTCAATCTTTATATTTGAAGATTAATTGTTGGATTATTGATTTTGCAAACAATTAATAATATTGATAAACTTTTCAATAATAATTACGTTAATTAATCTTTATTTAATTTTATATACATTATTAATTTAAAATATTTTAAAATTATTAATTAATGATGATGGATAAGTTGTTAGAGATATTTAATTTTTATCAAAATTATTTTTAAAACTATTTTTATAGATGAATTTGATATACTTATAATATAAGTTTTTTTATACTAAAAACTCGTAACAATTAAACTCTACTTATAAATTTAAGGACATTAACTTTGGTGATAAATAAATTTAATAAACTAGTTATATCTTAGAGAATATATGTAATTAAGACAAAATTTTATAATCTAATAAATAAATTACTATCAATTAATTATAACTATTTAAATTTTATTGTATATAAATATATAAAATAAGTAGAGTTTTAAAATAAAAATATGAGACAATTAAATCTTATATAAATAACTAAGATTAAAATAAAAAATCATATAATTTTTTTCAGTCGTAGTTTTTTCATATACTACTTAAATAATTTTTAATTATAATTATCTATTAGTCATAATTTATCATTCTCACCTTTTATTTTAAAAACTAATATATATATATATATATATATATATATATATATATATATATATTAATTAGTCACCTACCATCTAGGAGGGGCATAACAAATCAAGGAGTGATCATAGTGTTCCCAAAAAATAAGACCAATTAGACAAGACAAGACCTATTCAAAAACCTCATTGGCTTGTGGATTACAAAAGCATAAAAAGTTGAAAAGCTAAAGAAACAATTACGATAGATAGATGATATCATTTAAAACAGGACAAGACAATCCACCAAGTCAAAGATGAGCTAAGATTATGTTGTACAATACAAAGATTTTGTGAAATGCTTTTGTTTTGTGGTATGAATTGAAATGTTGAAAGAGTATTAATTAAGAGATTTAGAGTTCAATTGTTGAACTACCATTTTTTTTATAAGTAGTTAAAACAATATTAATACAAACTAAAAAAATAATAGCATAGAGTAGTAGATAGATATATTAATATGATATGACACTGTTCAAGTCATTTTTTCAGAGCTTACAAATAAAGTAGTAATAATTCTCACTATCCCTTTCTCTGACTTTCCCTTTTTTTTTATTTGACTACACTACATTACAAAGAGTTGAACAGAGTAGGCATAATAATAAAAAGGATACACATGGAGTAATTAAATAGTGTTATAATTTAAGCAATGGATATGTTGTTGGATTAATTAGCAAATAGTAGTATATTAGTAGTAGTAATAGAGTTTTTGTGATTTTGTTGAGTGTATTAAACTCAAGAGGTAGCAATGCAATATGGTTCCCAAAATAGAAATGACCTTCTTGAATCCTTGCAACTCTTCAAATTATGAACCAAGTAATCACCATTCTTTCCTCTAAGAACCAAAAGTTGTTGCTTCTCATTTGAGACATGGTTCATGTTCATGTTCATTTCCCTTGGAGACACAACAATCTTATTATTGTTGTTGTTGATGTTATTCTCTTGATAATGGCCAAGTGCATAATTAGCACATTTTGTTGCTGTTGTTGTTGGGTTTGTGGTCCTCCAATAATGTTGATAAGAATTTAAATTGAAAGAATTTGGAGCTACACCTTGTGGTGATGGAATCAATCTAGCAACTCTTGGTCTAGGTGGAAGTGATTTCACCATTTGACTAGCTTCCACAACTTGAACATTTTCCTCTTCAAAATTGTTGTTATCCACTTCTTCATCATTATTCAACTTCTTTGACCACTTTGGATTCCTATTCACTAATCCAATTGGCTTATTCACTTTGTTATTATTATAAGATCCTATTCCATCAACACTTCTCTTTATAGTAGTTTTCCAACAAGGCATTAACATCCCTTTCTCTATTAAACTCTCATATTCTACATTTTCGTCGTCTTCGTCTTCATATTTGTCTTCATCTTCTTTTTCTTCTTCAAATCCTTCAAACTCTTCATCCAATTCACCGATGCCATCATTTTCTTTTTCATTTTCAACATCTTCTTCATTTTGATTAGCGAAAGTGAGGACAAGTCTACCATCTTGACGCCGAACACAGAAATTGTTCAGCGAAGGAAGAGACACTGCTTCTAAAACTAACCTTCCATTGTCGCGGTGTGGCCTCATGTGAAGTGAAGGGCCATCTTGGCGAGAGAGTGATGGAAGTGGTGGAGGAAAAGATCGTGGTGGCGAGTGCAACTTCTTAGTAGTAGCAACACCACCATAATTATACCTTACCACTTCCACCACTTCGTCTTCTCGTTCTTCTTCGTCTTCTTTGACTTCTTTGACTTCTTCTTGTGGTTGTTGTTGATCTTCTTCTGCATCCCCTGACTCAGATGCAGAATTAGACGACATCAACCCATCAGAACCAGTCTCAGATCCGAGACTCTCAGTGCAAATTTCAAGGCTCTTCCGAGACAAAGAACTCTTCGTCCTCTTCGCAAGAGGGTGAATATAAGGCGGAAGAGACTTGGAAATTTCATCATTAGTCTTCAAAGACATGAGTGAGCTCCAAGTATCAAATGACCCACCTTTTTGTTGCTCTTCATTTTTGTTACGTTGGATTGAACTCCAAATCTCAAGCCTCTCTCTCTCAGCTTCAGCTTCATCAGCAATCTTAGTTTCTTTGTAATCATCTGACAACTGAAAGAGTTGTTCAGATGATGCAATCTTTTTGATGGGATTAATGGATCCATTTTGAGGAATCCATTTCTTTGAAGACATGTCAGCTGATAGAGTTCTTCTAAGAGAAGAAGCTGTCAAATTAGTGTCACTTTCACAGCTCAAAATAGTGACTATGCCTTGCTTTTGATTCACCATACTTTCTTCCTCTATCTTCATGGTCATAGTAACTGCATATATACACAATACAATATTGTGAGCACAAAACACCAAAAAAACTAAATCCAAAAGGACCAAATTTTAATATACTTCATTGATGTTTTTCCACTAGTGTTACATTTGATTATTTCACACAATTAAAAAAATTTATATATTTCAAAAGAAGAATGATATTAATTTAATGATATATTTATTGAATTTCATTTCTACATAATATTAATTAAATAAAATAATTATAAAAAGAAATTATTATATATAAAACTTAAAATGACAGTAATTTAACATAATTTTATAGAGAATAATAAATATCACTAAAATTAATTTAAAAAATATTAGTATACAACATATTTTGTTTTATATGAATCCAACAAAACTAATCAAAATAGCTAATAGTATTAAAAGAATTTCAAGTAACAAGGAAGAGTTGGGTAACGTGCATGTGGGGTTTTGTTTTGGAAAACACAAAGTAGGAAAAGTACAAAGTATGTGAAATATTGAAATTAAATGAAATGAATGATTAATTACCTGTGGAGGTGTAGATAGCAAAAGAAACAATAGAGGTCTCTCTCTAGTGAGAGGTAGAGACCACTGTGAGAGTTGCAAGGTGCAAATGAAATATTGAAGAAGATGAAAATTAATTAATAATTAATTAATAATTAATTAATGTATATAATATAAAGTGAAGGAGTAAGGAATGGTTTGATTGATGGCAATGCATGAAGAGGGAGAATGAATGAGAGGGTATTTGTAGGGCTCTAAAAGCTTTAAAGAACCATGTTCAGTGGACCCCATTTTACACCATGATAATGACACTCTTTATTGCTTTCCAGGTTTTTATTTTTTTATTTTTTTTTATTTTTTACTTAAAAGACTCTTTTTTTCTTTTAGATTATTTTTTTATGGACATAGGTTTTTTATGGATTCGGAAAATGATAATGTTTCTTTATTTTATTTATTTATTTTTTAAATTATGAATGAATTCGTGTACATGTAATTATCAAGCATTGATAAAGTATATCATGAATACGAGTTATTATACTTATAAAAATTGTAAAGAAATATCTTCAGTAAGAGAATTTTTTGGTGATTGAAACAGGGTTGGGTTTGGATACTATGGATGAAGGCTTATATTTTGATTCATTGGTCTGTCATAAGAAAAAATATACATAAAACATGAAGAAACATTATCCACTATAACAAGAGAACAGAGAATTGTAATTATTAAATCATTGGGCAATTCTTAAACAATATAGTATATTATAGATATACTATTATATTTATCCAAAGAAAAAATATACTAATATATACTCTCTCTCATTTGGCATAATAGATTGTTGTATTAGTCCTTTCAAACAAATTAATAGAATATTATCAAAATCTTAATTTATTAAAATTTTATTTATTGGATTAATTATATTGTTTAAGAAATAATATGGTTTAAATTAAGTCATGTGAAATAATATATCATTAGAATTTTAATTCATTAAGATTATTCCACTAATCAAATTAACTATAAAGAGACAAATAAATAAAGTGATCTAAAGTAAATTTTAATTCATGGCAAAAAAAGTGACGAATGACTACTTAAAAAATAATAATGAGAGTTGTTGTTTCTTAGTCGAAGTTTTAAGATTAGAATAATGTGTATTTTTTACTCTACACTAAGTGTTCTTTTGTAAAACATTCGCTGGGATTTATGAAATATCTATGTTAGGATTATAAAATTGTCTTTTAATTTCAAACAATTGCTCCTGATAATAGATGATAATAAATGCAATAATGTAATTTATAGTCTTGTGACTTTCTATTAAAATTGAGTTGTAATCACTGAAATAATCTTAATCTTAAAATAACAATACATTAACCTTAATGAACCACATGTTAATAATGATACTACTATCATCATTAATTATAAGCTCTTATTGATAAAAACAAATTATCTCTAAATATAACTTTTTGACATTGAAAAAATCATCTCTAACTATATAAATGGAAGTACATATTAATCCAATTGCTGTCATTTACTTGGAAATTTGGAATTAGAATCATCTCCATTTTCTTTCGTTAATTAGTTTTCCTCTGTTTTTGATGTTTTGAAGTAACTTAAAATATATAGATGATACTTAATTAGACCCACTTAATGTCACACTATCACTTTTATATTTATAAAACTATATTATAAAAGAAATTATAAGAAATGTAGAGCATCCATTTGGATTGTCGGAGGAAAGACGGCGAAGAACATGAACCTGGACAATCAAAATGTATAGAAGATTCTTTTCTCAAACTTACACCTCTTTTTTTAACAAATATAATAATAATTTATTTATTTTAAGAGAGCCACTTTATATTTTGACTTAATTACATTTTTGTAGTTTATTTGTATGGATTCTTTTTTTGAATAAATTTATTATTTATAGATGATACTTACCCCCCTTAATTGCCGCCCCACTTAATGTCATCATTTTTATATTTATAAAATTAATACGGATATGTATTTTAAGTTTTAACTCTAACAAATATCAAAATTATTAATTGAATAGATAATAAAAGTTTCTTTTTCTTCTTTAACACATTTAGTTTCATATTGTGAAGTCACTATTTTTTGTAAGGAAAGTCACTTTATACTTTGACTTAATTAAAATTTGTTTATTATATATATGCTTTGCAGTGGATATAGGCATAAGTCTTGTTGTAGAACATAAGAGTTAGTGGATCAATTAAATTAGCTATTTGCTCTTAACAATGATTATCTTTATTTTCTAATCAGCTACTTCCCTTCCATTTTGGGATGTTTTCTAACACTAAATTCATTGTTAACCTTTTTTTTTTATTTTTTATTTTTTTTTGGTGCTATATTATAAACAAGAAAATGAGTTTTAGAGGTTGAAATATCTATTTCACGTGACTTTGATCAGTCTTGACATTCATGTTACATTAGCGAAACTCAAAAGAATCAATATATAATTTTTTAATTTTATAATTAACGGTTTTTTATTTGACTGATCCCTTACTCGACTAATTAAGTCCCAATTCACCTTAAATTTGATTGGTGACCATTCTCAAAACTTAAATTATTTTTAATTTGTAAGCAACATTAATATGATGATATTTTAATTTCGATAAATAATTTAAAATATATAAATATGTTCAGAGTCAAAGGATTACGAGGAGCAACAACGTATTAAAGACTAGAACCATCAAATGTATATACTACAATTTTATTCAATATTTAAAGACATTGAGTTTACGAATCATCTCTTTTGTATATTAATTCTTCATTTAACACATTTTTACCTGATATGAAATTAACCGCTCAAACTTAAAATTATAGTAATTTAACTAACTACTAACATTTATCTATAAAAAAAATCTCTAAATAGATTTCTTCCTTCAAATCAAGACGAACAAATGCCTTCTTAATTTCAATTTATTCAACCTCAAAGTTCAAGATAGTTTTTAATCCAAGTACAATAAAAAGAGGACATCTTCCTTACATGTGAGAATTTTTTAAGTCCAATATCCTTTATGTAATTAAAATATTTCACCACTGATCTTATTATGTGTCTTGATCTTATTATGTATCTTGATTGTGATTTATTATCTTCTACTTTAAACTTAACCCAATTGTTCTTGAGCCCCCTTTTTTCCTAAAGAAACTTTACCAACTCAATGTAATAAAATATTATCTATTATTCATGAAAAAAGATTTGTTCAACTAATTGACCAATGATAAATATTATCCTTTGTGCGACTTAAACCTATTTATCTTTTAATTAATTTTTGAAATACATTTTTTTAAATAATTAAACAATGAAAAATATTTGTCGCATATATAATTAATATATGATTTTGATTTTCAAGAATTGCATTAACAATGAAATACACATATGTTTATATTTTTCCAGTATAAGACCAATCCCAAATTAATGTTTTGATATAAATAAATAATAAGTTAATTAAAGACTCTAATCATGATTTTAAATTATGTGTTAATTTAACATGTACTTTTGAGTGTAATAATCCAAGTTATGTACAAAGCAAATGAAAGAGAAATCAGTTCAAAGAAAGAGCTAAAAATGAACAAGTCTAAACCAAGAATATTTTTAATGCAAGGAAAGCTCTTGTAAATCACGAATGAATTTCTAGTGCATATACTAGACATGTACAACTCTCATATGGACAAAAATCACTCAAAAGGATCCAAGGCACAACTCAAAGAAAAAATGTCAAATGATCATTCTCGAGCAGTGTAACACCAGTCTCCAGATTGATAAACATTCTCCAACAGATTACACATGATCTTCAACAACAAATATCTTTCTCCAGAATGATTAACAACCATCTCCAGAAAGATAAACATCATTCTCCATCTATGATGACATAAGTCTCCAGATTGATGAACATTCTCCAGCTTATTGACCATCATTCATCAGCCTTGTTACATCATTCTCCAACCTTATTTCATCATTCTCCAACCTATTTTGTACGATTCAAAAGGAAGTCTTAATCTGAATCGATTAAGCACATCTATAAGATGTTTGTGTACATAAAAAAAGGATCATCTCATTTAAGAATGAGAAGCTACAAATCATACATTGTTAACAAACAAGTAGAAATGCATAATATTCAAAATAGTAACATTCAATGTTTAAAAGTCTGGTCTTTGGTCAAGTCTGACACATGACAACAAGATACATTTCCAACGGTCATAATAGATGTCATCAACCTCCTTGAAGCCTATAAAAGGAACCCCAAGCTCAAGGAAAACATATAACTTCAAGTGCTAAGAAATTTCATCAATCACATACACTTACATACTTGAAAGCTTCTCATTTGCAAAAGAATCAGTTATGAATTCATTCTCATATATCTAGATTGTATTACTGAGTTATTTTATCAAGAATCTATTCTCAAACACGAGTTGAGCATAATCATATTTAACCAATCTCTCTAAATCATTATTGTGTAAACTCAAAACTATAAGGATTGTTTATAGTTTGATTATTGTTGTAAAAATATTTCTATGGTTAAAAGATGAATTGTAAAATCCTCTCAAGATTGATATGTGACTTGATTGAATCCTTTGTGGGTGGAAGGGAATTGTTGTTACAAATCAAGGTTGATCGTAATAAAAACTGTGTAAAACCAAGAACGTTCTTCGTTTGAACCCTTAGTGAAAAATCTCACAGTTGCGAGAACTAGACATAGCCCGAGTTGGGTGAACAATGATATATCTTTGTGTAGTATCTCTTCCTTATCTCTATTTACTTTCAGTCATTTTGATTATAAAGTTAAACAGATAAACTATAACTGTGATTTTAACTAACCAAGAACGTTCTCCATTTTTTGTTTCCAGAACCAAGAACTTTATCCGTTTTCTATTTTCATAATCAAGATCGTTCTTGAGTTATTTTATTAAGATTTTAACTGGAAATTTAAAATAGGTGAATTTATAATTGAAACCCCATTCTTTGTAAATTGACATTGCTACTTCAATTGGCATAGTAGCAAGGTCTCTAGAGAGTAAAAACACTTTAACAAGTGCTAGAGTAAAAGATCTAGAAGAAAAAATGTCAAAAGAAAAATACATTGTTGAATGAGGATCTTCAAACAGTCCACCCTATTTTGACGGAACTGATTACTACTTCTAGAAGAACAAGATGTAGTTGTTTCTAAAACCTCAAGATACATGAATGTGGCACATCATTACATATGGATATTTCATACCAAGACTAGATCATAATGATTCAACCACTGCTGAAAACAAAGAAATAGACTGGACATCTGAAGACAAAACTAAGGTACTCTTGAATTCTAAAGCTCAATTATTCTTATCGTGTGCTTTAAGCAGGGAAGAAAAAGAAATAGTTGTTGAATGCACAACAGCTAAAGAAGTATGGGACACTGCAAAATCATCATGAAGGAATAAGTCATGTCAAAGAAACAAGAATATACATTGACATAAGAAAGTTTGAGCTGTTCGAAATAAATGAAGGAGAAATCATCGATGAAATATACTCCAGGTTCACAATTATAGTGAATGAGATGTGTTCTCTTGGAAAGGCTTACTCAGTATAAGACAACGTGAGAAATATTGTGAGATGTCTTCCAGGCATATGGAGTCTGATGGTGACAACTATCCGTCAAGCCAATTTTTTTGAAGTGCTTGCATTAGAAGAACTAATTGGAACATTAAGAGCACATGAAATATTGTTACAAGAAGACAAACCAACCAAGAAAGGAAAACAATAACCCTGAAAGTATCTCAAGAAAGTATACAACCACAAATATAAGAAGAATATGAAGAAACTGGACAAGAAGATGCTGATGAAGAAATTTCCCTTCTCAATAGAAGAATTCAAAGAATGATGAGAAGAAGAAGTCATATCAAGAAGGATTTCCAAACAAAAGTGAAAGTCTAAAAATAGAAGTGGCAAGAGCCAAATCACATATTTTGGATGTAATAAGTTGAGACATTACAAATCCGAATATCCCCTAAGTAAAAAACCACAATCATATTTCCTTTTAAAATAAAATCAATGATGGCTACATGGGATAACTAAAATGAATCTGATGAAGAAGAAGATAAAGAAGCCAACATATGCTTAATGAAAAATACTGAAGAAAATGAGATAACAAAATATGAACTTTGTGTTTTCTGTGAACAAATGGAAAAAGAATTTAACAACTTGCTAAATCATTCAAACGTTCTTGTTCAAAAGTGTATTTCTTTAAAAGAAAAAATTCACAAAGAAAAAACTTAGGCTCTAAATGATAAGTTTATAAAGATCATTCAAAATTTGAAAGAATTTCAACTCAAAGATTTTAAAACTAAAAATCAAGAACGTCAAGAACATTATGCATTTCAAAAGGATAACGTTCTCCTTAAAGTTGAAGTTGAACTTCTTAAAAATGATTTTTCAAATTTCATTAAAGTCACTGAAACATTTCAAAAAAATCATGGGATATCAAGTAGGAATATTTGGTAAAGCTGATTTTGGTTTCAATCAAACTCAAAAAACCAAAATGTATGAAATAAAAATTGTTCCGGAAAGAAAAGAAGATAAATGTAAAATTAATTGTTCATATTGCAGCAAGATTGGACATCCGGAATTTGCATGTATTTTAAGCAAAGAGATGCGAAAATCAAGAACAAAAATATCTTCAAAAAAGGAGAACATTCTGGAGCAAAAATAAACGTTTTTCAAAAACTGAGAAAAGGATAATGTTCTCTAGGTAATGCAGTAAAAGGAGAATGTTCTGGAATTTTACCAAAACTAGTTTAAACTTAGTTTTCTAAACCTTTTCAAAAACAAATCAAGCTCGGATTAAAGGTAAATGAACAATTGGTAAGAAAGATTATGCCCAAATAACTAATGTTTAATATATGGAAGGTCTGCAACATAATCTCTTAAGCATAAGTCAACTATGTGACAATGGTTTTGAAGATAATTTCAAACCTAACCTATGTGAAATCATAAAAACAAAATATGGGGAAGTAGTGTTTTCGGGAACTAGATACAAAAATCATTATGTTTTATATCTTGAAGAACTACCTGATGAATCCTACTTCATGTTTATCAATAAAGATAAATGGATTTGGCATAAATGGACATGTCATGTTAGCATTAAAACTATTTCAAAAATTTCAAAACTATAACTTGTTTGAAGATTATCGAAACTGAATTTTGAAAAAGATAAAGTATGAGAAACATGTGCTAAGGGAAAACAAGTCAAAAGTAGTTTTCATTCAAAAAAGTTTATCTCCACAAATAGAACTCTTGAGCTGCTTCACATAAATCTATTTGCCCCTTTTAAAACAACAAGTTTATGAGGAACGAAATATGGTTTTGTCATTATTGATGATTTCTCACGATACACTTGAGTATTATTTTTAAAACAAAAAGATGATTCTTTTGATGCTTTCAACATCTTTTATAAAAGGTACAAAATGAGAAAAATTTAAGCATCATTTCTATAAGAAGTGATATTAGAGGAGAATTTATAAACGACTCTTTTAAAACATTCCTTGAAGAACTTGGAATTTCTTATAATCTATCTTGTGCAAGAACTCCTCAACTAAATGGAGTTGTTGAAAGAAAAAATAGAACCTAACAAGAAATGGCAAGAACAATCTTGAAAGAGTCTAATGTTGAAAAATATTTTTGGACTGCAGCTGCCAATACATCATTCTATATTTTAAACTGTGTATCCATAAGAAATATCATAAACAAAACACCATATGAAATTTAGAAAAACAGAAAGCCAAACATATCACATTTTCACATTTTTTGTTGTTATTGTTATATCTTGAACACCAAAGAAACTCTTGGAAAGTTTGATGCAAAATCAGACAAAGTTATATTTTTGGGTTACTCAATCGATTCTAAAGGGTATCATGTGTTTCAATTTAAAAACCAAAATGATTGAAATCAACATGCATATATTATTTGATGATCTTGATTTGAGTAAAAAAGATGAGGAAGAAGAAGAACATTCTAGGCAACAACAACAATAAAATGTTCTCTAAGAAATCCAGATTGATAAACAATATTCGTTTCATTCTCCTTCTAAAAGTTAGAGAACGATTAGTGATCACCTCAAAATCAAATCATTGGAGATAATGGTAATGGAATTAGAACAAGAATGTCATTCAAGGGTGATGGCAACTATAACATGGCAATGATATCTTAAATTGAGCCAAAATCAATCAAAGAAGTCATAGTTGATTAATCTTGGATTGAAGCGATGGAGAATTTTTTCAATTCGAGAAGAATGAAGTATGGAATCTGGTTCCAAATAAAACCATCATAGAAACAAGATGGGTATTCAAAAATAAACTAGATGAAGAAGGTAAGGTTGTGAGAAACAAAGGAAAGTTGGTTGTTGAAGGTTACAATAAACAAGAAGGTATAGATTATGATGAAACTTTTGCTTCCGTCGCAAGTTTAGAAGCTATACGAATTCTTCTTGCATATGCATCTCATAAACTTATTAAACTCTTTCAAATGGATGTTAAAAGTGCAATTTTAAATGGTTTTTTAAATGAACAAGTTTATGTGTGTCAACCTCCTGTTTTTGAAGATCAATCAAAACTAAATCATGTTTTTAAACTCACCAAAGCACTACATGGTTTAAAATAAGCACCAAGAGCTTGGTATGAATGACTTAGTTTCTTTTTAATCAAAAAATGATTTTCTAGAGGAAAGATTGACACTATACTATTCAAGAAAAATAATAAAAATGATTTACTTATTGTTCAAGTGTATATCGATGATATTATCTTTGGCTCAACTAATGAGAAAATATGTGATGCCTTTTTAAAACTCATGCAAAATGAATTTGAAATGAGTATGATAGAAGAATTAAGATATTTTCTTGGCTTGCAAATTAAGCAACATAAAGATGACATTTTTATATGTCAAGAAAAATATATTAAAGATCTCTTAACAAAATATAAATTGAATGAAGCCAAATCCTGATTACTCTTATACATCCATCTTCTTCATTAAACAAAGATGAAAATGGAAAATCTATTTCTAAAACAGCGTATAAGGGCATGATAGGATATTTGCTTTATTTAACTGCTAGTAGATTTGACATTGTGTTTGTAGTAGGATTATGTTCTAGATTTCCATCAACACCTTAAGAATCTCATTTAACAGCCATAAAAGGAATTTTTAGATATTTTGTCCGTACTATTGATCTTGGCCTTCGATATAGAAAAGGTTCTCATTTTGATTTTGTAGCTTATTGCGACGTTGATTATGCTACAGATAAAATTGAACGACAAAGCACAAGTAGAGCATATCTGTTTCTTGGAGAAGCATTAATAACAAGGTCGTGCAGAAAATGAAACAAAGTTGCTTTCTCAACAATTGAAGTTGAATATGTCTTAGCAGTGAATTGTTGCTCTCAAGTTATTTGGATAAAAAATTAACTTGAAGACTACTCTGTAAGTTGTTCAAGTGTTCCAATTTACTGTGATAATACAAGTGCTATAAATCAGTCAAAAAATCCTATTCAATGTTTAAGATCCAAACACAGAAATAAAACATCACTTTATTCGTGACCATGTTAATAAACTGAGAATTAATCTTTGTTGATACTCAAAAATAACTTATTGATATTTTTACCAATCCCCTTGTAGAGGAAATTTTTTAATTTTATCAAGGAAAACTGAGAATTATAAAAAAAATCCAACCAATTTGAATTAAAATCTGGTTCTACAATAAACGGAGAACGTTAAACATCATGATTATTCATCTTCCCTAAAAACAGTTTTATTCTTCTCCTTCCAAAATCTACAACTCCCAAACTTCTCAAAACATTTAAACCATTTTCTGAAGAAAAAAATAATTGAAATGGCGCGTACTAAAATGACTGCTAGAAATAATGCTTGCCCTAATGCACCTTCATCCTCTTCATCTATTTCATCTTCCCCATTTCACAATCGATCACCATCACCTCCACCAAGAGCAACTCCTTCAGAAGAACCGTATGATAAAACCTTTTTAGATTACTTATTTTCCTCTCTTGAATCTAGCCTTAGAGAAGATTCCAACCCTAACCCATTGTCAATTCACTACAAGAAAAACTCTATTTTGTGGCCAGCTTTATAAATATTTTGTGGCCGAATAAAACCCTCACAAATTAGTGACCGAAAAAGCCCTCACAAAGGCCAAAATTGAAATTGGTCTTTTTTTGTGGCTGAAAAAGCCCTCACAAATTTTTAAATATTTAACTGGATTTTGTGGCTGCCTAAGCCCTCACAAAATCACAACATTGTGATTTTGTGAGGGCTTAGGTAGCCACAAAATCTAGTTAAATATTTAAGGATTTTGTGAGGGCTTTCACAACCACAAAAAATGAATTTTGTGAGGGCCAAATCCATCACAAAGGAGTGACGTGACTAGGGAGTTTGTGGCGGCATAAGCCGTCACAAAGGATTGTGCACGTGGCGTTTGTGGCTGCAAAGGCTGCCACAAAGGACGCCTAAATCCAGCTGGATTTTGTGGCTGTTTTGGCCGCCACAAATGCCCAAGGTGACCCTATATATATTTTTCTCCCCTCCTCCTTCATTTTTCACATCCAACTCCTCTCTAAAACTTCATTCTAACTATTCTCTCCTCCTTCTCTCTACACAAAATTACTCTTCTTCATTTAAATTTTGTAAGTATAAATTATAATTTATTTATAATTTACATTAATTTAAATTAATGTTTAATTATAATTATAAATTTATTATTAATAATTAAAAATTTAAATATTTTATTATTAATAATTTAATTTTTTTTATTAATTTAAATATTTTATTATTAATATTGTATTATTTAAATTAATCTTTCATTTAATTATTAATCTTTATTTTTAATTTAAATATTTTATTTTAAATTTTAAATTTTATTAAGATTAGTTTATTATATATATATATATATATATATTTCAAATTTAATTTAAATTTTAATATTATAATTATATTAATTTATTAAATATAATATTGTAATAAACTATTAATTTAGAATTCAAAATTAATTTATTAATTACGTTGGCATTTGTGGCGGCCAAAAGCCCTCACAAAGGTCCAGTCAGCAATCCTTTGTGGTGGCCAAAAGCCCTCACAAATTCAGCTTGGCATTTGTGGCGGCCAAAAGCCCTCACAAAGGTCCAATCAGCATTCCTTTGTGGCGGCCAAAAGCCCTCACAAACGTCCAGGCAAATTCAGTATGTCCTTTGTGGCGGCCTATGCCCTCACAAAGGCAGACTTTTGTGGCTGCAAAAGCCCTCATAAATGCCAACGTATTTCAGCTCCTTTGTGGCTGCAAAAGCCCTCACAAAATTGTGACCAGCTTCTTTGTGGCTGCCAAAAGCCCTCACAAAAGCCTCCTTTGTGGCTGTTTTTTTCCCTTTGTGAGGGCTTTTAGCCCTCACAAAATTGATGAATTCTTGTAGTGATTGTTCTTCCCCCTCTCTTTCAATGTCCTCTTCCAAACCTAAATGAAGTCCTCACCTTAGCTCATCCTTCCGTAAACCTACGAAGCCAAAAAGATGCTCAATGAGAGTATATGCTGGAATCGGTACCTATAATGCTAAACCCTCAAAAGCTACAATCTTTGTCATCTCTAATAGTGATGATTTTGAGCCTTCCACCCCAAACCCTACAAAGACATCAACACCTATCAAACCATCCGAACCATGCACCTCCTCATTCCAAATTGAACCTTATTGCTCCACAGCCCAAACTAAAAGAGAAAATCCATGAACGAAATTTTCTCATCTTCAAAATCCTATCAATCGTCTCCATCTAAAACTTCATCCACACAAAAATTAAAGGTCAAAACTACCCACCCTCCCAAAACTGGCCCCAAAATACGCTTCCCTCCACTCATTCCATCAACCTTACAAAAAACCTACTCTAAACAATGGGCCGAACGGCCTATAGGAATTGGTCGAGTTTTCTTGCTTGAAAACTTGCTTATTGAGGGTACCTCTATCAAAACCCACACAAATGCTCTTGGCTGGACCAAATTTCTGCAGATCTATGATTGTTATTACGTGCATGTGGTGAGGGCCTTCTACTATAGGGCCCATACCTTTCCTGAGAAGTCCTTCTTGGTGACCACTCTCAAGGGGTATTGAGATTCGTTTAACCCCTGATATTCTAACCACCATCCTTTCAGGAGGACTGCAAAAACCACTTGTTTGCATCCTTAAAGCCATCTGCAAGGTGTTTAACAACATCAACCAACATTCCATCCAATTGCACTGTAGAAGTCATGAGTACGTCTCTGACAACAATGCTTTGATCATTCGTCATCTCCTCACGTGCTAGAGGGTCAACATACCCTTCATCATACTCCAAAATATGATTGATGTCACTATGAAGGACTACAAGAAAAATACAATCCCGTATGACATGCTCCTGTAAAAAATATTTAGATATTTTAAAGTTCCTTTATTCTTTGAAACCTCCACCATCACGATCTCCAATTTGATGTTGGATGAAGATTATAAGACGATGAAGAAGAAAAAGATGATAAAGAGAATGGAGAAAAAGCTGAAATTTTTGAGTTTGAATTGAAATAAGATAAGAAAGGAGATGTAAATTAAAGAATCGTAACAGACAAATGACGAACTTAATGACCAAGTGTATTTTAAATAAAAAAATAATAAAAATGAGCTATTACATAAAGAATAACTCTATTACCGAAATGAAACATAAATGACTTAATTGTGAAAAAAAAACACTTAAAAACTCTATACGAGATATAAATTTAACTTAAAGAATCACATGTTAATTTTATTTTAGTTTTATTTTTATTTTTTAATTAAGTCTATCAATACTATTGTTGTATAAAGGGAGAGTAGAAGAAATGACAATAATGCACCATAACCTTACTAAATGAAGAAAAAGTACGGACAGCATGCACATTAGCAATGTTACCAATTATAGGTGAGACAGAAAAGGACATTTATTGGTCGAAATTATGGCTTAAGAAGGAAGCAAAGGAATCAACTTTGTAGGAAGAGATATGATTGGCGGCTAAAAAACACACAACACAATCTCATAGCCTTAATGGAATAGATTTGTATGTGGAAAACAAATGAATGCTCGTCACGTCTTCATTTTGAGGACCCCTTTTTTTTATACAAGCCTCACCTCACCTCATTTCTTTCTATCTTTCTTGACCTTCTTTTGTCACTGTTTAGTTTGCATTTCTACGCATAAAAGTTTTGTGGTTTGTACACACATATAGGACCAATTTATCCACCACTAGGTGCACATTAAAAAGGTTATGATGTTGATCAATTCAAAGCTAAAATATAAAATTAAAGTATGTAGTACTCCATTTCAAATGAAATATAAATGAGTAAATTACCTATTAAAAAAGTTCATTCATCACATTTAATTTTTTCAATTTGAATAAAAATTTAAGTCTATATTTAAATTATTTTGAATGACTAATAAAGTTATTCGTCGAAAATATTTTAAATTAAATTAGATTAAACAATGAATATTTTAAAGAAGTTGACATTATTCCATTTGTCTAACAACAAATGATGTTTAAGGTTTTTATATAAATATTAAAAAATGCAATAATGATAAAAAATAAAAAAGTCATTTTTATTAAACTGCCTATTTTAACTATTAGTTAGTTTTTTACTATTATGAATATAAAGTATAATAATATTTTAAAATTTATGTATATAGTAATTATTAAAAAATAATATAAAATAAAAATAATTAAAGTTGTATTGAAAATTAAAAATAATATTTATTTTTAATTTTTTTTTTTGATAAAGTAACACTTGTGTGAAATAGTAAAAATAAAAATAAAAACTAGTATAGAACTAGACCAATTATACTTATAATTATACTTATAATTATTAATATAGAATAATACCAAGCATACGAAATACCATGTGACATAATTTTTAATTATTTATTAATAATGAATACATTGAGAAATTGAAAGGCAACTATAGTAGTGTATGTTTTGCCACAAACTGAGGAATGCAAATAGAGTAACGAGATGCGCCTTGTCTGCCTATATAATAAATTATAAAGCAAAACCACTCAACCTACAAAGCTTATCAACTAAGTTCAACACTATAGGATATTATTTCATTTTTATTTTTTCTATTTCTTTTCAATTTGAACCAAATGGTCGACTTGTAGAGTGCCAAGGCAGATGCCACTCCAAGATATTTACATGGCAACTGGCAACCACCACTTGAGTATATGTGCTTGCTTCATCAGCTACATTTCATTTTTATTTATCCATCCAATTAGCTTCTATAAAAATATCTATTTTAAGAATAGTTTTTTTTAGCTAGAAATCTGGTAAAATTTCACTTAATTTTTTTTAAACTATTATTTTCGTCTATAAAAGTATAATGTTTTGTCATTTTAATCATTGATTTCGCAATAACATTAAACTAGTCTTCAAATAATTAAAATAATTATTAAAAAATAAAATTTATTATAATAAAAGTTCGTCAAAGATACAATTTACTGTCAAAATAGTATATGACCATTATAACGTTATAGACTAAATTGAATGACAATTTAATAATATAAATATTAATTTGAATTTTTTATTAAATGAAAAACTAAAATAACAACATTATACACTTTAAAAAATTAAAATAATATTTTACTCATATTTTTCTACTATGTTTTCTTACACATAATTTTTATTGTTAAGGGTATGTTAGGTGAAAAACCAAATAAGTTGGTTTAAGTTAGTTGATAACTCAAGAAATTATAATCGATGTCGATTAATGAGTGAAAAAATATAGAAAAATGGTATTTGCGTCTTGAATGTTATTTGTAACACTCTGGGCTTTATCGATACCTAGAGATAAATACTGCCTCCACACAGATCCTACTGCCAATTGAGCCACTAGCTCAATTGGTAGTGAGATTTGTATAGAGACGCTATTTTCAATTGGTAGTGGGATCTGTGTGGAGGCGATACTTATCATCCAGGTATCAGGCTCGAATCCCACGGAAAGCAATTATTAAACAAGTCCTATTAGATCTGGAAAACTTATTTGTTATTGTTGGTATATCAAGTGTGAAGTAAGTATCAACTTCTTTATATCAAATTTTTTTTTGATAATATGGTTGTCAAACAAAGTGCCTTGTTTATGTTTATAGTGCCAACTATGATGCAAATGTATGTTGAGGAGAAAAATCTTTCGGGCTAGCATACCCTAATGAACAAACGAACTCACATTTGTGAAAAAGTAGAAAACGTTTAATGAACTTTCACATATTAAAAAGGAAAAAATGTGATTTAAGAATCTCACATTAAATATAAAAGTGAATCTCAAACACTATATAAATAATATAACTCTTACATTTAATGTCTTAAAATTGTGTAAAGATGTGGTCACTATTTATTAATGGGTTGGATATTTTGGTCTTGCTCTCACATGATCAACTTTCCCTCCCCCAAAAATAGAAGGGTGATCCTACCAAATTCGGACGAGCGAATCCTAAGCACATTTGGTGGAATTTATGCTTTTACAAAATTATTTTAAAAAGTCCTTTTAGTATATGTTATATATTATATTAAATAATATATAATATAGAAAGAATCACATTCCAAATATGTGGGCGGTGAAAGGAGATAAAGATATATGAATGCAGTTAGTAAGGCTCTAATCAACGATTATTGATAAGTGATACATGCTTTTCACATTAACATTCTTGTAAAGGGCTATATCATTTTTTTTCTTCTTTTTATAAAACAATTCATAGGATTTCACTTAAAAGTAAAGAATTGTATTAAAGAGTCAATACAATGTAGAACATATAGAAAAACTCTAAACTAGCTAGAAGGACTCTAACTAATATATTGTTTTTTTTCACTTAGAATCTTCTCTATTTATTTAATGATCATTTTAGAGAGAGATAAACACATATAATAATAATAATAATAATTATGATTATTATTATTTATTATTATTAATATTATTATTATTATTAGTTATTATTTATTCTATATGTCTATTTCTCTCCAAATGTAAGTGTTGATTAAATGAAGGGGATTTCAATTTCAATTTTTATGTAGTTAGAATCGTTAGATATCTAATCTTCTTATGTATTATTTCTATCTTTGTGTTGTTTTGGCCTCAATTTGATGTCTTCAAACTCTAGACACACTTTTCGAAAGCAACTCATCAGACATGCTAACTGTATAAACTAGACGAATCTTCAAATGGATTTTATGCCATGTTAGAGCTTGATTCATATTAGGATTACATGTATGATATTTTAGATATTTCTCTTGGCTCTACAAAAAATATTCAAGAATATCTCACCCACACATTGTGTAGCTTAAGTTATGTTTAAACTTATCAGATTTACTTTGCTTCTTTGAGTTGTTTTGGTGCTTTAATTTACTCAATTTTTTATAATACTTTACTTCAAGTTAATTCCCTATAAATATTTATATTTAAAATCACTTCATTTATAGAATTTTCACTTAAAATTAAACTATTTTAAGAATTTAAAAAATTTTCATATGAAATTAAATTATTCAAAGCATCTACATATAAAAAATCATCCAAACTATTTATCTTTTCATTGTAACAACACTCACTCTCCTAAACAAATATTTGAATTATAACTCACAAAATTCTAATACAAATACAAATATACTAAATTATAATGAAAAATCGGAGTTATTTAACTTTTAACTCTCCGTTCCTTTATAATTTCAAAGAGTATAAAACTATTTCAATTTCTTGGGTTTTATCCAAATCTCAACACGACGGTAAACTTACATATTTCTTTTCGTTACTCTTATTATGGAAGTTTGTGTTTGTGGTACTAATTCAATCGTTAATTAAGCCGCATATCCCCTCGGTTTTATTTCATCAATTGTTTATTTTTCGAATTTTGTTATTATTTTTTATTTATTTATTTTATATCTACTATTATTTAAATTTAAGGTTGCATTGACTATTATTTATAAAAAAATCACGTACACTATTTACTATAATATTTAATAGGTTTAATACTAATTTTTAGTTATTTTTATCCGTCCCTGTTTGACGAATTTCTAGATTCCTTCAATAAAAAACTACTATATTATTGAATTAGCTAGTTTGGATCAATAGTGGACCTTAACCTTGGAAATAAAGTTTAATGTAGTATTTAAAACCTTTTACCAATTGATTATTGTAACGTAGCTATAAAGTTTGGAAATTGTGTAGTGTTTGACCTATAAATAATTTGGATTAACAATTGCATGTATCCTACGTACTATTGGAGGAAAATCTTATTGACCCTTGACGTTGTGTATATTAATTATCATAGTTACATAATTGTGGCTCATATTATCGAAGTAAACATTCCTTTGTTTCCTTTTTTTTATGTTTCTCTACGTTCTTTTACAATTTTTCTTTTAGAGGAGAATATTATTAGATCAGTACACACCATCCAGATAATTTATTACTATTACTTTTTACAATAAAAGAAATTCAACAATTACTTTATTTAAAGATTGTGCAAGAATTTATTGGGATGTATTTTTAAGTATTAGATTGGGCATCGTTGACAACGGTGTTAAGAATACTATATAAACGTACAAAAAATAAATTAAAAGAAGAAGAATGAGACTTTTTTCCCTTATCATTAGCGGTCAGTACAATATTTTGGAATTTTAAAAGAACTACCGCTCATCATGCACTCAATATAACCCCTTCTTTATTTTTATTTATCTAAGTCAAAGTCTCTAATTAAAAATTAAGAACCATTACTTAATTAAGAACACTATAATGCAGTTAAAAACAGTGATTCAATTAATTTGTTAAAATTAGTTAGCTTAAAGCTATTTAGTTGCTCTATGTTAGTTATTTCTTCTCTGTTAATAAGTTTTCTATATATAAAGAGAATTAAACTAACATAGAAGAAATTATTCAAAGGTAACTAATTGATTTATTATTTAATTCTAACAAACTAATTGAATCATTAATCTTAATAGCATTCAAACTTAAAATTGATAATTTTGTCAATAGGAGTTTGAACTACAATAATTATAAACATTTGACATTTTAAAAATGTAATCTAAGAATAGAAAATTGTAATGCAATCAAAGACAGTGAGTGATACATGTGTTTGAGGTCGGTTGTTTGAAGATATGCGATTACTCTTTTTACGTCTTTAGAGGTAAAAGTCACTCTTATAAAGATTATTAATTTAAGAAGAATTTTTCTTCGTAGAAGTTAACGACAATAATACTTTTAGAAGATAAAGAACTCTGATTTCTTTTCTCTTATGCATATATTTCTTTCTCAAAAAAATTTAAATTGAGGTAAAAGACATTTGCAAAATAAAAAAATAATCAAAGTTCTTGATCTTTTGATGTTGTTGACTTCAACGAATTTTTTTTTACAAAATCAACCATATTTACTAGAATGACTTCCACCTCAACATACTTAGTATATTCGATCACATCATTCAATTATAATAAACTAATTGAATCATTATACTTAGCATCCCTTTTAATTATATTTTAGACAAGAGTCCTAAGTGATTGTGAAAATTAGCATATTATTTTGCACCTTTACACTTGTGAGTAGCAATACCATTGAGACATTAAACATATGAACCATTAAGAAAGAGCCACGTAACAAAGAAAACGAAATCTTTATCAATACACGCCACAACTTTTACATAAAAACAATAAACAATAAACAATTGTCATATAAAGGGAAGCCAACCGTAATGAAAAATAGGTAAAGGGAAAGCATACGGTTCTGTCCTTTTGGCCACTTGCTTACAGCCTTACATACCTATGCGCACGGATGCGCTAAGCAGCGGACAATTTTCAATTTCTACTTAAAGTTAACTATTACAGATTTTATCCTTTGTTTTTCAAACCCCTCTTTGGTGTCTACACACTTCGTTTGATTTTTATAGTTTTTTCATCAGAAATAATAGGAATGGTGTTAAGGGATTAAGAGGGAATTTTCAATAATAACTAATTTTTTACTATTTTACTCCATGCATATCATATTCATAGAAAATTTTAAGGTAGAAGTGCTAAATCATAGACTAACATTAGAAAAAAAAAATTATTTTTAAAACTCTAACAATGATACTTGACACTTTTAAGATGTATAACATAATGATCTTTCTTGTTTTTATGACTTATACAATAATTTAATTTATTTTTGGTTTATAAAATTGTGTTACGAAGAACACATTTATTTATTTTTATTTTTATTCAGTATTGAAAATACTGAATATAGGAGTTTGACCTCGAATACATTAAAGAACAAAAAATAGTAGAAGATGTTAACCTTCTTCGTTTCTAGTCCGTTGTATGAGAGTGTACCTACATATATTCCAATGATCGAGTAAGAATTTGTCAAAGTATAAGATATTTTATATTAGAATTTGTGTGTACCTTTATGACTTAATAGGTTCTACTTTTATACACACCCACACATATATATATATATATATACATATATATATATATATATATATAATATGACGTTGTAATGTTAGACGTGTGTCCTCGTAATCAGAGAAATGTTAACATCATTTAAGGGTTGTGATTACGGTATGATCACCATCGAGTGGCTTACAATGAATGCATAAGTGAACTATTGTGTCCGTCTTCATCAAATTCTCTTCTTGTTCGTCTTGTGGTTATGATTAGAGATCCTGATGAATTACGATGAACTACTACTTTGGTTTCCATCCATAGGTGGCTTCCCTTAACTTCGAGAAGGTTCTATGAAGTTATCTGATCAGGTCAGGTATGTTTGGATTTGTGTTGGGTCTAGCCTGCATTGGAATCAGTTCATTCCTAAATAATTTGTATCTAACTGACATCAATCGAGTCACTGTCTCGGTCGTAAAACAAAAATAATTTTATCGTTGATCCTCGTTAATTAAAATTATGAATGACTTGTAAACATTTACACTTTTAAATAAAATTTATTTTAATTAATATATGAATAAAATTCATTTAAGTGCATAAAAAAATATTATAAAACAATAATTTATCATGTGATTGATACAGACTACATGTTAGTTTTGTTAAAATTAAAATATTGTTATTCTCTATGGACTTAAATTCTCTATAGATACAATATGACGTTGCAATTGCAGAAACAATTGATTTGTTTTTTGTTGTTGTTATTAATAGGACTAAACACAAAAAAAGAAAAATCTATAAACTTCTTTAAAAAAAAAACAACGAATATCTACCAATACAACATTAGAAATAAAAGATGAAAACAGAAATTATTAATATTCAATAATAATATTCAGCGATACCCATTCGAGTTTGGATGAACTTAACCACACTTATTAATATTCAATAATTAGATACTTTAAAAAAAATATTCTAAAAAAAGACAACCTATAATTTTTATACATAGAATGTG
This sequence comes from Cicer judaicum, assembly GCA_037974835.1. Classification (NCBI taxonomy): domain Eukaryota; kingdom Viridiplantae; phylum Streptophyta; class Magnoliopsida; order Fabales; family Fabaceae; genus Cicer; species Cicer judaicum. The sequence goes on from JBBPBS010000249.1 coordinate 3,857,371, forward strand.
ACATTCTATATTTGGGAATAAAAGTTGTTTGGACACTTATCCTGGTATCTTTTGTCGGTTTCTTTGGAGTTAAAATTCCAATCAGCTTCTAACTTTTTTGGAAGCTCCTTTGTAATAGGACTTTGTTCTCTAAATGCAACTACTTCAATTAGTGCACTTCATCCAGAACATGTGCTCAATCATTTTAAGAATATAATGACCCACTCCGTTATCGATGAGTTTATTCAGTTTTATCAGATTTTTTATAAAGCTCTCATGATTTCATCTTACCTTGTTTCATTTCATCTTCACCAATCACTAGAGACCCTTCTTTCATACGTTTGTTATGATTTTTTAGCACAGTAGGGATTCAAGATTCGAACTTGCAATATGTCATATTCTTACAACTATAAACCATTAAATTTTTTATGAAATATCTCTTGTAAATAAATAAAAACATTTTGAGAAAATATACAAGACAACCTCCTATTTTATTTTATTAAAAAAAGACAACCTCTTTGCCATGTCGTTTTTTTATTTTTTTTATTTTTTATGTTTTTCCATCTCAGTTATTTTGTTGTTGTTTTATTTTATGATATATTGACTCTCTCTTCCCCAACAATTAAGTTATTTAAGAAAAAAATTGGATCCTTTAAATTTATAAAGCAATATTAATTATATTTTGCTAATTATACTCTAATGTCCATAGTTATTTGAGAATAAGACATAAAATAATTAGATAATTGTCGTTGATTTAAAAACTATATAATATACAATGTGACATATTAAATGATTATGATTGAAGGATAATATAAAATTATTTTATATTTCCAGTGTACTACCTTTACACTCTAATTATTTGATAAGGATAATTTGATAAAAATATTATTATCTATTTTATATAAATATTTTTTTAATTTGTGTAAAATGATCCATTAGATGGAAAATAGGAGAATAACCTTCATTAACATTATGCATTAATAGTTGATTTGTCTCTTTCACCGTGTATGAAACCACTATGAGAATTGTTCAAATATTAAGAATATGCTATCTAACCCTACAAATGAACGTTAGCAAATAATAATATATACTCCGCCATCGATTCCTCGTCCCAGTCAAACAAGTTTTGACGCCACCCCCACCCATTACTCCCTCTAGTCTAGCCGAATATAAAGATATTCGTCGTCGTGATACGCATCAACTCAAATTACCCACTAGACCTAAACATTAAAGGTCTTGACCTCTTCGACATACAAATCAAATTAAAACAAAGAATCATTCTCGTTACCTAAGTCTCCTTACTATTCTATTTGAAAACTATTGACCGCTTTGGCCCTTAGCACCCACCTCCAACATCATAATATCCTTCCACGACAAAACTCTTCTAAATCCACTTAAGTAAGGGTGGATATATGTCAGTTCAGTCGATAGGAGTATAAGACATAATCTATAATAGACTCATGTCAAATCAGATTTTTATTTTATTTTAAAATAGACAAGACTAATGCTTTTTTATAAGCCCATTTAATTAGAAGGTTAAGTTACATGCTATAAAAAAATCTTTTAGACTTAAGAGGTCGACTTACTTAATTAAATAAATATTATTATTATTATTATTTATTATTCATCATATTTTAAATTTTATGTTAAATTATAAATTTTTTAATCTTTAGTAGTTTAATCATATTGTTTTACATTGGTTTTTGATAAATTTAAATATATTATAATAAAATAGAATTGAAATATTACGTCATATAAAGTCAAATTATTTAAAATGTCGTATTAAACATGAAATTTTTTAATTTTATGACCTATGAACTTGTTAATTTAATAAAAAAAAACACTTGATTACTTACTTAAAAATGTTAATATGAAATATATTCTTAAGTACTAGACTTTCATAAAAGATAGACTCATGCTTAAAAAGTTTATGATAGATCATACACTAGTCTTAGATCTTAAATTTTGACATATCAGACTAAAATTTTGTTAAGTCTAACTCCACTAGACCTATTTTCACTCTTATTGTTAGGTCATCATTTTTTTATTTTATATTCAATGTCCTATGAAAAAAGAACTAAAAAAGATACACGGTCGAATTCACTCTTAAAAAAGACAAATGACTAAAATATAAAAGATCGAAGATAAAAAATTATATTTTAATCTACTATGAACTTATTTTACCATAATAATAATAATAATTTTTCGTCATTTCTCAATCCGGCAAAAAGTATGTGACAACTCTTGCTACGTGTATAAATATTGATCAAACTTGGAAAAGGACGAAATGGCTGAGGGCAACGATAATTAACAACCGTTGCTACAACTTGAAGTTTGGAATTGAGAATTCTGAGGCTTTATGAGATAACTGATTGAAAACATTGCAATGATATGGTCCATCCATGGTATTGAGACATCTATTTTTATTTATACAAATTATTCTCATGTTTTATATTGAGTCAACTCTTGAAAAACTTTATCTTTAATACATAAATGATAGAAGAAGTAATCGATAAACTTTGATTTAATCTATTTTTATAAAACCGACATATAAGATGAGAAATATTTATCTTAATAAACTCTTGTAGGATTATATCTTTAATCTCAAGATTTTGAAATTTTTTTAAAAGAAATCCTTTTAAACTCATAAATTCGTAATATAATGTATTTTTAATATGTCAAAAAAAGATATACAATGTATTTTGAAATTGATAATTCCATATGTAAAAGCTATGTTGGTGAGACTAAAAAACAAACTTATAGCTTTCTGTTTAGTGTCAGTCGTTTAAGAGATTATAGTCAAGTAACTTATAGTTTATTATTTTTCTTCCAATTTTATTCTTATTATTATAACTAAAATTATTTTTTACATTTATATTTATTTATTATAATTTAAAATAATTTAAGTAATAATGTTTTTATAAATAATTCATATAGTTTAAAATCAAAAAAAAGTTAGTAAATAATAATTTAAAGTAAATAAATTCAAATAATTTATTTATTATAATTTAAAATAAATAAACTATATAAAAAGTTAAAAAATATTTATGATTAATAAATAAAATTTAATTATAATTTTAATTTACTTATAATTAATTTAAATTTTAAAATAATAAATATTTTAAAATAAATAATTAATGTATTTATTTTAATTTAAAATATATAAATAAATTGTACAACTAGACAAGTAAACAAATATATATATATATATATATATATATATATATATATATATATATATAAATTTTACCAAGTAGACAATTAACTAAACAACTATCCATCATAAAATGTACATTATTGACTATATGTTAATTTTATCAAATGACTATATGCTAATTGTATCAAACAAAGCCAAATAATGAAATGTATGATTAGTACGATGGGTTATAATATGTTGGGACATTCGCAGTAGGTTTAAAGGCGTATTTAGCATTTCAGATGACCTTAAATTCCATGATAAATTTATAAAACTCAACTTATATCAAAAGTTTTTTATTATATAAAAAAAAAATCTAATTACAATGGATAAGACAAAATGTGCAGTATTAATTAATATCAAAATAAATATAATTTATATATATATTATCGGTATAAAAAGTTTTTACAATTAATTATAACCGTTGGATTATTAAAAAAATTAATTTTTACTAGAATTAATTTTAAAATTATATCCATAAATATTAGAATGTGATTTTTACCAGAATTAATTTTAAAATTATATCCATAAATAATTAGAATGTGTTGACAGTTTAAAATTTTTTATATTAATATTATATATCGATTTACTTTATTCAACTATAAGGTCTTAAGTTCAAATTTTGAAGAGTCTAATCTAACAATACTAACAATAAGAGTATTTACAAGTTGAATTAAAGCTTGAGGATTATATATTCCTTTAATTCATTCTCTAACCCTGTTCCAAAAAAAAAATTATTTATTGTACCATATGTAATGGTTGAGGCATCACCAAAATTGTTTGCACAGTTAAAACTCCACACAATCAACGAAATCGACCATTGATTTAAAATTGGATGGATCATTTCACAAAATAATAAAATTAATTAAGAATAACTTATCATTTTAGTCATTAAAAATATAAAATTATGTTATTTTGATTCTTGACTCAACAAAAATTTTAAATTAATCATCAAATTATTGAAATAGTCACTAATTGAGAAATATAAAATAAGAATAATGAATGAAGCTTTCATTTATCTTTAAAATCGAAAGAGATTAATTAAACATAAATATATACGTCATCCTAACATTCCGAAATGTAATTAAAATTCATTCAAAAGAGAGAGAGAAGGAAAAAGGAAAAAAGCGTAGGGATAAAAGGAAAGGGAGATATTCGGTGCCAACAACAAGTGTTGCTTTCTGTGATAAAGGGCTCTTTAACGCAACATTATTCCCATCACACCAAGATCTTCTCCCATTATCTCACTGATTGGATCATACATTATGGTGGTACACAAACAAAGACAATGAAATTTATTATATGCTAGAATATTTTTCGAGTATTCCATTACATATATTTCCATTTAATGGATAAAATAATATCATTAAGATATACTATTTCTTTCTCCTTTACAATTTGCTCCTTTAATAATATCACAACTTTCTTGCCATTTGGTCGTATTAGAATCTTTTGCATTTTCTTAGTATGTTGTTGTTAACAAAGTATACAAAGAGTTAAATTTAAATAACAATTAAAATATTGAAGTATAATATAGAAATTTTAATATTGGAGAAAATATTGTAATTATTGTCAAACACTCATCCGATCTCCGACAGAAGACTCTGACACTTTCATAAGTAAATACTTAGACTATATATTACAACTTTAATAAAAAAATTTAAAAAAAAAATCAAAAACAAACTTAAAGTGTAAATGACATGTACAAATTGTAATAAAAAATTAGAACTATATACATAATTTTAATCTCGATCTCAATCTTCCTTTATAATTTCAAATAATAGGACACTAATTCAATTTTAATTTCTCAATTTCAACCTAATTTTTTAAAGTCGTCTGTTAATAAACTACCAATCAAAATGATAATTAACCCTAACAATCCTATCATAACTATATTCTCTAACAACCTCCCTTAAACTTAGGATTGGGAAATTCACTTATATGAGTTTGCATTATAATTATTCCGAACATATATAAAAATGCAAACTAAATAGGAAAAAGATAAGCAAAAATAAAATAAAAATAAAAAACAGTTATAGTCTAAATTTAGGCAAATTAAAGTTGCAAGTTGTATATGTTATATGTCCGATCAAAGGCCTAATGAGAACAATTTGAACAATTTGATGGTGTTTTGGTGGACATCAATAGAGCATAATGTGATAGAGTTTGTGCATGCTTGTTTAATTTTTTCAAAGTTGAAGGTAAAAAAAATTGAAATAATTGAATATACTTATTTGAAGTCAATAGAATATTCCGATGGATTTTATGTTGAGACTCCTGAAATTTTTTGCAGGATGGATGTAATTAGGGTGATCATAGACAAATTGATTGAATTTCATTACAATAAATATAGAGCAATTGGAGAGTTTGATTACTAGGATGTCTTGCAAGTTTTAACTATAATTAATAATGAGTTAGTTACTAGTTGTATCTTCAAAGATCGTTACTAAGATATCTTGCAAGTTTTAACAGTAAGCAAAAAATTATTTTATTCTCCTGCACATTTCTAATTAATTCAAAAATTAATAATTTTTGTTTTAAAAAATTTTTGAATTTTTTTTTTAAAAAAATTGAAACTTTTTTTCTAAAAAAAATAAATTTAAATTATGTTTTTCTTGCCAATTTTTTTTAAAAATTCAAAAAATATTTGTCAAACAAATTTTGAAATAATTTTTCTGAAATTTATTTTTGAAAAATAATCAAAAAAAATTTAAATCTATTTTTTTTAGTTTTTTTTCTTAAAATGAATTTTTTTGAAAAAATCAAAATAATTTTTTTTAAATATTAAACAAATTTTAAATCGATTCAGTACTCCAATAAATATGAGTCAAAAATAATTTTTAAAAACTATATTAAACAATTAATGTAATTCAATCCATAACAGTTTTTATGCCATAATTACCCATTTTCTAAATAGATGTTTTTTTTTTCATTGCATGAACAGGAGTAGATCTTCCCTGTTTCACGACATGAATATCTTATACTATAGAAACACTTGTATATCTCATTAGCTACAAAATTGTCAATGAACACTGAGAAAAAAAAAATATCCACATAGAATCCTCCATTTTTCTTCTTGATTATTTCCGTTGCAGTGTCCCATTTCACGCACCTCTTTTTCTATAATGTCCTTCTTTTCCTAAACAATCTTTTTCCATTTCAATTCCTCTCTCTCTCTCTAATATTTCTTTTGCTACTATTAGAGTTGCTACTCACAATAAATATTTCCATAAACATCTACAAATGATTAAATTTATAACTATTATTTAAGAGACTCATATATTTATCAACCGTGTCATAATGAATTGATTTCTTAAGACTGTTTTACAAAATAAATTAATTAAACAAATATTTTAATTTTTTTATATTTTTTAAAAAATTAAATAGACTAAATATTTATATATTATCAATATATAAGTTTCTTTTGTACAACAATACATAATTTTTTATTATAATATAACTATATCTAAAATTGAACTCAAACCAAAAACAATTTATAAAATGAAAATTTAATGTCCCTAATGTCAAATTAAATTTAAGCCGTCCCAAAATTGGAACCTTCGAAACCTTGTCGATGGTGAGACCAGCGGTTGGTATATGATTATTTAATCGTCATATATTTGGTGTGCAAAACGAACCACCACTCTCCAATACCCATCCTTATTGATATCCAGCCAAACAGAATTTATGTATATTCTCATGCTTAATTTTAATTTTTCTACCTCTCCTTTGCTAACACGTGTTACATTACCCTCCTTACTTAATTGTTTTTTTGGGATAGAATCAAAGTTTATGTTTGCGATATTCTAAATTCTAAATTGGGTTTAATTTTAATACACCGACTATATCACACTTCAAAATTAAAATATGAGTACATTTAGAGTTCCAACAAATATTGCTACTGTTTTCCCCGCTTTATTCCCCGACCTGCTTTCTTTTAAGTACTGTTTCGGAATTAATTCCTTTATTTATCTTAAATTACGAAAATCACTGTGATTTTGACAACACCCAAAAATATCCGTTCATTATGGATTTAGGATTATGCAGTTCTTGTAAACACATTTCATTCAGTAATTTAAGCGAGTTTAATGGGTATAGATTATGAGTGCAATAACCGTACATTGTCAGAGAATTTCATTTTATTCTTCACATTTTAACTTCTATCTTTGTATTTTATTTTACTTTTTTATGAATTTTTTAAAATATTTTTATAAAAATTAATTAAACAAAATTAGTCTATTTTTTGTATCCACATCTAGAATTTTTTTTGTGTATATACAAAAAAAATTCTCAATTATTTTATAGATTAAAAATTTCTTTTTTTAAATTTTCAGTATGTCAAATTTTTCTTGATTTATTTTACATACCAAAAATTTTGAGTGAAATTTCTATACCACAAATTTGGAGATTTTGAAATTTTTTGTCTGAGAAACTTTTTTCTCAATTTCATTTATATACTTAAAATTTCTCGTATGCAAAATTTTGTTTTTTTAATGAGATTTGTTTTTGAAATTTTTGACATATAAATTTTTTCTTAAATTTTTTTATATCCATAATTTATAAAATATAATTTTTTATATTTTTTTTACATACCTAAAATTTTAAATTTTAAATATCAGGAATGTTAATTTAGAAAATATTTAGTTTGTGGGTGAGACAGTGTCTGAGCATAAATTTGAATGAAGAAAAAATTATTTTATATTGCTCAATAACATTTTAATCAATAATTTTTTATAAAATTGATTGTTGAATTAAAAATTTATATCATATAAATCACTTAGGTAAAATTTTACACAAATCTAAAATTATTTAATTATGATTGAGACTCATAAAGATGAATAAATTTTAATAAAAATATATAAAACAATAATTTTGATGTATTAATAATATATCAAATAATTTTAAATTTTCATAAAATTTTATATAGATGATCTAAATGATATAAACTTTCAATTCAATGTCGTTACTTTATTACTCAATTAAATTTATTTTTACACAATAAAATGTGTCCCTACTATTATTTGGTGATTGATTAACTCTTTATTCGTATTATTCAACTAAAATAATTTTGTAATCAACTAACTTTAATTGCCTTTAGATTTTATGTTGAAATATGGTGTTCAACTCATTTGTATAATCACATTTGTATAATAGCTCTTGGTCTAACTTGGATAATTTTCTGAAACCCTCACGACCCAATTGTGGTATCATAGTCAATGGTTACTAAAGAAACCGACTCTTTGTATCAAAAGACTTCTTGATCAAGAGTGTTCAAGCAACATGTCGTATTGATGTAGCAACAACGACAATACAAGTGTATGTGAATGAAAAAACTTTCGATTCATAGAAAAAATAGTTAGATTAAGGAAATGAACTTACACTTGAGGGAGAAATTATTAGCTAATATGAGTTAGAAGTTCCACGTGACTTAGAAAAGTGAAAGACAGTGAGATGACCTATAAATCTAATGCTTTATTGGGTTAGATGCGTAGTTCACTAACTTGTATAATTGTTCTTGACATAGATGATCCCCTAAATTTAGAGGTGTGCAAAAATATAGTTAATTAAACTATATTTATAAATTGGATTGCACTGCACCATAAAAAACCAAATCATTTAAATAATTAATGAATTAGACCACATATTTAAAATAATTCAGTTAATCAAACTTCATTCAAGAACCAGTTTAACAATTTAATTTTTTTTTATTGCAATTAAGATTTTTTCTTACAAAATTTTTTAAATTTATTTTTCTCAAAAAAAGAATAGAAAATATCGATTTTTTTTTAGAAAAAATAAAAAAGGTAAATCATTTTTTTCTTGAAATATTTTTGCGAAAAATAAAAAATATCTTTTTCATGAAAAAATTTTGATATTTTTTTTTGAGAAAAAAATCAAAAAGAATTTAGAAAAGTTTTTTACATTTATTTTTTTTGAAAAAATTGATATTTTTTTATCAAAAGAATTTTAAAATTCTTTTTTTGAATAATTATTTTAAAATCGATTTTAATTAAAATTTGATTTAAAAATAATTGTGAATTACTGAATCAAAATATTAATGTAGTTCGAGTTATGGATTATGTACACCCCCACCTGAATTATTCTCATTACTTAACAAAACATGTACAACTTACTTAATATACCTCGTCTTTTGTACACGCTTAATTCTACCTACTATCTACTTAGAATTCTAAGAATAGTACTAAATAAAAGCAAGTAATGTGGGCCACCTTATAAATTTACATAAGCTGGTTGCAAGAATATGGAATACAAGTAACTCAAAAGTTTAATAATACACATACGTACGTCCACTCATTTATGTTAGACTACAACCAATTTAGGTACCTATGAAGCAAATAATATGTAGAGTTTGCTATATATGGATATTGACTAATCTTACTTATGTACGGCAATTTATGCATTTCCCCCAACTTTATCCATAAAGGTGGCCGACATTAGGAATGAATGCTCTCACAACCCTTTTTCTTAATGTTTCTTTCAATTGGGGTAAACACCTATGCTACATATAGTGTAATTGAAATTTTTAAGAATTTTAAAAAAGAACAAAATTTGTGGCTCATGCAAAATATTATCCAAATGTTCTGCGTGTATTATCCATCGAATAATTAAGAGGTACAAAAAAAAAAAATAGAAAATTAAAAGGTACGTACGAAAATTCTGAATATATATTAGGGTACATTTCATCTATACAATAAAGATTGAATTATCACAAAATATTTTGTTTGCAAATTTAATTTTTGAGACGATTATAAGATAAAACAAAATAAGGGTAGGTGTTTGAGCTAAGAGTTAAAAGAATTGGAATACTTGAATTTAAATTATAGTGAAAAAAAAGTAATGACACTTCTAACTTTGGCCTTTAAAAAAAATAACAAAATAAGAGATGAGTTAAGGGATATATATATATATATATATATATTGTGAAACTTATATTGCTTAAAGTACATCATGAAATAATATTTTGCACTAGACACAAACAAAAACAATATTCTATTCATCCCACGGTAAATGAGTTATTTGTTAAAAAAATCAATTAAAATAAATGATTGTGTCAACTTTTACTATAACAATATTTCTTTATTTTTTTTCTTCTAATCTGTGATGAATTAGTTGTATTATCTAATTAATACTACACACAATGTTCTCAATTTATTATCTTTCATTTTGCATTAATAATAATGGTGAATACATTTATACTTATTCAAAGTAATTTAATAAAAATACTATTTTCTCTCTTTTATTTATACACATCTTTATTAATTTATAAAACTATCAAATAAATCACTCATGTTTAACAAAGTATTATATTTGTCACTAAATATAGAACTCTCTTGAGATTTTTTTTTGTTTAGTATTTGACACCTAATTTCGATCATCCCAGTGGTGCCGATGTCACATTGTTTATCTTGTTGCTCTCAAGTTGACGGGGCACACATAATATAATTGATCTCGATTTCATGTTGCTCTCACATTGAACTTCTCATGTTTGCATTGGTCTCAAGTTCATTTTCGAATCTGGATTTGTTATTTAATCATGGTTTCTGATTTGCATTTCTGACTATCAAATGGTCTTTTCTTGCTATCAAAATTCTAGAAGATGAATACCAACAAGGTTTAGCGAATTCTAAAAATAATCTTCATGATAGAGTCATCATGTCTAAAGGTGAAACACCAATTGCGTTATCTGTTTTATGTGAAAAACTATTGAAAATATGGAAACTGATTGACTCATGGTAGGTTGTTCCTCTCGGGAAATGAATTTATGGGTTTTTCTTTGTTCAAATGATTTGCAAAGTGTATCTTTCTGAGGAGTATTGGAGATCAAAGATTATTTCACAATCGCTTCAGGTGTTAGCATTCCTTTATCTATTGTTGTAGCAACCAATTCAAAAATGTTGAGACATTTTGCCCGAGTTTGATCGATTTAGACATGAGACAAGAGTTGAGAGATCACATTATTGTTGAACGTAAAGGGTATGCATTTTTGTATACATTAATTATGAAAAATTGTCATTGTTCTGTGAATCATGTAAAGTTGTATGACATTTTATAGATAATTGCCGAAAATATTCTAATGATAATGGAATAACTCAATTTGTTAAAGATATGGAAGTGAAAAATAAATTGGTAAAAATTCTATTTGATAAAAAATTTCCAATAGGAAATAAGTCGGTTAAGAAGTAGGTCCTTAAAACATTGATTCAAACATTGTCAAATTTAAAGAAACAAACATAAATGTTCAGGTAATAATATTCATCGTGTTATTAATTATCATTTTGTTGATGATTTCCCCAACGATGTACTAGGAGGCACCATTGTTATTCGAGAATTTCCCTCATAAAAAAATTGATAGAAATTTCAAATAAGTTTCTAAATTATATTAAGTTGATTTTAGGGACTCATAAATAATTCCAGAGACACTTCAGGAATCTAAGGTTCAGACTACACATAATTCTAATAATGTTATACATGAGATCTTTGGTTATATCTTGTCGAGTTCATCCAACATGTTATTGGAGTTGATATGATCCTAGTAGTCATGGTTTACTTTAAGGATCGTTCTAGGTCGGAAACTTATAAATTTGAGTGAAAAATCACGTATAGCTGGAGATTACGATAAACGGCGCTGCAAAACTCCAATTCAGCCGATTTTAAAACGAGGTAAAAGATGATGTTCCGAAATGCAAGTTAGGCTTTTGAATCACTGAAAACCAGTATATAGAACTCGAGATATGAACGCATGTTACTGATCACGAAAATTGGAAGAATTGGAGTATTAGAGTTTGATGTAAAGGAAACTCAATATTATTATTCAACAAAGAAACCAAGAATAAAATGGTGCCACAATCTAAGGATTGATAAACCAAGAAGAACGCCATAAGGGTTAACAACCTTGATAAGTTCAAGATGAATTATTTCAAGAAATCTAGAGAGCAAAGCCTCACAAAAAACAATGTTCAAAATCTGCCCTTCCATAAGGTTACAAATGCTTATTTATACTAAGTCTATCTCTAAACCTAAATGGGTCATAAGTGACACCATTCTCTAGGCCCATATTGGTCTTACATCTTTTTTTTTCTTTCTAAAATAAACTTAATGTAAGTAAGTAAAGTATCTTCACATACACATAACAAAAACTAAATCAATAATAAAGCTATTACAATTCCAAATAAAAGCAAACTAAGAATTAATACAAACTAAATTAAAATAAATAAAGGTTATCATAATTTATTAAAATATGAATCATCTTTATGCTCTTGAGATCCTTATCAGGAGATATGTAGTATTAGAGGAGAATGAAGATCCAAATCATCATTGTTATTATGATTTTGAGAGTAAATTTACACTCAAAGGATGTGTCCTAAATATGACATATCCATGACGAGAATTTACACTCAAAGGATGCTTGCGAAATCCATTGATCTACTACCAATGAAGAGCATTTTACGAATGTAATTTCTATTTTTTTTTTTAGATATAACATATATAATTTTCTCCCAAAGGGTCAACAAATTTGCAAAATTTGAACAACGTTTTTATGATTCTTGGGATAGAAAGTCTCAGTCATCTGGCATCCTAATTTAATCATGTCTCATTGATAATCAATTTATGTGAGTAAGTGAGAGTGTTACCGAAAAAAGGTAAAGAAATGGTGAAACCCATTACCCCAATCACTATAAAATGGATAGAAAAAAGCTCTATGATTTCAATAGGATATTCTAGTCTTCTACAAGCAACAATACCAATGGAGGAAAACTATGATCCTCTAGAGCCACATGACCATCCTCAACATCCACCATCTCTCCACTAAGGAAAGATATGTAAGGCTGGAAGCTATGATGAAAAAATTGATGATCGACTAGCGAGACAGACAAGCCACGATAGAATTAGGGATGACAAATCTCTATTGAGCATTCGCTTCATCTTAACAGATATCGAGAAGTATTTTTTTTCCTTTCTAATTTGCTCTCACCTTACCAATATGATGGTGACTACAGTGGTACATGAATGGAGGATCCAAGCAATGTCCCTTGAATTACTCAACTAAGAGAAGTTCCTTTTCTTTTTTCTTTGTTTGTATTTTCTTTATTTTAGTTAATCAAATTATATGCTTTGGTTTTTCTTTCACTGAATGTGCACTATGATGAAGAAGTTGTAATAACTTGTAGTTAGTCTTAAAATTGCTATTTGGGATTTTGAAGTTTAAATTCTTTTTCTTGGCTCATATCATTGTTTAGTTCGACAAGTTTCCCTAATATATACATTGTTGATTACTCTTTAGTTGTGGAAGTCTTGCCATTCTTTAAAAAAATATAGTGACATGTTTGATATCATTTAGGTAGTTCATACTCTCTTATTATCTTAGTTGTGAGCTTTCGGGTCTAAATACTTTAATTTTTTGTTGTGTGATTATCTAGACATGTGTTATCTCTTCAGAACTTGCATTAATTCTGACTTGCATCACTTGTGATTATTGCATAAACTAAGACAAGTCACATTACAAGCCCTTCAAAACTTACTTTCCCTTCAGAACTTGCATTAATTTTGACTTTCCCCTTTTTTTTTCGGCTACTAGCCACATTACAAGTCAAAGACATCACTTTAATTAAATCACCTTACTTTGAGTTAGGTAGAATTTTTTTTTGTCTTGTTTTGGTAAAGTTCGAATTTTGGGGTTGCTCGTGGGATATCAACCTTTTAATTTTAGGGTTTTGGTTCTCAAAAAAAAAAAATTAAAATAAAAAACTTTGTCGATGTTTGTGCCTTTTGATATATAACATGTTCTTGACTCTTTTGTCAATTTTTGAGAATCTCCACAATGAAATGTGAATAAAAGAAAAAGTGGTAGAATAAATTGAAAATGTGTACCTAACTCCAAGTAATAAAGCTTACTATCCCAAAGTGTCATACCTTACCGAAACCCCATTTCAACCAGAAAGTCCTCCAAATGTGTATGTGTTTGTTGCATTATGTTTGTTAACTATAATTTTTTCAAGCCTATAGTAGCATGATGTGTGTTCTAGAATTTGAATGATAAATTCATAATTCTTTCTAAGCACTTGAGAGGAATTTTGGTAAGATTGTGTGAAGAGAGAGTTGAGCTTGACGAATGAACGTTAAGTGTACAAATGGCTTTTTTTCTTCTTCTTTTATATGTGTGCTGAATATTTTGTAGTAGCTGGAACTTTAAAAATTGAGTTTGATTTGATTTTATAAATTGAGTTTAAGCTTGCTTTAACGGTACCAAATCTGAAATTAATTCTTGCTTAGGGACAAGCAATATACTAAATTTAGAGTTGTGACAACTCTTCATCATATGCATATTTTTCACGGTGTTAGTATTATTTATTTTTAATCATTATTTAATTAAAGAGTTATTTGATATATTTTCTTGATTCTAGTTATTGGATTTAATAAAATCCTTATGTTCTTATTTCCATGATTAAGCAGAGATATTTCATAGTTTTTCTTCGTTTCACTACAGTGCTGAATTTTGGCGAGAAATCAATACGATGTATGTGGAGTATTTAAGCCATATATGGAGTTTTACATGTCCAATTGGAGTGAAACCAAGTGCAAATGAAAGTTAGATACATAGCTACAACTTTTATGAAGACACCATAATCAAATTAGGACTCAAAAGAGGTGAGAAATGCAGTAATTTTAAACAATAGATGATGTACGCTTGAATCGCAAAACCCGCGTCTGAGCGTATTTCGGTCTTCCTTACTTTGTCCAATTGCGTCTGAAATGCAAACTCCGCTGCTGAATATATAAAAACACGTTTTCTCACTTTATGGGAATTTTTTTTACTATTGAGAAGTTTGGAGAGTTGTGCCCTCGTAGAGAAACTCATATATGACTATTTCTAAAATCATTTGAGGAGTTTTATCAAGAATCATTCATGAATCTTTTTTATAATTCTTCTTTAATCTCTGTCATGAGTAACTAAATCCTATTTGATATGGATGAATGAAACAAGATGAAACTCTTATTTGTCTGATTTAATTTCTAGTTATATGAATAAGTTTATTGAATTATTTTTCTCATATTTGTGCGTAATACTTATTATTGTTTTATCAACTTTAAAATGTTTTACTATTCGTATTTTTAATCGGAAATAAACTTTACGAATGCTTGTGATGATAAATTTATGATATTATAATCTATGGATAAATGTAGGTCACGAAACCAATTGAGTTATTTGCAGAGGCAATAGTTTAATAAGAGAATTATTGTACTGTAAATCTTAATTTTAATCTGAAATGCACTAAGAAATTAAAGGTTACTTTGGAATAAAATGTTTTGTCACTAAGACATTAGCGCAAGAATAATAAAGAGAATTCAATAATAGTTCAATAAAAGAACTTAGTAACTAAGATCAAATTAGAAACTAAGGTTGAATTTAAAGTGAAATACATTCCTGACATTTTTTTTATTTATAAAAGTTCAATTCTATTACTTTTGTTAGTTTCAAATATTAATTAAATTAATTCAGAAATTTTTTGTTTAATTTTAGTAATTAATTCGATAATAAAACACAATTTTTGAGTTCGACACTCAATAATACTGTTTTATTATTACTTGTAACAATTCAATACACTTGATA
This sequence comes from Cicer judaicum, assembly GCA_037974835.1. Classification (NCBI taxonomy): domain Eukaryota; kingdom Viridiplantae; phylum Streptophyta; class Magnoliopsida; order Fabales; family Fabaceae; genus Cicer; species Cicer judaicum. The sequence goes on from JBBPBS010000249.1 coordinate 3,873,177, forward strand.
AAACTTAACGAAGACACACCTTATTTGTATCATGAGGATGATGACATTCATGTATTGAATACAATAGAAAAATGAAAGAGAGAATTGTGTATAATTTGAACACATATTACTCCTTATTGACTTTGATAATATGGTTTATATACAAATGAATTTTGTGCAAGTCCCGCAACGAGCACATTGCTCAATTTAAATTAAACTATTTTTAACCAGCTTCACATTTTAACTAAGTTGTCTAGTTGAATTACTAAATACTATAACATTAACAACAACAATATTACATATAATTAGGTAGATGGATTTGTAGATTAATTGTCCCAAAAAAAAAATATCTTAGTGTTCGTCACTGAATAATCTTAATTTTTTCCTTCTTAAAATTGACTATTGCTTCCACTAAAAACTATTGTGAGATTTTTTTTTAGTGTTAAAAATGACAAATAAACAATTCTAAAATATAATGACATAAATAAAGTAATTATAATTTGTAGATGATGAAGTATCAAATTTTTTTGGGATATGTAATAGTAAATTTTGCAATTTCCAAATTCTTGCATGATAGACAATAATATCATCATATTTTATCACTCGTACTTGATATGTTTTGTTATATAAAATATTATTCTTATTGACCAAAATTTATGTATCCTTCGCCACATAAAATGTTATCAAGGGAAAAATATTGTGCATTAATAATCCTAGAGATATGTCATTGACCCAAAAAAAAAAAAAGGATAAATTTACTAGCCACCCCAATATTTAGATACTATATTCTTAAATTTATATTAAATTTCAATTTTGTTCTCCATTTTATTTATAAAAAAAATTTTGTTGAAAAAATTTATTCTGGATATTTCATAAATCATAAAAATTCGGAATTCTACTATTTAGAAAAACAAACTCATAAAACTTGACGCTAACTTCGACGCTTCATTTAAAAACTCATAAAACATATCGGATGTTTTAGTAGCAGTAGCATATCCGGATTACGTGGACATGACCTTAACATTAATTTTTTGATAAAATAATTTTAAAATGAATTGCGGTTCTTTTTTTTTTTTAATTTTTTATTTTAATTTTAGATAAGAATTTATTTTTTTATGTTTTAAAATGTCAACACAATGTTATTATTTTTTCTTATAAAATTTAAAAAATTAATCAAAATTTTTAAATAAAATCCATAAAATTAATTATTATTTTTAATATAATCCAAATTTTATTAAACTTATAATTTAAATATTTAAATAAACTCATATTTTCATTCTTTATTTGATGAATTTGATGTTGTTGGAGATGAAAATATGAGTTTATTTGGATATTTGAGCTATGCATTTGATTAAATTTGTATTATATTGAAGATGATAATTAATTTTATAAATTTTATTTGAAA
>JBBPBS010000249.1:3874570-3909009 GCA_037974835.1 Cicer judaicum
TTTAAAATTAAAATAAATATTCAAACAAAAAAGGAAGATAAATAATTAAAACGTTAACTAAATTTAAGTTAAAAGATTGTAAATGTTATTTACCCCTTTAAATATTATCAAATTTTTATTAATTTAAAAGTCCGAAACATATTTATTTTGAAAATTCTTTATAAAAATTCGAAATTATGAAATTTTAAAAAATTAAAATATTTGAGACCTATATTATAATCTGAATTTTAAAAATAAATGAATAATCCGAAGAAAAAATATTCTGAAAATTGAAAATAAAAATATCCAGAATTTTGAAAAATATAATTAATTTGTTTTATAAAAAATACATGTTGAAGCTATAAGTTGTTGGGCAGCATCAAGAGTTGTGTGAAGCTATACTATAGGATTTCCACTTCAATAAATTTTGTTCTGAATTTTTCAGTTTTTCAAAAATTTGGCATCCCTGAATTTTTCTGTTTTTAAAAAATTAGGAATTTTTGGTTTTTGTTAATTTTCTAAATATTTTTAATAAAATAATAAAAAGATAATTTTATAATTTTATTAGATTTGCGAAAATGAAAAGTTTGAATATTAGAGTCTGAAATAGATTCTGCATTAAACTTTGGATGTTGGAAAGCCCAATACTGTAAATTTGAAAAGGGACCCAATAAGATTAGTTTCTATATGGACAGTTGTATCATAGATTTCGCAAACTAAATTGTCGGTGTCTAATTAAAATCATGAAAGTTTAATTACAATATTCTTCCTTTTTTTTCATAATCTATTTCATCAAATTGATTTCTTTATTTATTAATTCAAAAATCGAAAAACTGAGTTATATTTTTAAATAAAGGAACAAAATTATGTATATAATTAATGTTTAAAAAATCAAAACTATAATTAATGTTTAAAAAATTGTGTCAAAGTTTTTAAACAGTCATGTCATTGCCATAAAACACATTAAAATCAAATTTAAGTCAAAACAATATGTTCAACTATAATTGAAAATATGGCTAAAGAAAACTATAATCGAAAATATGCCTAGAGAAAACTATAACTAAAAATATTTAATTTTTGTAAGAGCTAAATATTTTGCCACTTGAACTACCTCATGTGTACTTTATTGCCTTCATCGAAATTATTGATATAGTAGAATGACTAAATTTGTTGTGGGCTTTTAAATTTTTAAAAAAATTATTTTGATATTTTATCTTTGTAAAATTATGTAAATATACGCGTTAAATGTTTCGCCGTTAAATTTTCCACGTGTCACTAGAGGTAGACATAGGCAAGGTCAGACTTTGAAAGGTCTGAACCTGACATACAATTAATTTTTTAGGTATAAGTCTGTTCTACGGTCTATTATAGTTTTTTTTTTTTCGGTTTATCCTACCATTGTTAAAAATTTGATCTACCTTGAAAGTCTATTTAATAATCTTATTCACATTAAAATATTTAAAAGTTTTATTCACATGAAAGAAATATTTTTTAAACTCTAAAAAATGATTTTTTGTTTCAAAGAATAAATTTTTTTCTAAAACAAACGCACTCATTATTACCTCACAAACAAACTTAAAGATATTCAGTAATAATATAATTATTATTATCAACTTTAAAACACTTCTAAATGGAGTACATCTATTTTATCCTTTTTTTTTTACAAATTCGCATATATTGTTTTGATTTAAGATTTATTTTTATTTATAAAACCTAAAATTAGAACAACTTCTAATAGAGTTTCTAGAAGATTTTTAAGAAATTTTACAAAGGCTAACTTTACTAAAGAAATACAAAGATAAAAGGGAAAAAAAAAATTTGAAGTAGTAAATATTAAAATCCTATGTTGTATAATGATTATATAACAATAGGAACGAATCAACTTGAAAAGAACAGTAAAAAAAGAACTAGAATAATATAGAACGATTACCGAATATGAAATGTCTACTGAGTGATTGTCTAATTGATATACTTTAAAATAAAAAATAATATTATAAATAAGACATAATAAGTTTATTTATTAGCTGAACCTAACATATTTAAATAAATAAACTTTAAAAATAATATAAATTTGACTTTTTTATTAAATAAATTAGACCATATTATATCATAAGTATAGTCAGATCCTCGACGTACAGTTAACATTTCCTCATCCATACACGTCACATAAAAAATAGAGTAAAAAAACATATTCAGATATTAAAAAATAATATAGTTATTTATAATTAATATATTAAAATTTATTTAAAACACAAACCAAATTTATTAAATTATATATTTTTAATGTTAAACATTAAACCGTTAATATTAAATGTATTGAAATGAATGAAAAGTGTATTAATCGTGAATAAGAGCTTGATTCACCTAACATTTCCATGTTTTGTAATTAATGGTGCTCGTGCACATTGCTTATCTTTTCTTAAAAAGAGTTGTTTTTATTTATCTCTTTCTTTTTTTTAATTTATATAATTAAATTATGTCAGGAATACATGTTATGAGACCGAAACGTTATCTAATAATACTGTGTTTTAATTCCTGGTCAAATATATTAACAACTCAGTATAACCTATTTACTTTGACTCACCCTAAATTTGACCGTTTACTATTCTTGTTCAACAACTTAAAAATATTTTTAGACATAAAAATAATCTATAGATAATAAACCTCTAGTTTGAAGTTTTCATGCTATCTTTCTTGTAGCACATATATATCTACTACCTTAAATTGTCAGAAATTGACTTTTATAAAATGAGGTAAAAAAGAAACGGTCTTTTTCAAGTTTTTACACATTTATTTAGAAATTTTTGATAGCTGGCAATGCAAAAAGTTACTGTATTAACCTTTCATAGAAGATAGATATTGATTGATTGTTATGATGCTAGATTTTCCAAAATATTACTCATTCCATTAGTTTGAAGTGAGACACATATAACTATGATCTCTAATCTAGTTTTTAAAATATTATCTTAGATTATGTTTGACACTTTCTCACGTTAACACTTTGAATTAATATTAAAAAACCATTCCAATTACTTTCATATAGACTCACTCCTATTTTCTTTCTCTTATGAATTCCAGCAATGAACAATGCCTGATCTAATCTAGTGTGCTCTGTCTCTGTCTATATAAAATAAATGTATTTTTTATGTATGGTTGCCACATTATCACACCTTACTACGTCAGAAAAATGTATATTTTGGATTCAAATCTTAGTTGTGCAAGCAGATATATTGTGCATTTACAAAAGTCCTAAGTCAGAATTGTTTCATATATATTTTATTTGTTGTGTAATTCTGTTCTGTATAGATGCTTGTTTCTCACACAAACTTGTTGCTATTCCCAATTTTCCAAGTTATTGTTTTATTACAAAATAATTATAAAAAGCCATAGTTTTTCACTTTGATTACCAATCTATTCACGTTAAATATGATGTAATTAAATTTAATGTATTTAACTTTTTATAGATTATCATGATTTTAATATACACATAAGTTTCTTATATCTTATAGATCTATCTCATATATATTCAATGCGGTTTAACATGTCTTAAAATAAAGAAAAATATTGAATAAATTATCATTTTAGTTTTTAAAAATATAATTGATTTTGAAAATGATGGCAGGGCAAATCAAAGTAAGCAATTCCAAACACACAAGTCCCAACGTGCTCTGAATTTTGTCAGCAAAACAATAGTTAATCAATTAATTGGAGAAGCCATTAAATGCGTGAGAATGGCACCCAATTGTTGTAATTGCTTATCAGCACTGCCAGAAATTACAGCCATAAGATCAGAATTGCATGCATTCAATCTGCATTTATGCTCTCGGGAATTTTGGGATGTACAATCAAGATCAAATTATCTAAATTTGTTATTTATATTTTTTAAAATAATAAATTTACTTTAAATTAGAACTTTATTATCTTATTAGTCGAACATAAAACACGCAAAATTGTTTATAGTTTTGACTGCGTATAATGCAAATTCCATACCAACTTGTGAACAACATTGTAATTTACCTTATATATTTTAGTTTCTGTTTGAGGTCACATTAGAAAAAAAAACATAATTGATTTTGTTTCATACACAACTAGATAATGAAGATTATGCTTCCAAATATTAATTTGATTATAAGTCATAAAAGAATGATTTTCACCTTGAATAAAAATATTTTTATTAAATTTTATATCACATTTATTTTTTTAGTATCAAAACATTCGAACATAAATCACATCCATCCGAACTTCATTTTAACCAAATCAATTTTATAAAATTAAGTTTATCAAATGTTCACCCAAAGACACTTATCAATCTTATACTTATTTTATACATTTCTGTCCCTTTGGATTGGTTCGATGATACTAAGGTGTACAATGGTTTGAACAAACCCGATGTATATGACCCAAACAATTAGTTTAGTTTAGGTTTATTTTTGTAGGATCCAGATTTGATTTGATAATTGTAAGTTATACAAATTTTACCTGTGTACCATCGCAATCGATTGATTAGGAAAAATTTCGTACTTCTTGTTTATTTTTTAACAAGTTTAAAATTTAAGTCTTCGCTTTAATGAGTTAGATTTTTCCACACTCATTCATATATAATAAATCTAAAATTTATATTTATACAAAATTATATTTTTAGTCATTTATCTTATTTATCGTAACATTTATATTTTTTTTTATTCTCAAATCAATTATTTATCTTTTAAAAAGTACACAAGTTAATCATTTTTCAAAAAAATGTTGAGGTGACAAACTACATTAGCAATGTTAGCATTTTTTTTTTAAATTAAAAAACTCATAGCAATTTTCATATCTTCATTATATTATTATTAAATTCAGAAGAAAAAATAAAAAAAATAAAAAATAAAAACCCTCAATTAGAAAATAAAACAAAGATTTACAAAAATCAAAAACTCAAAATTAAAAAGCAAAAATATAATTACATGTTGCAGTAATTAGCTAGTGTCACACTATCTCAAGTGCATGTACCGATTATTATGACACAGGGTACATTTGTTCATGCCAAAAATTATTTTGAATTGTTAGCCAAAAAAACCAGCAAACGAGCTGAGCATAACTTTATCTGAATCATGAATGGTTGAGGTGAGCATGAAGGATTCAAATCTAATTCAATTATATCGAACATTATTTTATTTTTGTAAATTAAATATAGTCAAAGATGATTATAGATTATTCACTACAAAGATGATTATATAGAGAGACTGAAAATTGAAATCGTAATTTTTTTATAATATATAAATATTTAGAGAGGTATTAATTCTGATTTAAATATTAGTAATATACACAATTTTTGTGTTCTTTTGTAGCCAATTGTGTAAAAAGAAAAGAGAAACAAATAAGTTAAATATAAAAGAATTGGTGAAGAGAGATAAAACAATGTGGTTGATATTTTATATTTCGACAAAAATAATGTTATGCATGACAAGACATTATTTTTCAAAAGATAACATATCCACACCAATTTTTGTCTTGTCATGTAAAAAATTATTTGATTTCCATCCCTTTAAAATATGAATTTAAAAAATGCAAAATTTTATCTTTATTTAATTACTTTTTTTTCTATACATTATTAAAAATTTAATTGTGATATGTCACTGTAAAAATTTTTATAATATCAACACATTACAACAATTTATGTACATGATTTTAGATATAATTATAATAAAAGTCAAATATCTATAATTTATAATTAAATGATACTATTAAACTCTTTTTATTAATGGTGTATATAAATTAAATCGTATTAGTAAATAATCTTTCAATAAACACATTCTTAGTTTATGAATCTTTAACAATACTAAAACTAAACCTATTGATTTAACATTTTGGTGAATAAAAATAAATAACTTTTTTTCCAAGAAAAAAATTGAAATCTCCTACTTTTATAAGATTAAAAACCTAAAATTTTGTAAGGAACAAAAAAAAAATGTATGAAATGGCAAACAACTTGCCTCCTACTACGAAAGTAATAGATATTTTCAAAACTAATGGCATTGCAAAAATAAGAATATATAATCCAAATCAAGCAGCCTTGGAGGCCCTTAGATGGTCCAACATAGAACTTGTTATTGGGGCATTGGATTTGCAAATAGTTGTGTCTGAGAGTGGATGGCCATCTATAGGTGGAGAAGGGGTCCACAACTGAAAATGTTGTTGCATATTATACTAATTTGATTAATCATATCAATAGTGGGAATGGAACTCCTATGAGGCCTCATCAACCTATTGAGACTTATTTGTTTGCTATGTTTGATGAAAATCAGAAGCCTGATGAAGTAAGTGAATAATATTTTGGTCTATTCACTACTGACAAATCATAAAAATATAATACATCTTCAATTGATTAAATTGATATTTTAGAAAAGATATGTATTTAAAAAATAATTTAACAAAATATATATTAAGATTTTTTATGTTTCACTAAAATAACAATTTAGTCATATATTTGTTTTTTTCAGCACTTATGTTCTTTAAGTTTAGTTAAGTATTTATCTAGATCTTTTAATTTTTTATTTTTCTAATTTAGTCTTTTAAGTTATATTTTACTTTCACCGTTATATTTTAGTGAATGTAATCTTTTTAGTGAATATAACAGTGATTATATTCTAATTTAATCTTTTGCATTCTCAACGCACCTTTGATAAATATGTTAATACAAGTTTGCTCTAATAATTCTATATCTAATGAATCTGGCAAGCAACTTACCATTTGGTTAAAGCTTCTAATCGAGACTCTAATGAAAAGTCAACCTTTGAACTTATTACTTTGAAGCAGTCTACATCCCAACATTATTTTATTCGCTAACTTGGACTTTTCATCTGTTTGAAGTAGTGCATGATATTCTCTGAATATGTCATCCTCTAGTGTTTCTAATATTTCTATCAATATACGCCAAATCAATTATGAAGACGTATTTGAACAAGTTTTTATGATTGATTCAAGATCTTTGTAGATTTAGTACGAGTTATTATATTACATGTTGATTTCATGCAATCACAACAACAATCAGAAATTTAATGGCTTGGAAGTTTCTCTATAAAAACATTGGTGATCCTCACTACAAAAAAAAAAAAAAAAACTTATTGTCATCATAAATATTAATTCATAAAAAATTCTCATATAAGTTCTTGAGTTCTACGAAATCCAAAAATACTCAGAGAGCATACTTTATACACATTCTTTTATTCTTTGTAACTCAACTGAGTAGTAGCTGATTTTCTCAATATTTTGATTGTATTAAGCTAGAATGTTGAGAAGACATGAACACATACAAATAAATTAGTAGATGTTCAGTAGATGTGTGATAATGTTGGTGATTGATGGTAAAACATAATAAATTGATTTGAGCTCTTCTTCTTCTTATCTTTTTACTTGATCTTTTGCTTTTGAACATCGCTAGTTTATAATCTGTTGTAATAATATTGTTAAAAAAGCACAATCCAAACATAGATGATGAATCATTGAGGGTCTTCGGTGTGAGTTGCTGATTATGTAGAGGTACATATATCTTGATATTGCTTATCTTGGATTGAAATGCTATTATTATCTATGTTTATGTATGAATGCTTAGATATCATGTTAGGAAACACATAGATCTTATTTAAGCAATTTAGGAAGTCTCAATCTATCGTTTCTAGCCATTAAAGTTGGTTGATCATCCACAAAAATCTCTGATTAATAGTTTTATATGCCTCTATCTAAAGATGGCAATAAAATCCGCACCCGCGAGTATCCACCCAAACCTGCTTGATTTGGGCGGGGAAAACCCGCTTTAATTGGGTGCAGGTGCGGGTGCGGATTTTCCCCGACATTAAAATTCAGGGGCGGGGCGTGTTTGGGGGTGATGATATCCACCCCGCACCCGCATCCGTCCCACAAGTAATATTATTGCAATTTTTAAATTTTATATATTAAATATATATTTAATATATTTAATATTTTCTTAAATATTAAAAATTATAATTTTTTCTTTATAGAAAATATTTTTTAATTTTATTATTATTTTATTATAATAAATATGATTTTTCAATTTATGATTTTATATATATGAGTGGGTGCGGGTGCGAGCGGGGAAACCCAAGACCCGTTACGGACGGGGATGGGTGTCTAAATTTTACACCCGCTATGAAACAGGAGCGGGTGCGGGTTTTCCCCGTTTAGTCGGGTGCGGGTGTGGAGGAAGCAAAATCCGCATCCGCCTCCGCCCCGTTGCCATGCCTACCTCTATGTTGCTTGAAAGCCTATAAGTTCCATCTAGTGATCCATAAGCGTTTGTTAAAAGTGTTATATCCCTTTTGAAAATCTAATGTTTAATAGTCATCTCTTTATTTTCTTTGCGCAATGTGCCACTTCATTAGATATTAGAGCGTCATTTTCAAAATCTGTATTCCCATCACAAAAGTCATTCGTGGATCATGGCTTTTTCTTCAATGTTAAAGGCTTAAAAGGGAATTTACTTCAAAAGCATTACCATACTCGTGTAATAGGGCTTCATTTGTCAGCCGATTTAAAGGTTTGATATTCACCCATAACAAAATATTAATAATAACAAAATACTAAATATTTAAAATATTAATTACTAATCTTAGTTGTTAAAAAAATGGACTTTATATTTCGGTGTTTGATATTAAATATTTGACTTTAATTTTTTAGAATGAAAAGATCTATCATAAAATTGTAATTGTTCATTGGAATTTGGTTCTGAGTTCGAATCTGATACATGATATTCAATCTACATTATCAACATTTTTTTGTTGGACTATAACTTACAAATTTCTGATGCATAATTCTATTCGGCTAAAAATACGTTTTAAATCATTTAACTCTTGCTCAAATTTTTTATTGATATATATCTTTTAGAAAATTAAAAAGAGTATTGTCAGATCTTTTTGTAAATATGAAGGTGAAAGGATCAAATTCCAATGGTATAAAAAAAGTATTCCAAAAAACCCCAAGACAAAATTATGGATAAAAAAAATGGCAGAATGATCATAAAAGTTTAATGAAACAATTAGTGACGAATTTCATTTTTTTCCCCTCTAAATTTATGTTACTGGTTGTTTTTTTTCAGAATATAACTTTGTGAATTAATTTGCCTAATAATCTCCAAAAAGTTTACACATGAAATTCTCATGTATGTGATAGTGTGATCATAACATAGTTGGGTAAAGAAACACAAATAATAAGCACGTTTTTGTTTGAAATAAATAAACTACTAACAAACACGTGTATTATGACACTATCATTTTATCCCAACAGGTTATGTTCAGTTTACTTTACAAAGCTTTATGTTTATCTTTTTCGCTTTTTGCTATAGCTTTGTTTGCAATATACGAAAAAATACGTCACAGATGATCAATTCAAATGGCCCTTTTTGTGAGTAAGAGCTTATATTATATGATCATAACCGACTAAAATAAACACGTTCGAAAATTAAGGGTTTAATATGGTGAGTTAAGCGTAACGTATTACCATACTTATAAAGTGAGGTAGAGAACTATTTCATAAAATGAGGTAGTGTTAATGTTGTAAATATTTAAAAAAAAATTGTTTAAAGTGGCAATATTAATAACCGAATTAAGATAAATTTCGACAATATAAAAAATTTCGTGTACTTTCGAGTTTTAGCTTCCATTGTACTATTTACCTTCGTGAATACTTGAAACTGAAACTTCCTTTGCTCTAACTTCGTAAACACCTACAAGATATATTTGTGAGTAATTTCTTATAATTTTTTATTATTATAATTGTTGATATATAATAATAATTTTAACATCTTAGTTGATATATAAAATAAATTATTTAATTTTGACATTTTGTCTTACAAAATAAATTAGTAGTACCTCCCTCTAGTCTCTATTATAACAAAATAAATGCATGTATTAATTGTCTAAAAAAAGTTGATACATTAACTCATTAATATCGTAGAAGATAGTAGTTTTAATTGTTTTTTACATAAAATTAAGAAAATTAAATATATTTAACTATTAATAAAAGAATGCTTGGAGAAAAATACATCTAGTAACTAGTATCTTGAAAGCGATTTTTTTTTTTTTTTGGCAAGATAGTCTAATGTCTAAATTATACATTTAAGTGTCGGAGAAATTAAGAATAACTCAATCCCGTACATATTAAGATCCTTGCAATCACCTCAAACTTACGAAATATTGAGGATATATATTTAGAGTATTTTTTTCTCTAAAGTTACTTATATTTATGGAGAGAAAGAGTAATATGATATTAGAAATCGAATTTTTAATTTTAGTTGTTTACGTGACACTAAAATTAACAAATAAGACAAATTTATTTTTAAGTCGAATTAACAAAATAAAACGGTATTAATTTTATAAATAGATGAAATACGTTTAATACGATTATATAAACAATCAATTTAACATAAATGGTAACGGTAAAATATTAATATATCTCTTTTAACTCGTTATTTGCCTAGTAGTTTATTTAAAAAAGTACATTAATTAGGCTAGTCAAACATTTGAACGGACACTTAATTAGAACATAAAATGGTACCAATATTCTAAGTTGATATTAACAGGGCATGCATATCATAGTTTCCCATATGATACCTCGTCTTTAATTTCTACTATGAAGAATTTTCCTCCCTGTCTCTATGGATTTTCAAACACACCTTCGCCTAGATAATCTATAATAATTCATAAAACTTAGGAAATAATAATCCAAAATTAGGATATAATTACTCGACATGGATGTACACAATATTCATAATATACAAAACTTACCAAGAACACCTTCAAGGCAATTTAAACCCTTACATGTTCTACTAGTTTTAAACATTTGAATAATTTACCATTTCAAAATAAATAAATAAATATTTTTTTTTTTTAAATATTTGATCACCTTTGGTGCCTAGTCAACAAGTACACTTGTATACAAGGAGAATTATTCCAAGTAGAGGAGTGTAACCTAAGTATGTCTCTTGCTTTCTCTTTCAAGTAAGAAGCACAATCCGCTTGCATTACCATGCAAAGCTTTGAAACTGCTCCAACTCTCAACATCTCTAAAACAATATCTTTTGAAGACGAATATTTTGCAATCATAAAAATCATTTGAATCGCTCGATCATCAGTTGCGGTTGAAACCCTAAGAATCCTCTTTGTAATCATTGCTATACCTGCCGCGTGTCTCAAAAATTGTTCCCTTCCATCAGCACACGAACACAAATGTGCCAAAAGGTTAAACACAAGCTCGGTCAAATTCTTTTCTGGTTTTTCGAGTTCAAGTTCAATGAGTTCGCTAATTGCACCAGCTTCCATGATCCTTATTCGATTTCTACCCAAAGGGTAGGTATTGATAAGAACATGTAAAGCCAATTTAATAGTTTGTTTAGAGAATAATGCTCTCTTTTGAAGTACTCTAACCATTGCTAGGAAAAATTCAATGTTTAAATTTCCTAAAAGGGTTGAATCCATAACATCAATTGTCAACTTTAATAGTGGCATAGCTTCATTTACTATTTTGAAATTGTTATTTTCAATGTGAAGTTGCAAAATCCAAGTCAAAGAGTTGATAAAGTCAACGTTTTCTCCAACCAAAGGCTTCATCATGTTTTTATTCATGCTTTCGTTCCACAAAAGTCGAATAATTTTCAAACCTTCTTCCAAACAAATAACAGTTCTTTCTATGAAACTTTTTTTAATCACCATAACCATAACTTTGGTTACACCAACTTCAACCATGCATGTTCTGTTTCTCTCACTCTGTTTAGCAAGCTCATGAATCTTCTCCATTGAATCTTCATAGCAATGAGGAAGCTCCAGATTCTTAACAAGTTTTTTAAGATGTGTCCTATTAATAGAAGATTTTGGAGATTGAATTTGATCAACTTCTTTAGCTTCATTGGATGAAATCCAAGCTTGAATTAGCCTTTTAAGAGTATGATTTGGTGTCAAATACTCTGAACTTCTTGGTAGTGGTTGATTGGTTACAGGACAAACACAAATTCTGGCTTTCATTAACCACTTTTCGATGCTTTCTTTGTCGTATGTTATGCCCGTTATTGTTGTCACGGGCTCTTTCATGATTTGAAATGAAATTGGACAAACAAAATATGGTGGAATTTCAATTTCAGCCATATTGTATAAAAAATAAATAAATGCTATGGTTTTTCAGAAATTAAAATGGTATATGACCAAAAAAAAATTAGATGGTATCTTTTTTTTATAGAAGATATGAGATGGTATTTGTTGAATAGAAAGAAGATGAAGAAGAATCGAATTATGCTTGTTTTGGTCAGAGAATGTCTCTTTATAAATTTTAATGTCTTAAGAGATTATATATAGATATAGGAAAGAAGGGAATTAAGGAAGGAACTTTTTTTTTTTTTTTTTAGTCATAAGGCGTATATAAAAGGGTTTAATGGGTATAAAGTATAAATCGTTTTAAATTGACAATAAATAAAAATGATTGATTTAGTAATTTTTTATAATGACAATTATTAGTTATAGAATGAAAAAATAAAGTTAAAATGATTATTAAATGTGATTGTAAAATTAATTTATATTAAAAATAAGAATATATTGCTTATTTTCTCAACATAAAAACTTGTCGATATATTTTCCCATGATTTTATGAAGGGAGTTAATATTTCATATTAGTTAATGTAGCATTTAGGTGGGTGGTCAAAACTTGTAGTTTGTATCAAAGACTTGAATGAAATGTATGATTTGATGCTTTTGACTTTTAAATGCATGAATGAATGAATTTTCCAAGTGTGGATCGTGCTTGCTACGTACGTGGCTTTCTTTAACTGGTTATTTAGTTACGTCGACGTGTAATTACTGCTCCTTTTTATTTAGTGTTTCAAACTATATTTCATGGAAACGAATTTCTTAACTTCGGAGCCGTGGCCAATTAGATTTTTTTTTATTAAAATAAATATCAATTTATTTAAATTAATAAAAGTTATATCCATAAAAATAAACAATACAAATATAACAAAATCTATAAAAATAACAAAATTAAAATGTATGTAACGTTGACGTTGACGCTAAAGAAATTAATTGAATTTAAATTAGATTAAAGTTAATATATAACAATCTAAATCAAAGAAAAATTATATTAAGAAGAAAAATCAAAACAACGTCGACAACAAATAAAATAATGATACACTATATAAGATACATAATTATAAAAAAAGAAAAAACTAAATATAAGTGAAATAATTTATTTAAATAAAAAAATTAAATTAATGATTTTAGATTAAAAATTGAACTTAAATGATCCATCTTTAATAAAGAAAGAAGAACGTAATAAGAGGAAGTCGACAAAACTGAGAAGCGGTTGTACAAATCTAACAATTAGATAGAGGAGGCTACATTGGAATTAAGATGTGATAGTGTTTTTAAAATAATATTTATTATTTTGAAATTGAAAGAGGTTTGACTAAACATGAGAATCATATATATGTGACAATATTTAAAAAATTACAAATCTAAAAGTATATTTAAAAATTACAAATATATATGTGACAAAATTGCAATTGTAGTATAGTGCTACAACTATAGAGACCCTTAAATTTATAGAGATAAAATTTATTTATCTAAATCTAAAAGTCCAAACAATTGCTTGTAAATTATCTATATTGACTAGTCAATGAATTAAAAAAAATTGATCAGATATCTTATTTTCATACATTATGATTTTTTATTTCAATAATTGGTAAGAGAGAAATAAGAAAAAAAAATTGAATAATATTAATAATTGAAAGAGCAAATTACATCAAGAAGTACATAGATTTATATAGTTAATTTGATAAACAATTGACTATTCCAACTAGTTAGCTAATCAAGGTTAATTAAAATATTAGTTAATTAATTTGTTAAGTATCTAACTAATTAAGATTAAGTCTAACTATGTAAATAAACTAGATATTTAATAAAACACGTTCTTTTATTTTTTATGAAAATATTTCATAAAAAATAACAATATTATTATTTTAAATCAGATATAGTTGAAGTAGCAAAGTCAATTATAAGGAATGAGGTTTGAATTGTAAATATACCCTTTTAAAAGTTCCAGTTAGAAATATAAGAAAATAATTCAAGATTGATCACGGTTGTGAAAACAGAAAACCGAGAACGTTCTTGGTTTCTGACCAGAAACGGGAGAACGTTCTTGGTTAGTTAAATCAACAATTTAACTTATCTATTTAACTTGATAATCAAAGAGAATTAAATTAAATAGATAAGGGAAATATATCACACAAGAATATATCCTAGTTCATCCAAACACGGATTACGTCCAGTATTCACAAATGTGAGATTTTCTACTAAGTGTTAACACCAAGTTCGTTCTTGGTTTTCACGAATCAATCTTGATCTTTACATAGTTTCTACCTTTCTACCTAAAAATGATTTTTCACAAGTTTACCTTACACTATTTCAGAAAGGATTTTACAACCTACCTTTTAGAACCTAAAAGGATTTTTACACTACTCAAACTATGTTATCAAAAATAGCCTTGAGTTACAAAGTAATGATTTTAAGAGTATTAGAATCTGAGTATTGCTTAACTCTTGTTTGAGAAATAGATTCTATATTTAGAACTCAGTTATTACTAATTCTAACACAACACAAAGAAGGAAACTACAAGTGTGAGAATGATTCTGACAAGCTTGAGTATGATTGAATGAATTATGCTTTGTTTGGCACTTTGAGTTATGTATTGATCTTCATCTTGAAACTGCATTTATAGGCTTTAAGAGAGCTTAGGACAGCTCATATATCCATTGAAATAGGGCCATCTGTCATGAGAAAAAATATGGATAAGATCAACCAAAAAGCAAGAGTGTTCAAGCTGAAACCAGGAACATTCTTGACATTCAAGATCGATCTTTGGATTTGGAGATGAGCTAATTTGTACTTGTTGTTCTGTCAGTTGTCTGAGATGATTTCTGTCTTTAAGTCAAGTGTGCAGGTCTTGATTGAAAGCACAACTGCAGTGTACTTGACAATCTGTAAATTCGTACTTGCAAATGCATTACTTGAAGAATGGTCTTGCTTTATGCTTTTCATAAAGCATGTCTTTGATCCATCGAACTCTGGAATAATTCAGACTTAGATTGATCCTTGCTTATTCTTGATGAAGGTATGAGATGAATAAAACTACCAGGATCCAATCTTTCACAAAGAAAATTAATCATTCTTGTTTAAGACATATGTGAATAACGTTCTTCGTTTTCCAAGATCATGTCAAGAACGTTTTTCGTTTCATTGAAATATGTCAAGATCGATCTTCGTTTAACTGTTTTTGCTCTCTTGATTTTAATGAGATCTGCTTTGAAATACTTGGTACCTAACTTGTTTTGACACATTAAAATACACATGTTAAATACCAAAATACTTAGAATCATAATTAGAAGTCTTAATTAACTTTTTGTTTAATTATCATCAAAACATTAAATTGAGATTTTGTCTCAACAATCTCCCTCTTTTTGAGGATGATAAACGTGTTAATTTAGATTTTGATTTTGATTCTAATTTTAATCATAGAGAGCTTTAAAAGCGCCCCCTCAAAATGTGCTTCAGATTTTTGAACCAACATAAAATCTAAAATAATTCTCCCCCTTTGTCAACACAAAAAGGTTTAGGAATATAAAGGAAATGTATACTACACATAGAAAACAATGAATAGACTTCAGTTTTAAGAAAAATAATATTTTCTGAAAAATCCCCCTGAATATTATAGAATTAAAATCCTTTTTTTTTAAAAAAAAAATCAGAATACAAAGAAAATGCCACTATGCTCTTTGTCATCATTCACAAGAGACAACATTTTAATTTTAAACATGATAATAAGTGCATACATGAAAGCGAAATAAGATGATACATGTACCTTTGATTTGTTAATGTTTCCAAAGATTATAGACACTCCAAATTTTTGTAATGAGATGAAACATCATACTTTTCCATTCATGTGTATTGAGCATGTTTTTTCCATGTATAAATGTTCTTTCTTGATTATTGGATGATGTTCCTGCATCACAAGTTAGTAATGATTTATGTATCCATATTTCTTTGGGTCTTTAATGGTTAGTATATCTTCTTTTAGAAGATTTTTTAACACTTGATCTCTTTTTAAAATAGAAAGTTGACTCGAAGTGGCCTTTCTTAGAACAATAGGAACACTTTGTTGTTGGTCTTGGAGAAGTTTTCAAAATTTGAGTTTTAAACGACTTTGAAATTGATTTTGATGAAATTCCAGATCGTTTTCCTTTTTCTAGACTTTCTGGATAAGGTTCTGCTTTTTTTCCAGAACATTCTTCATTTTGAGAATAAGTTGGAGAACGTTCTCCGTTTTGAGAACAAGCTGGAGAACGTTCTCCTTTTTGCAGATTTTTCAAAATTGATTCAACTTTATTTGCAGAACGATCTTTCCTTTTAAAAAATGTTTTGCTTTTAATATTTTCATCTATTTTCTTAAAGTAGCAAGCAAATTCCAAATGTCCAAGTTTCTTACAATATGAGCATTTGATTTTACATTTTTCTTCCTTTCTTTCTAGAACAAAAACGTTTTCATACATTTTGATTTTTTGAGTTTTATCAAAATCAATCCCAACTTTATCAAATATTCCCACTTGGGATCCCATGATTCTCTGAAAGGTTTTAGTAGCTTTAATGAAGTTTGTTAAATCATTTTTAAGAATTTTAACTTCAGCCTTAAGAAGAACGTTCTCCGTTTGAGGTGAAGATCGTTCTTGACTTTGTGAACTTTCATATTCAAAGTTTTTGAGTTGAGACTCTTTCAGATTTTGAATGATCTTTTTAAGTTTATCATTCATAGCCTGAACCTTCTTTTTCTCTTCTTTTTCCTTGTGAAAATTTTCTTTAAAGGTACCACACTTTTGAATGAGAAAATTTGAATCATTTAGCAAATTATGAAATTCAATTTCCATTTGTTTACATACAAGACATGGTTCATAATTTTTTACCTCATTATTTTCTAAGTTTTCCATCAAACACATGTTAGCTTCTGACATTACTTCTTCTTCATGAATCTTTTCCTCTTACACTGTTAAGTGCTCAAACTTTAGAGGCAGAACTCTGATGCCAATTGAAGTAGTAAAGTCAATTATAAGGAAGGATGTTTGAATTGTAAATGCACAATTTTAAAAGTTCCTGTTAAAAACATAAGAAAATAACTCAAGATTGATTTTGGTTGTGAAAACAGAAAACAGAGAACGTTCTTGGTTAGTTAAATCAACTATTTAACTTATCTATTTAACTTGATAATCAAACAGAATAAAATTAAATAGATAACGGAAGAGATGTCACACAAGCATATATCTTGGTTCACCCAAACACGGGTTACGTCAAATCCTCACAAATGTGAGATTTTCCGCTAAGTGTTCATGCTAAAATCGTTCTTGGTTTTCACAGATTAATCTTGATCTTTACACAGTTTCTACCTAAGGATTTTTCACAGATTTATCTTACACTATTTCAGAAAAGATTTTGCGAACTACCTTTTAGAACCTAATAGGACTTTTACTCACTACTCAAGTTATGTTATCAAAAATAGCCTTGAGTTACAAAGTAATGATTTTAAGAGTATTAGAATCTGAGTACTGCTCAACTCTTGTTTGAGAAGTAGATTCTATATTTAGAACTCATTTATTACTTATTCTAACACAACACAAAGAAGGAAACTATAAGCGTGAGAATGATTCTGACAAGCTTGAGTATGATTGAATGAATTATGCCTTGTTTGGCACTTTGAGTTGTGTATTGTTCTTTATCTTGAAGCTGCATTTATAGACTTTAAGAGAGATTAGGACAACTCATATATCCGTTGAAATAGGGTCAGCTGTCAGGAGGAAGTAGATGGATAAAATCAACCAAAAAGTAAGAGTGTTCAAGCTGAAATCAGGAACATTCTTGACATCCAAGATCGATCCTCGAATTTGGAGATGAGCTGATTTGTACTTATGGTTATGTCAGTTGTCTGAGATGATTTATGTCTTTAAGTCAAGTGTGCAGGTCTTGATTGAAAGCACAACTACAGTGTATTTTACATCCTATAGATTCGTACTTGCAAATTCCTTACTTGAAGAATGATCTTGCTTTATTCTTTTCATGAAGCATGTCTTTGATCCATTGAATTCTGGAATAATTCAGACTTAGATTGATCCTTGCTTATTCTTGATGAAGGTATGAGATGAATAAAGCTACCAGCATCCAATCTTTCACAAAGAAAACTGATCATTCTTGTTTAAGACATATATGGAGAACGTTCTCCGTTTTCCAAGATCATGTTAAGAACGTTATTCGTTTCACAGAAATATGTCAAGATCGATCTTCGTTTAACTATTTTTGTTTTCTTAATTTTAATGAGATATGCTTTGAAATACTTGATACTTAACTTGTTTTGACACACTAAAATATACATGTTAAATACCAAAACACTTATAATCATAATTATAAGTCTTAATTAACCTTTTGTTTAATTATCATCAAAATATTAAATTGAGATTTTATCTCAACAATATTATTATTTTTAATTAACTTATCGAATTTCTTTAATATTATTAGGAGTACTATGATTATCTATCTTATACTATATAAAGGAAATATACTGCATTGCTCTAGATATTATCTTATAGTATCTATATTATAACTAGATATTTAATACCATGCATTCTTGTATATTATAGTAGCTATATTATATCAAGTTTTTGTGTATCTTTTTCTTCTCAATTTTATCCTTTATTTAATCTATTTAATTTATCCTTCTTTATATAATGAAATAACTATAAATATAATAATACCAAATTTTTATGTAAATTATTTTCCTTCCACTTTTACCTTTTGCTTACCAATTAAATAAGTTTCTTTTATGTTTTCATTAATTTACTTATCATTAAATAAAAATTAACCACATAAATAAATTTACAAGTAAATATGTAAATATTAGTTTGTGAATATTATGATATATTTACTTAGGTGACTCATTTTTATTGATTATTAGATAAATTACTCGCAATTTTTTAACGACAACTTTATCATCATTAAATAATTGAAATTTTATCATTAAAATTGGACACAAAATCATTGGCACGTATATATATGCACGCTAATTGTTGATATTAATATATATTAGGATTATTTTAAATAAGATATGTGGTAAAATTGATCCAAACTACTTATAAATATGAAATTCGTTATGCATGCAATGAACACGAGTTTTTGTTATCTAAAAATTTCGGCTGCTTTTAACTTTTGCCCCGTGTTTTTTGACCCAATTGGAGGCTTTTATTTTTGAATTCAATCTGTCACAATGAGACAACGATCGCGGTTTCGGGAAACGAATTGGTCATTAGCAACTAACGTGATTTATTATTTTCATTAATATATTACTCTCTCGATTTTCCATTTTTATTTGTGTTCCATTGCTATACTTCTCAAGTGTTTTGTTTTGGGATGTATACAAATATTTAGGTCCACCAAAGAGTGCAGATCTTTTCCATTTTTAAAAATAAATTAACATGATGGTTAATATAGTTTTAGTGTATTAATGTCTAATTAATGTCATGCATGCATTTATATTATTCATGTCAAAAAAACTATAGTATTGATAATAAAAGAAATAAAGAGAAGTCTTTAAATCCTAGTTTAACTGACAAAATGTTGATATTGTTAAGTTAGATATCTTATCTTAAATTTTGAACTCGAAACCTCACATTTGTGTGAGTTAATTATGGTAAAATTTGTTATCTCTTTTAAAATAAAAAAATAAAGAGAAAAAGAAATTGAGAAAATCTTACCTCCCCAACTACATGTGACATTATTATATTTTATATTCTCAAAACTCTAATAATGGAAAAAATGGAGAAGTGAATTAGGGTTGACGAAATTCCTAATTTTAATTAGGGTTCAAGTTTTTATCTATGGTATGCTTGATACAATCAATTTATCCACAAAATAAATTTGTGGGAGAGATAGCCAAGAAAGAGTGAATTTCTTGTATTTGGTTGGTAAGAGAGACATGAGAGAAATGCAATAACGATAGAATTCACATATTTTTCAAATCTTCTAATATAATTAATGTGAAATCAACAACTTAATTTAGAGAATAAAGTGAATAATATTAATTATTGATGATGAAATGAATGGTTGATATTATATGAATGGTAATTATAATATCAACAATTAATTTATTAATTTTATCAACTTATCACACTTTAAAGAAATCAAATTTTGATAGGAGAGACCGAGGTGTAACTTTCTACCTTTGCCCTTATAATTGCAAATAGAACTTGATATTTTGTTGTGTTTCATGTTTTTCTGTATAGAGTAGATACATTAATAAGAAACCTGCGAGGAAGAAAAGTTTAAAGTTTATTCCAAACAACGTCACTTTGTATGACATAGTTCTGGGCATACATGTTTGGTTAAAGAGACAAATTAGTATTCCATCTTAAAATAAAAAATTTAGCAATTTCCTTCGAAAAAAATATAAATTTAACAATTTAATTTATTTCAATAAAGTTAATTATTTAAACATTAATAGAAAATTAATTCATACCGTAAAAAGTATTTGGAATTACTTTTTATTTTAAAGATATTATTGTCTTTTAAAAAATTAGAGTATTACTCTAGCCATTGTAAGAAAGATTTAGTATAATACAATTAATTCCCTCCTGTTTCTGCTACGTAAAAAAAATACATGATTATTTTTTTAATTGTTTCAATTTCTGGAATAACTACAAAATCAAGAATTGTGTTGTAAATAAGTCATCTAACAAATCATAATTATAAAGGAAAAAAATACTCTTACTAGCAAAACACAAAACAGAACTAAAATTGAGTGTTAGCAAATACCACAATATGTACAAGTTTTATTTTCGTCTACACCCTATACAAGTGTCAAAGGCTATCATCATCTGTTTACAAACGGGCCAAGCTGAACAATTCCACTAACGTGCCCATTGCTTCCTGATTTCATATTTTGTAGATTATTTTGTAAACTACGGCTATCTGTACGAACTACAAACATAGCATAGAATATAATGATTGTTATGGATTCAATGAATGGAGTTAAAAAGCTACAACAAATCAACAACTAAAGCAGCACTTTGAAGAAGATATTAATCCTCTCCCCAGGCATCGTCTTTCAATTTTTGTCTGTTAACAATGCGGTCCCTCCTAGAATCTTCTTGCCTTTTATGTTCTCCGGACCCTGTCTTACTCACGGAGGGAAATTTTATACCCATACTGTGAGCAATCAGCCTCTGCGCTGCTTCGACTGAGGTTTTTGGTCTTTGCCGAGGTGGTTCCAGGTCTGAATAAACAAAGAAACAGGAAAATCATGTGATCATACAGTGAATTGATTTTATAAGTTTTTACCCTATCAGTCAAGCACCCTGCCTAATATGCAATGAAACAAATTTGAGGAAAGAGAATACAGCTACGTTCATAGTTCATACAATGTATGAACTGCCATGTTATCAACTCTAAATACAAAGTAGCAGTCACAAGAGTTGAATAAAAAATCAGGCTTTATAGTGAGATCCAAAATACTTCCATAGATAACAGCCCACTCGAAATTCACAAAAAAAATTAGAATATTTGATTCCCTAAAAATGCTTATCGCCACAATCTTGACAGACCTTTAAAGATCAAACAGAGCTTTTTAAACAAGGCCATACTTAGGTAAAGGCAATGCAGAGAAACTTTAATATACATTAATCATCCTCATATAGCAGAAAGACAAAACAGTAAATTACCATTTGCTTTAATTGAACTGAGAAGTACATCATCTTCACCAAGGATCCTCATAGTCATGTTAAATGGACAGCGAACATTGCTTTGAGCCTCAAGAGCTGCATTATAAATTTAATGGTATTGGGTCATTATAAAATTAATGGGATCAAATTGTAAGTAATCAAACTATCAACAATGCATATAAAGAAACCTACTGAGATGCTCTACGAACATACAGAATGATTACTATCTAAACAAAATATATCATGCTGTGCCAAACCATTACATTAAAGACAATCCAACCCACGCCCCCAAAACAGTAACATATGTCATGCTATATGTTTTGTATGATGAGAAATAAATTGCTCAAGAGCACATCATCCTAGTCTAAGATAATTGTAAACAAAGAAAAGCTTTTGCATACTTAAGTTAAACTAAAACCAGCTACTCATGCTACACTCTGCATATAATGCAAATACTCGGTATACCAGCTACAAAGTGATTTAGAGGATGATGATGTTCAAGAGAGAAGGGGAATATCATGGTTATTGCGTCCAAAAGTATCAACTTTAGTGGCATGCAACCATAACTCACCATCATAATACATAAACAAATAAACATTGATGCAGCATGCATGTAAAAATTATGATATTACAAAAATAATAAAGTCAGGGAATTTTGCAATTACCCTCTGCAGGTGTTCGGAAGACTGCAAGTGCAACTGTATCGTTGACCCAGCGAATCACAAAATCACAATTTTTGATGACATCAAAAAGCTTCTCCAGGTCTGTTGTTCTAGTATTTGGTGCAAAGTTAGCCAACACAAGAACATGACCGGTCCCATGTTTTTCTGAATTGAATAAAAATTAATTATCATCCAAGTGTTTTCAACACAATACATTCATTATGCAGACAAAACCTAATGTAAAGGAAATATTACCATTTGGATGCATATGAACACTGGAACATGTAAAGAAATCATAACCAACTAACCATTCCATATGCAAAATAAGAAGGTTTTACTTAAAGATTGAAAGGCAACAAGGTTTACTTACGTTTAGGTATATCTTTTTTATCTTCTGAACCACGGCGAGTTTCTTTGTTGTCAACATCATCAATTATGGAACCATCAAGTAACTGATCACTATAAAGTCTATCTGTATCATAAGAGAATGTTCCTCTTCCCCGTCGCTTTGGAGTTGGACTTTTGGTGTTCACCAATTTAACATTTGAAACTCCAGTTATAATTTCTGAGGCAACTATGGACAGTAACTTCTCAGCCTCACGATCAACAATTATTTCCCGGTCAGCTAATGCTTCCCAATCTAAAATATTTCACAATATCATTCACATTACATAATTGCAGAAATTGACATATTTATGTGGTTAGGTCAACATGTCTCATTCATGAGTGACAAGAAAATAAATCAATTATCAAAATGTGACTGTGAGTCTATTTGTTGCAGATTATAAAGAAAGTGATTTTGATATTCAATAATTATGAATTGAGATATTTTTACATTTACCCCCTTTTTAAGTGAGATATCTCTCAAGAACACAAAATCACCTAATAATAACTTCACACATATCACTCTTCTACTACACTTCAATTTTCATTTTCAGTTGTTCACACACACATCACTCTTCTACTAGACTTCAATTTTCACATACAATTGATTTAACACAACATTAAAATGCCTCAATTAATTTCTAAAATTAAGCAAAAAAGAAAGAAAGCAAGAAAGAAAGAAAGGTTAACTGCAGTGACTAATCACATTCACATATAAGCTTAAGAAAAAACACACCGTCCTCAGGAGACGAAGAAAAAACGGTGTCAACAGAATATTTTGAATCACCATTGGTAGGTGGTGTAACAACACCTTCCTTCTTGGATTCTTTCACATCTTGCGCGTCACTGAAAAAATACACCAAAATTTAAAACTTAAAGGAAAGAAAGAAAAAGAAAAAGAAATTGATAAGAACGAAAAAGAAAAAGAGGAGAATTACGAAGAATGAGATTGTTGTTCGATGATGGAAGCGCGAGATAGAAGAGCATCAGCCTTTAGAGATAAGCCTTTGGAAGTGTAAAGATTGGCCAAAGCGGAGAGAACGGAGGCTAATTCGAGCTGATCGGAAGAAGGGTTTTGGTTTTCGACCACCGATTCTAAGAGTGAAATGGCGTCGTCTACGTCACCGGCGTCTACCAAATTTTTCACGCGTTCACTCCAATACTTGGCCATTGGTTTAGATCCCAGAAAATAATGCAGTAAAACTCTAGTGTTATCAATACGAATATTGGAATTAGAACAATACACTGCCTTAACTATCCTTTTATAACATTTTAGCATAAAATCTATACAATTTTGAAGAAATACACAATTAAAAGTACATTTAATTTCATTTTATAAAATAATAGAAAATAGTAAACCATAAATTACGTTAGAGAAAACTTATTTTTATTTTTAAGTAAAAGTACACTTGTATAATAATTTTTTTTCAAAAGTATATTTGCAAATGATAATCTAAACACATACTAAATTTTCTCTAATGAAATTTATGTTTGGCTAAATATGGATTTGGAGCAAAATTAAGTTAGTAGAATTAATTTTCAAGAGAACTCAAACATAATGTTATCTCAGTTTTTCCTTACAAATTCATATTTAGAGATGTATATGAAACAGCAAACATGCTCTATAAAAAGTTCTTCTACAGAAATTTAGAATTTTTTAAATTCAGATGAATTAAATATGATTTTTTTTTTAAATGTAAAAAATTCAAGACAAAAATAACAAAAATAAAGACATAAAAATTGTATTTTTAACTTATTTTTTAGGAACTTTTTATATTGTTGTAAATATAGTTATAAAAATTCACTCAAAAATATATATTCACTTAATATCAAGAACAAAAAATGTATGTATAGTAATTTTATATGGACTAAAAATTATATTTTTATTTTATACTCGACTAAATTTGAAAAGTTAAAATTTTATAGGGACTAAAAACATATTTAACTCTAAAAAATAAATGCAAGAGTTTCAATTTTGCTTGTTAGACTAGATTAATCTTTAAGTAAATAGTCAATTTACCCGCTGAAATTGTGGGGGTCGGGCATTTACCCCTGAAATTTAAAAATAATCAAATAACATCCTTAAATTGAATGATCTCGAATGAGTATGACTTGGATGAGACCTTCTAATGTGGCATTCCAGATGTGATATGGGTATTTTACTCAAATTTAGAAAGGAGTAGTTTATTTTAAAATATTAAATTTCCCTCCAGTTACCCTAATGTTTCTTTCAATTTGACCCTCACTTGTTCATCATCTTCTTCTTCACTATTCGCATCATTTGCTTGTTTTTGCCATCACCACCGATTCACATGAAGTAAAAATATCTAACTCAAGATTGATCTTGGTTATAAACGCATAATGTTCTTGATTAGTGAAAATACACAATTTTAAGTTATCTATATAATATATGATTAGAAGATAAAAATTAAATAAAGATAAGGAAAGAGATATCACACATAGATATATCCTGGTTCACTCAAAACAAGTTACGTCAAGTCCTCACAATTGTGAGATTTTCCACTAAGTGTTCAACGCAAGATCGTTCTTGGTTTTCCCACAGCCTTTCTAGATCAATCTTGATTTGTTACAATGTAATACCTTTCAACATAGAAAGGATTTCCACATGTTACCTTTCAATCTTTAGAGAGGATTTTTACACGTTACCTTTTAATCATAAAAGGATTTTTACAATTTACTTAAACTATTTCAACACAATAGTCTTGAGTTACCAAGTGATTATTAAAAGAAGTAGGTAGAATTGAGTATGCTCAACTCTTGTTTGAGTTTAAATTCTTGGATTAATACTCAGTAAAAATGATTATGATATCAAGATAAAAATATAACTGGATCTTTTGAAATGATTGAGAAGCTTAAGAGATTTTGAATATGATTGTACAAGTGATGTATTACTATGCCTTTGAAGCCCTGCCTTATCCTTGATCTTGAGGCTTCTTTTATAGGCTTCAAGAAGGCTTATGACATCTCATATGATCGTTGAGGATGGTCAAGTTGTCATGTATCAATTAACGGATAAGATTTGTCTTAAAGCAGGAACGTTCTTGCAAAGCAAGAACAATCTTCATTTCTACTTTGAGGGATGATGAGGCTTTAGCTTCTTTGGCAGAT
Organism: Cicer judaicum; assembly: GCA_037974835.1. NCBI lineage: Eukaryota > Viridiplantae > Streptophyta > Magnoliopsida > Fabales > Fabaceae > Cicer > Cicer judaicum. Next base: position 3,900,509 of record JBBPBS010000249.1, read on the forward strand.
GTCTTGAAGTGATTCCCTATTTTTTATCATGTGTGCAGGTTGCTCAGAGGTACAAGTAAAGTGTCCAATCAAATTTGTAAAATTCGTACTCGATGCTTACTTAAACTAAGAGAATGATCTTGCTTGATGCTTGCTCAAACTTGGAGAATGATTTTGTTTGATGATTATGGATCACATCTTTTGCCTTTGTTCTTTAGAGTGATTCTTTTGTTGATATGATCTTTGTATATTTCTTGTGAATTTCTGAAAATATATGGTAAATACTAGGACCAATATTTTCTTTAAGAATCTGAACATTCTTGTTATCTTAGAATTGTGAAGAACGTTATTCGTCTTACAAAATTTTGTGAATAATGTTCTTTATTTATTTGAATAAACTTGCTTCTTTTTAATATGGTCTAGCTTGAAATGCTCACCACCTATATTTTATTAACACACTCAAACATACATGTTAAACACCAAAACAGATAAAATCATAATTAGAAGTTTTAATTTACTTTTATTTGATTATCATCAAAATATTAATTTGGGATTTTGTCACAACATCACAATTGTTTCATATTTCACAACTTAGTATCATTCACACTAATTTCTCCATTATTGCGTTCATCATCACCACTATTTGCACAAATTCATTTCTTATGCTTCTTTATTGTATGTTCAAACGGATAACATCATATCTTGTAGGGCTAATGTAATAATGATATTTTGGTTAGTGATTTTGGATTTGCGTAATTGGTACATTGTCTTGCAAGAATTTTAATATTCATCAGTTTATGGATTTCTTTTTCAATATAATATTTTTTTCCTTGTTTAATTTTAATATATACAATCTCTATTTATTTTTGATTAGGATGAATGATTGATTACACTTTTATTTATCACGAAGGCAAGTATTGAGGTAAAGAACTTTTTAATAAATGTTTTAATGACAATAAAACTTGTAAATTAAATGATAAGTTTCATGAATGGTGATCTATTGATGATGTTCGATTAATTTTGTTTAAGGAATGAAAATTACATAAGTGGACAAGCTAGAAGCCACTTACATCAACCAAATGAATTGTTATCTACTGGATAATGAAATAATCAACATAGCATTAAAAAATTACAAAAATAGTTTCACAAATGTCATTAAGATATTTGCAGGTTGTTGTACGAATTACATGAAGGTGCATACTTGAAGGATCATTGTAAAGGAACTTGTATCACAAGCTATACAATATTATGCTTGAAGTAATATAACAAAATTTACATTGAATTTAGTGTTGAAATCTTTGAGCATCTACCACAATAATACACAAATAAAAACATAAGAACAAAAAACAACATTTATGAAGGAGCCCTTGAAGAATTCAATCAACCACCATATCATTCATTGATAAGAATATTTGTTACAAGACAAGATAACATTATCATGATGAACAAGTTCATTTCACTCATAAATATTCTTATCAAGTTAGAAAAATGACAAGAATCAACTTTTATGAATAAGTCATTTCAAGATTGTATCATTTATTAAAAGAATGATATAAGAACATTCAGAAAAATGTTTTGGTTATTATATTAAAGAGAAAATGACCAAATGATCTTTTTGGAAGAACAATACGCATTAACTCGATTGACATTTCACAAATGGGCTTCCAAACATTTAATGAACAATTAAAAGTTCAAAATTTTTAGAAGAATTTTCAAAAGGAATGTCAAAATGATTCAAGATTGTTCAAAAGAACATTTTGGTTGTCCTTTATTAAAGCGAAAGTCAAAATAGATCAGTTTGAGAAATCCAACTATAAGATAAGAATGTTAAATTAGCAAATAGGGCTGCTGAGATATAAAGAGCACTTAAATGAGTCAACTTGAAAACCTAAATGGTTAAAACAATCTTCAGATTGGTCTCTAAATTGATCATCTATGAGCAAGGACACAAGTACATTATACTAGCACTGCTATGCATGCATTTTATCAAACATAATACCAACTGAATTTTGTCAACTCATTCTCACACTTGTTCACTTTGTCTTTCAGACACAAAAGCAAGAACATTATAGATTGATTATTAATGTTCTGAACAATAATATAAACATATCTTTAATATGTTTAAATTAGATATGACACTTGGCTAATGTGTCTAACATCTATATTCAACTTTATCTGATTTTTCAAACCTCTTTACATCTATTAAAGGAAGATCCATTAGAAGACAAATGCAAGAATTTTACATGCAACCAATATTCACTTGTTCAAGTCAAAAACTCTTTAAGCAAAACCCAACTCTATTCACTATATCTTTGGATCATCCTTATTGAGTTTTGTTTTCAGTTAATCTGAAATAAAGATTTAATAATCATTAGTTCCCAAACACTTTAATCATATACATTGTAATTGACTCAAGTTTATCTTTTATGTAAGATTGAGTGTGTTTGTGAAAATCCTTTATAGATTGAAAGGTGATTGCATGTAAAAATCATTTCTAGGTTGAAAAGTTATGTAAATCTTATCAAATTTGAATAGTTGTTATGTAAATCTTATCAATGTCGAAAAGTGACTGTAAAAATCATATCTAGGTTGAAAGGTGAAGACTGTAACTAACCAAAGCTTGATCAAGAGAAAAGGTGCAAGGAAGTATGGTCAGCTTTAGAAGCACGTAGTGAAAATCTCACAATTATGATGATTGAACTAGCTCAAGTTGGGTGAACCAATATACTTTTTGTATTTGATATTTCTATCTCTTATCTTTAATTATTTCCATGCACAAATTACACTTCATTATCATTGATTTACCTACAACTTCTTAATTTCATATAAATTGTCCATAATGTTTAGGTCAATTAATTGCTTACTAATCATTTTGATTACAAAGTTTAATCTTTAGTAAAACATCAATTAAAGTACATGAACTAAATTTTAAAATGGTTACATTTTAAACCCCTTTTTCTTGTGATGATGCATTTTATTCAACAACATCGTTAGAAATGCAAGTTGTAAACTAGAATACATATGTGGAGAAATGGATGTTTGGGAAGAGTTAATCCCAAATACGATTTGCTTGTTTGACATTTTGAAAACCATAAAATTTTGTGGAAAGTATAATAGTGTAGCCCAAATCCATTGGATGTCTACAAATTATGGGATTGACTTTGATTTGGGATTGAAGAATGTCACTTCAGACAATTAGATTAATCAAATGGTGAATGATGCAAATAAAAATGGAAATAAGGTAGATCTTTATGCCCAACACAATGTTACTGAAGAACAATAACAACAATCCACATTTGCTACTTTGGCAATATTTCAAGGCAATGAAGAAAGCTAGAGAATTAGTGGAAGGGAATGAAAGGGAACAATATAGACTAATTTGGGATTATACTAATGAGCTTATTAGAAGCAACCATGAGTTTATGGTGAAGGTAAATACTTTACATAATGCCGATTCTCCATCCTAATTTACAAAAATAAATGTTTGTTTAGATGCATACAAGAAAGGGTTCAAGTCAGGGTTTAGACCATTCATTTGATTGGATGGTTTTTTTTTTTTTTTGAATGGCTATTTTGGTGGTCAGCTTTTAGCTGTTGTTGGTCAAGATACAAAAAACCATATTTTTGTTATAGCATATGCCAGTATGGATATCGAAAACAAGGATAATTAAAGGTGGTTTATGACCTTGTTACAAGAGGACATGGGAGACCACACTCAATATGGATGGAATATATATCTCTATTAAATTGACAATAAGTTAGAGAAAATGTAAGGGACTAAAACAATAGTAAATTATGTAATTCAAGGACCAAAGTGCTAGTTAGTTATGTAATTCTCAATAAGTTAGTGAAAATATGATGGACTAAATTGATCTTAAGTCATGTAATTTAGGGGATTAGATGTGTGTTTTTTCATGTGATATAGGGGCTTATAACAGTTATGTTAGAAGTCATGCTAGGTTTGGATGATGAAAAGAAAAAAAAACCACATTAGTTGATAAGATAAAATCCGATACATAATAAGACAAGTAGCTTAGTGGATATCCGTAGATAAAAAATGGATAATTATATTATCCATCTATTAACGAGGTCGGTAGTGAGGCACCCATGCCCGCAAATACTCGTACCTGCCACACACACACACACACACACACATATATATATATATATAATTATCCTCACATTTTTACTTAATTTAAATATAAAACCTTAAAAAAATTCCTAAATCTCAAACTCGCAACATAAGTCGTCTCTCAAGCCCACTTTAATTAGCCAACAAAGAAAATATAAGAAAAATTCCTAATAATGCAAATGTTTTTGATACAAACAGAAGAAAAAAAAATATGTTCAAAAAATTAATTTCATATAAAATTTTATTATTTATTTTATAAAAAAAATATTTTATTGATTTAATAAATATTCGTGGATATCCATGGGTACTCATGACGAGATGACATTCAAGAAAAACATGTCATATGGATACCTATGTGGATACAAAACGAATATGAGTATCATTTTTATCCAACAGGGTGGGTGGCAGGGGTTTACTATCCTAGCCCGCCCCACCCCATTTACATCCCTAATGTTAGATGTGGCACATAGGTATTGTGTATGTACTTATGGTGGAACTTTACAGAATAATAGAAAGATAAATAGTTGCGTGGTGTGGTATAGGAATGTGCAAAACCCTTCATCGTTGTGTTTTAAATTAATCGCCAAATGGAAGAAAGTGAAAATATTGAATAAAGCAACGTGGGGATACCTTGGCAAGTGGCCTATAGAAGCTTGGACAAGGGCCTATTTCAAAGAAAACTCTAAAGTTGATAGTATCACTAACAATAATTGTGAAGTCTTCAATACAAAAATTATTAACTAGTGATGGAAGTCAATCTTGATTATGGCTGATGAGGTCAAACGTTATGTTATACATACAATAAGCTCTAAGAAGCTAAAAGTTACTAACCGACCATGTCCTTTATGTCAATTGCAACAAAGTCAATTGGAGAAAGAGAAATTCAGAGCAATTCATGTTACAATTTTGGAAAGGCCTCCACGTTTACAATATTAAGTGAAAACTTATAGTGAGAAATCAGATGTTGATCTTGATGCACATACTTGCACGTGCAATTGACAGGTATGTGTTAGATATTGTATTAATAAAATACTATTTTAGTTAGTTGTTAATTGTCTTACAAGCTCATAGTCTTAGAGGCTTGTGACTGGTTGGACCATGACCTCATGAGCTTAATTACAAACTCATATGCTTAAGGATAACTAACCGACTAACTTATGAGCATAAATACTTATTGGCTTGTGATTGACTAATTGACCCATGAGCTAATGACTTAGGAGCTCACAAACTTACTAGCTTATGAATGACTGACTTATCAGCTTATGATCTTACAGACATATAGACTTGTGAGTGACTAACCCATGAGCTCGTGAGCTTATAAGCTCACAAACTTACAAAGTCACGCCTAGTTGACTTATATGATTGTACCTACACAAGCTTATGAAGCTCACTAAGTTGACACGTGACATTATGAATTATTAATTGACACTTATTATGAGTTAATTGAGCTTCAATTAATGTGTATTTATATTTATATTTAGTTTATTTTTTTTAAGTATCAAGGGCTAATTTGCCTGTAAGTTTCCCATTGTTTTAGTCTTATTTATCTTCAATCATTAGTTAAATTAAGGATTTATTTGAGCTTATAAAATGTTGTGTTTTTATTTCATTGATTAAGTAGGAATTTTTTGTAATTTTACATTGCGTTTTGTTTTAGTGCAGTGCTGAGTTTTGGCGAGAAATCAATATGACCTATGTAGAGTCGTTCAGCCCTATCTTGCGTTGTCGGTGTCCAATTGGAGTCAAACCAAGTGCACATGAAAGCTAAGATCCATAGCTACAACTTTCATGAAGACACTAGAACCAAATTAAGACTCAAAAGAGGAGAAAAATGCAAAACACGTTAGACAACAGAAGTTGTGCGCCTGAAGTGCACCGGCTGCATCCGAGGTGCATTTCCAGCCGTTCAGCACTGTCAATACACGCCTGGAGTGCAAAGCCTGCACCTGAGGCGCGCGACGCGCATCAGCATTCAGAAAAACCCAATTTTTTTTTACTATTTAGGGATCTTTTTGACCATTGGGAAGTGTGGAGACTTGTGCCCTAGCATAGAAACTCAAAGACAATCGTTTCTAACATCATTGGAGCAGTTTTATCAAGAATCATTCATGAATCCTTTTTGTAATTCTTCTCTAATCCTTATCTTTTGTATCTCTGTCATGAGTAACTAAACCCTATTTGTTAGGGATGATGTAACCAGATGAAACCCTTATTTTTCTGATTTGATTTCTAGTTATGTGAATCAATTTATTGAATTATTTTTCTCATCTTTGTGCTTAATGCTTTTTATTGCTTGATCAACATTAAAATGTTCTACGATTTGTATTTTACAACGGAAGTGGACTTTACGAATGCTTGAGATGAGAAATTCATGAATTTGTAGTCTAGGGATAGATGTAGGTCATGAAACCAATTAAATTAGTTGCAAAACTATAGTTTACAAGAGAATTTCTATACGCTAATGCTTAATTCTAATCTTAAATCTACTAAGGAATCAGGGGTTACTTTGGAATTAAAGGTTCTGTCACTAAGACATTAGGGCAAAAATAATAAAGAGAATTTGGTAATAATTCAATAAAGGAATCCAGTAACTAGGATCAAATTAAACACCAAGGTTGGATTCGAAGTGAAATTCATCCCTAATATTTTTTTCATTATAAAGGATCAATTTTACTACAGTTGTTAATTTTAATTGTCATTTCAATCAATCTGGAAACTTTTTGTTTAAATTTAGTAATTAAATATAATTTAATAGTAAAACCCTATCCTTGAGTTCGACACTCAGTACTACCGTTTCATTATTACTTGCAACGATTCAATACACTTGCTGTAACGCTATCATGTCTCCCATAGCAATGATTAAGAATACAAAATACAAACATTAGTGTCAAAAATATATTTCAACATTTTGATTTTATTCCTTAATGACTCGACTTTGTCCATCAACTTGACCTTCCTCGCCTCTTCACTTCCATGGTTCTTAAATAATGAGACTAGTTTTCCATCATTTTGACTTTGCAAACATCATCAACTCCATTATCCAATAGTTTTGCCTTCCACGCATATTGTCCAATGATAAATCATGTTTTGTAGGGTTTTAAGAAGGTATTTACATCCTATTTTATGTTATTTTATGATATTGATTTGAACTTATCCTTGTTTATTTATCACTTTTTCATACTTCGATGAAAATAAAAATCATTATATAATTTAATATAAACATATGTTATAATGTGGGTGAAGAAGATTTAATTTTACTGAAAATTGAATTGCAACAACAAAATACCTAATAAATCTATGGCCAATTCGAAACAAAGTAGTAAGTTGGTTACTTGGTTGCATAAAAATAGGAAACTATTTGTTTTGTGGAGATATCAAATAAAAATGGCAGCAAGTAGTACTTCAAAAAGGGGAGTACGGGAAACTTTGAGAAAAAGATACAAAGACTTTGGGAACTTTGGAGTGTTAATTTGGTGTTGCAGTAAAGTGTCTCAACGTTTTGAAGCATGTAGGATTTTATTTATTTTCTCGTAATTGACAAACACTTCAATCATTTGTTTTATTTTTTATATATCAGTGAGTAATTAAACTCTCTTTTAGAATCTTTGGATAATTTTGTGATTAAGAAATCTTTTTCCTATGTCTTAGTTTTAATTCTAGTTTTATTTATGGATTTTTGTTGTTTATCTAAATTATTGTTTTATTTTCATGTTTGAAATGACCAACTAGTGTATCGCTTAATCAATCAATTGACTAGTGACCAACTACAATTCACTGGTAGATCTATAGGAAAATTGAGATTATGATTCTTGTATGATGAAACATAGATACTAATTTTTCAATCGTTCAGCCTCTTGCTTGTTTATGCTTTCTCTTAATTATTATTTTTTGTATTATCAATCAAAACAATAATTTAGGGAAAATAATATTAGATTGAATATCAATCATTGTTAATAGTTTTAGAGAGAGATTGACAATTGAAAAATAAATAAGGGTTCAAACCATGACCCTATGTTTTCTCATAATCGATTCCAAGTTGGATTGTTATCTACTCTCATTTTAATTCTTATGTTATTGTTATGTTCTCGTTATCACGAACCAACCATAATTTTCATTAGTATAAATAACATAAAATATTGATTTGTTTGTTAGTTGTTAAATTAATTCATGTGGAAACAATAATCTTTTATACAATTATCTAACAAATCCATACACATGCGGATTTTGTGCAACACCCAACAATTGAGGATTTTTTACTAGACTATCGACCTTGTCCAAAAACATTTCCTTCCCCGTATCTTGGTAAGTTTTTCCATTGAGAAAACTTAGTTCCTTAGCCTCATTAACTCATATAAAGAAGTTGTAGTTATATATATCATTCTAAAATATT
>JBBPBS010000249.1:3909107-3931607 GCA_037974835.1 Cicer judaicum
TGGAAACAAAGATGAAAAGGAGAGACACAAAATTGAATAAATTATATATGACAATTAAGGAGCATGAAAATAAATGTATTCCAAAGTTCTTCTTTGTTGTATCAACTCTAACAATAATTTTTCATTCATAGTGACATTTAATAATTATCAGGTTCGAGCTTTTACCTATGGAGAAAGAAGAAAAAGTAGTTCTTGATTCTTTTATTTTCTTTGAACACCAAAGAAGAGAAAGAATAATGAATTATATAAATTGAAGTGTTTGGAAGAAGAAGAATTGTAAACTTGTGGAAGAAGAATAGAGACGTGTTATATAGAGGGAGATATTATCATTACATTGAAGACAGGTTTTAGTTTAAAAAAAAAAAATTTGAGTCTCAAATTGATTTATAAAATTATGCAGTTTAACCCTATCTCAAGTGACACTAAGTTGAGTAAAAGTTGATCTCGTCACGCATGCAGTTAACGTTCACTTCAATCTCATTAACATATCAAACTAACTGATGGACTATTTGCTCGATGTCATTTAATTTAAGGATGTTAGTTATGTATTTTTAAATTATAGGGAGGTAAATGTCTGACTCCTACAATTTTAAGGGACAAATTGGGATTTACGCATTAATGTTTTTAAAAATTTAAATACTTCAAATGTATTTTTATTATTTATATTTCTAAAACTTTTTTATTTTTCACTCTCTTTTGTCACGACAAAGTGGGCCAATCTGCTCCGTTTAGCTTTTCCTATGATAAATCCGCCAAAAATGGGATAAACAAACTTAAGTGGTTGATTCCAAATTACCACACCGCCCCGCTTGTGGCAGGCTTGCGGACCGTCCCAAAAAAAAAAAAAAAATTGTTTATTTTGTTTCACTAAAAGTAATGGCAACATTATATTTAATATATTACAATTGTTCTTATATTATGGTGGCAATGTAAAAAGATTTTAATTTTTGTATTTTTAATGATAAATATTTGAATCATCTATGCTTTTATAATCAATAATAATTAAAATATTTTAATTATTATTTTTTATTTAGAAGATATAAATAAAACACTAAATTTAACTAATAAAAAATAAGGTTGAAATTACGTGTCAACTACTTCTTTAGTGACTCATTTTAGTTAATAAAAAAATTAATTAAATTTATAAACAATAATTAAACTTATAATAAGTAAATTTACATTATGTGATTTGAAAAGAAAAATTACATATATAACAAACTATCACTAATCAAATTTATCAAAAAAAAAAAATTGAGTAGATTATCAATAAGTTAATAACAATATTTTAAAGTAGATAACTTCATACATTATTAGTCTTTTAGTTTAGATCGGGTAAGTTATAGTCGGTAGATCCATAGATGGAGCGTGTAGTGCCAACCATCTTCCTTCAAAACTTTATTATGACGATGATTTGAACGACCAATCCATACTTGAACTTTGTTCTTGTAGTCGTTGAATACTAATTTGATTTATAATGACATGATTACTTTTTTGTGTTCGATGGACTACATAAATTGTACCCACGCGACTATCATTATTTTGTAGTTTTAAACTATTTTGTTACTATTTATAGTATACTATGTTACTTTGTAGTGTGCTTGTTATTATGTTGTTAATTATTATGAATATTTGTGAAAAATTTAATGTCGTGTCCTTGTTTTTAATGTTTTGTAAGTATTATGTGCCAAAAGAAGAGATATTAAGTGTAGGTTCAAAAAATGCATCCAATTGCATCGTAGAGATATTAAGTGTAGGTTAATAATTAGTATTGTGTTGCCTCTTGTACCATGCTACTGATTCCACTAATAGAGTCCCCATACTATATTATTTTCTAATAAAAACTTTGTAACTGATTTATAAGTATAAAATTATGTTAAACAGTTAGCCATTAAATAATTTCACAACTATATATGTAATTGTATGCATTATTACTTTTGCATGCATGCAGTAGAGGGTATCAAAAGTACGCAATAAATTTTCATCTATCATGAAAATAATTATTTATCATAATACCTTTCATGATTTCCACTTATACTAACATCAAGTGCAATTACAGTACATACAAGAAACAAATTTTATATGCATGCAATAGTAATAAAAAAAATACAAAGTTGTATTGTTCTATCAACACAAAAATTTTGACACATTATTTGAAAGTACACACAAAAAATATATTTCTTTTAATTATTTTAAAATTAAATATTATTTAATTTTTTTTTCTTTTATGCATATAACCAAATATTATATCTGAATTTTTGTAATCACACAAGAATTATTAGTCTTTGGTACGTATCTATCTCCAAAGAAATCATTCAACTCCTACAAACCTAATTCTTTTTCTAACACATACAATATATACCTTATCCAACTCAACTTGAGTCTTTGTAGCTAATAATTATAGACTAATGAAATCACAATGACACTATAATTTAAAATTGTTTAAGTTTTAAATTGTGTTTTTTTTTAAATCACAGTAATATACTATAAATCAAGTGAAATATTCTGAATCGATCAATTTTCTGATACAGTATGTGAGAGAGATTGAAAGTTTTCACACCTCCTAAAAGATATCCAATATCCTTATTATTAGGCAACGAAATTTCTCAATAATTGAGCAGCAAACCTCTTTCTGTTTTGAATATCAACATTCTCATTATTATTGTTGATTGGACAAAACTCATTTTCATTGCCACCCATTTCACTGATCCTCCCTCCCAAATGTATATTTTGAGAGAGAAATCCATGTTGTGTTGAAGAGAGAGGGAGATTCTCATTATGAGGTAATCCAAGAGTTAAAGAAACACCATTTCCATGACACCTAGGAGCCAATTGTTGATCACTAACATTAAACCTTCCAATATTATCCATTGAGAATGATCCAAAATCGCCACCATTAATATGGTTTTCATTTTCAGTCATTAAAGAGTATCCATCTTTGTAATGATTCCTTTCAATTTCAACCTCAAACTTTGTGTTGTTGGATTCTCTAATTGTTCCTCCTCCTATTGGAGATGTTGACAATGAATTATTGGAATTATTTGAAATCTCTTTTTGAGAAGTGTTTTGGTTTTTGAAGATTTCTGTTTTTGATTGAAGAACGTTAATTTGATCAAGTTCTTTACTTGATTCTTTTGATCTATTTGTGTTATCATTATTGTGTTCTTGATCCTTGATTTCTTCCAAGTACATTTCTTCAACCATTGGTTTCCATAACCGAACTCGAGCATTTATAAACCAATTAGACACCTATACATTAAAAGAACAAACAATATGTCACATAATTATATTACCATGTCCATATATTGCCAAATTAACTAGTTCATAAAGTTTTATATTACCAAACTAACTAATTCATTACAAATTACGATTGATATTACATCAATTGGCATTTCTAATAGTCATAACATTTTTAAAATATAAAAAATCACTGTTGTAACTATAATTTAAAACTATGACTATGATTTAAAATCCAAAAGTACTTAACACTTGAAACTATTTTTTAAACATCTTGAAACACACAAAAATATGATAACTCTTATGAACATGAAGAATTAAAAATTATTAGAAATGTTTAAACAAATGAATTAAAATAAAGCTATATGAAATTTAGTATCTTGAAGGTATTTAATTGTTTTCCTAACGTCAACAATTAATATTATTGATGTATAATTACTAATTTTATCTTTTTAAAGGATATTTTTTAAATTTGAAGTTGTTAAAATTGTATTAGCATATACTATATCACAATATACATGCTTTAATTTATATTGAAAATAATTTTTTTAAATTAAGATTGAATTATTAATGATTTAAAAATATATATTTAATTAAATAATTATAAAGACACTATTTTCTTTAATTAGCTAGTACTCAATACCCTTAAAAGTACACAATAAATAGATTGGAATGTACCTGACTCCTTGTAAGTCCAGTTTGTCTTGCAAGCATAACCTTATCAGAGTCCTTGGGGTAGCTTCATGTCACAATTAGAAACTCTTAATTTGGAAGCAAGTATATAATTCTCCATCCCATTTAAAATAATTAAATTTAATGTAAAACATACTAAACATATTTAAGACTACATAATCAACCCAATAAACATATTCAGATGAAAAAAATGTTGTTAATTTAGTTGAATACACATAGTTTATTCAACTGCATTATTAATCACAATTTTAAACGTGATTTAAATTAGTCATGTATTCAAGTTAAAAATATTTTTGCAAGATATTACTTACGGGTGCAAAAAATGTTCAAAAAGCCAAGCACGCAGAACAGAAACAGCTCGTTCAGGCAAACCTCGTTGGGGCCTCCAAGCATTGTTCTGGATCATTCCAAGTTGTTGTAACGCCCGTTGTTGTCGGAGATGGTGATCGACAAACCTTAACCTAGAAGAACCCTCTACCTTAACTCCTAAGCAATCATCTTCACCTAAACTCTTGCTAGTTCTCTTTATTTGTGAACATATTGCATCTTTAAGACTTCTAAATTGCTTTGATATTGTCTTTAAGGCAAGTGCTGTGTATGATTTTGCAGCTCCATATCCTGCTGCTTGCTCAAATGATGATGTCACAACTTGCATTTCATGGTGGTATTGTCTGTACCTTAGTTCTACCTGCTTATTCAGAACAAAAAGAGAGTCATATATCTTGATATTAATCATATTGACATGTGCTAATACAAAAAAGTACTATTGAGATTATTAATTCAGGAAATGAGACACACACATAAGAAGGAAATTTGAATGTATGTTCAAATTATGAAGGCTTTAATTACTTTTATTTAATGTTTCCTTTACTTTTCCTATTCTCACTCAAATGGGACCGACCCAAATTATTCTGACATTAACCAGATCAAGTGGCTTTTTTGTTATCATCACTTCCCTTTCCTCAACTTATATATTTTCAGGAATAAAACAACTAACAAGTAACAAGTGATCAGAACTAACAATCCTGTCAATTTCAGTGTCCTTCTTTACACTGTCACATTCTTTATTATTTCTTCACTCACTCTCAAAAGCTAACTCAATCATACACATACTAAGATAATCAACAAGTCCTTGAAACTTTAATCAAATGATATTAAATTGGTAAAATTTATTATGAATTTAAAACTAGATAAAGAATCTTAGATATATTATCGATATTTTCAATGAATCATAATTAATTCAAGAAATCAATATCAAATTATTCAACTCTCAAATCATTTGTGGAAAGTTAACTATAGTACGTGCATGTACGTACATACAATACAATATTTATATACAAACGTACCTCATCGAGCATGCTAACAAGTTTGGACTTCTTCATATGAAGTTCTTGTCTCTGTACAGTGCTTAATTCACCTATTTGTAACTTCCCTCCATCACCACTTGAACTCCATTCAACATTCGTTTTCTTCTTCTCTTTATTATTGTTATTACTATTTTCTCCTCCAACAAATTCTCCTTTGTAGCTTCCCTTATCCACATTCACAAATTCATCAAGAAGCTCCTGCGCCGCTTTCAAATACTTCGACCCCAAAAAAGCACCGTGCATGCTCGAAATCCCACCGCCACGGCTACCCGGACTCACCTCAACCTCCCCGGACACCGACCGATAAGGCGTTTGGTTTGACGAGAGACTCAAAGACAAACTACGCTGATAAACTGGCATATGAAAATCAATTTGTGGCGGAAATTCCGCCGCAGTAGTTGTCACAGCGACAGCAACACTGTTAGTTGTTGTTGCTGTAACAGTTTGATCAGGTATCAAATTACCTGATCCCCACAAATTATAATGGGAACGAGAAGCTGCGTTTGGCGCAGAAGCAAGGCCGTGAAAGCCGGAAAGTTCATAGTGTTGTGTGGGAGTGTCGGCGGTGTTGGATCCATGAAAGTTAGATATTGATGGAAGTGTAAAAGAAGGCGCGTGAGGTGATTTGACCAAATCAAGCGCGTGGTGAGAAGATGAATTATTAGTGGTAGCGTTGAAAAGCATGTTTTGTGTGTGTGGCGAATCAGAGTAAGGTACGTAGTTTGGATTCATAAGGTAAAGTGTCTGTAATCCTTCTGCCGACGGTTGGAATTCAGAAGTGTTATTGTTACCATGAAAGTACATGTCTGTCAGAATTAATTAAAACTTTTTTATCCGTACAAAAAAGCTTTAACATTTCATCATCATAAAAAAACTTCTTTTTTTGATCTATAAGCTTTGATTATAGCTTACTTAATTTGATGCGATCCTGAAAAATAAAGCAAAAAAAAAAGAAATTAGTTTGATGTTAATGAATCTGAGAATTAATGAACTTAATAATAGTTTGATTGTAGAAATAAAAAGGAAGTTGAAGTGTGCAATGAAGAAAGAAAGACAAACCAGTTATTAGTGTGACCGTACAATTTGTAATAAATAGTAGAGAAAGTTAGCTACAAAGTTGAGTTTGCCACACGAGGGAAGGGAAGAAATATTATGGAGATTGATTGCTTTGTGTGTTGTGTGTGTGAGTAATTTTGTCGACCAAGTGATTTTTATGTGTGATATTTAAAAGGACAGATGGTGGATGGATGAGTGATGACTGGTGATATTTAAAGGTGTGGTCCGTTTTATATTTCGCAATTCAATTCTAAATTATATAGGAGAAGTTTGTTTCATTATGAGTTAAATAAGGTTTTAGTTTCTATTAAATATTAATGCTTTTTTAGTTTATATACAAAAATTCAACTTTTAACTTAAAAAGTTTTTTAACTTTATTTTTTTGTTTTTGTTTTTATATCAACTTATGTATTTTTTATTTTTTTAATATTTTTTTATAATTATATTTAAAATATAATAAATATCTTTTGTACAAAAGTTTATAATTTTTTAATAATAAATAAATTAAATATGAATTATTAAATGTTTGAGATTTGAAATTTCACATTTAAATAAAAAGATTTAAATTTTTATGAAGGCAATTAATTTTCTAAATTTTCCTACAAAAAGTCATGCATATAAATTGACCTATATTTATATTATAAATGTTTCCCTTGCAAAATTTATAATTTTTTCATAAATGATTAATTGAAAATGAATTTTAAATGAATTAAAGTATTACACCACATTATTGAATTATTGTTAAGATCACGAATTGAAGAGAGAATTAATTTGTGGTCAGTGAATAGTGATATTGCACGCATTACCGCTATTGCTATGTGTATTGTTGTTGTCATAGTGTAAAATTATTTTAGTTCCCACCAATTATAATATATTACTTATTTTACAAAAAAAAAAATCAGTAATATTTCAAAATATTAAAATATCATTTTATAATCAATATATCATGAAATTCTATAATAAAAAGTATTATTACATTAATGCATAAAAAAATTACTTTTAATTTTATTAATTTATTAACATCGTATAGATGTCTGTATATATGAATGCTATTATATATGTCTTCGTATCTATTATTTAACATGTAGTTACAATATTCATCTATTTTATTTATAAATATCCGTTAAACTATTCAATATGTGTTTGTAGTAGATTTTATTCGTATTTACTTAAGGTATGAGATAGACAAATATTTAAAAATTATATAAAATTGTCATGACGAATGATAATATTATTCGATTTATGTCAATTTAATAAAAATAAATAAAATAAATATGTCTCAAAAGTCAATTATTGTTAAACAAATAAATATGGATCAATACATTGTCTCTTACTAAATTGATTTTTAATTAAAAACTAGTCATTTGTAAAATTTGCCATATATGCAGCTGTTTTGGCTAAGTTATGTAAAATGAGCCTATAAATAAAAAAATAAAACCACATTTAGCGAGTATGGAAAAAGTTGTGCAAAAGTTGAGTTATAGGAATAGGAGTGAGTAACAAAATACATTAATGCAGTGTGGAACCCTAGTAGAGTGTATATCTAGGTGGTAGCTTGCTCTAAAATTTGAATAGGCTTGTCTGTCATACTATTAGCTTTATGCTATTGTCTCTTCTTTATTTAGAACAGTTTAATATTTGTATTTGATTTTAGAAATAATTATTCACATTTCTATTTCTATGTACTAGATTCATTCTTCGATTCAAATTCTTGTCAATAAAAACTTAAAAGACTTAAATAAAATTTTGGTCTTTTGTATTTCAATATTTATCAAAATTACAATAAAAATTATAATAATATATAATCATCAAAAAAAATTATAACAACTACTAATATGTATTATTTATCAAAATAAAATATTCATTTAACTTAATAATAAGTTTTCACTTAAAAAAATTATTGTTGCATATTTTGAAATATATTTAAACTCTTTAAAATTAAGGAATTATATCAATCAGATTTCATTGTATTATTATTTTGTTTTTGTTAATTATTACACATTTAATTTTACAATCGATCAAAAATTAAATTAAGCATAACAATTCATGACAATAATCATACAGCTGTTTGACTAATATTCATGAAAATAATCATATAGTTATTTGACTAATATTCATCATTTAAGAAAAATAAAGGACAAAAACAAATTAAGTTAAAGGACCAAAATAAATATTTAATAAAAGATAAAAATACAAAATTATATTTAATTCAAATTTAAATATATATATAGAGAGAGAGAAAAGAATGTTACTCACAACTAAGGATGAAAATTAGTCAAGTTTATTGACACGGGCCTACGACCTAATCTACATCACACTCAAGTGAGACAATACTTTTTTTTAAAAACAAATAGCAAAAACTTTTAAAAAAAACATATTTAGTTAAAAATGTCAAGTTATATATCACATAATAAATCTTTTAGATCGAACTATTTAAATAAATATAAATAATATTTTTTTACTACTATAATTATTATATTAAATTTTAATTTTTTTGTTATATATATTCAACTTTTAAGAATTTAAGCATATTAAACTTATTTGTTTTTGACATATTTAAATGAATTATTATAAAATATAGTTTAAATAGGATGTATATAAAATCACATTCTTCAAAATGTGATGTTAAATATTAAAATAAAACTTAATTTTATTGACAAATTAACTCGTTAATCTATTTAAAGATATTTTGATTACTTACTCAAAAATATTAAAATGAAATAAACTTTTAAGTAGACTAATAGACGTTTCTATTAAAATTGACTTAAAAAGTAAGCATACGATGGGTTCTAAACTCAAACTTGATTTTTTTAAATATGATAGTCAAACTCAGACTTGAATTTTTTCAAAATCATGTAATTGATCAACGATTTGGCCAGTTTAATAACTTTCAAGGGTTTCCAATTTTTTCTCAAATCTGGAACTGTTGGAATTTGAGCTTCAAAAATTATTTAAAATTCATAATTTATGTCACCGAAGATATTACTGAGTTGAGTCGCGGACTAGGTCGCTCTCTTTAAGACGTTTCGTGGCACTGCCCAAATTGTGCCCAAAATACTAGCGTCAAACGCTTCCATAAGATCGTGCATAAACAAAGGTGTCTCTTGACTTGAACCTTTGCCTAGTAAGTAATATTCAGATTTAACAAGAGTGACTCGTAGTCTTGAATTCTATCTCTGACATCAAAACCACACACAACTTTTTCATGGGTGTATTCTCAAAAGCCCGTGCATTAATGACCCTGCACGTGTATCCCAGTATAGTGAACGCTCTAGAAATTCTGCCTCGACATTCCATAGGAAGCGGCCCCACTTCCACATTCACATAGGTGAGTCGATCAAGAGTACTCATGTAGCTAGGTACTCCCTCCACATAGAGTATAGATCTCATTAAAAGTTTCTATTACATCATCCTATCATTGCTTCAGGAATCATGCTTCTCTAATTTATAATAGCATGTTCATCTCATATCACTCCACGACTTGTTATTACCCATTTAACTTAATTCTTGGGATCTCCAGTCTTTTAGGTCGGGTTACCATCATGAATGACTCTATAGGCATTAGTCTCATCCTTTTGGATGTATTTATGACTTTCTCTGTAGCTAAATCCTTCCGTCAAAGGATTTGCTAAATTATCATCAGTGCGTACATGATCCCCTATAACAACTCTTTTTTAAAGTAACTCTCTAACATTGTTGCGCTTATAACGAATTTGTTGTCTCTCATATTTGTAATAACGATTCTCAATCTTTGCAATAGCCGCGGTACTATCGCAGTGGATCAACACATTTGTCATAGGTTTTTCCCATATAAGGATCTCAACTAGCAAGCATCTCAACCAGCTTGCTTCTTCACTAGTAGTAGCTAGTGCTATCATTTCAGACTTTGTATTGGACTCAACCAATATTGTCTGTTCTTCGATTTCCAAGATACAACACCACTGACTATATTAAAATATAGTCATCGATTGCTTTGGAGTCATCTGACAAAACGTTCCAATCAGCAACATTGTATCCTTCAAGGACTATAGGAAATCTTTGATAATGTAATCTGAGACTCATGGTCTCTTTAAGGTATCTCATGACCTTTTCAATAGCGTGTCAATGCTCTATACTAGGTCTACTAGTAAACCTGCACAACAATCCCACAACATAGGAAATGTCGGGTCTAGTACAATCAGTGGCATACGTGAGGCTGTCAATGATGCTCGCATATTCAGTTTGTCTAACACTTTCACTAGTGTTCCTGAAAAGTTTCACACTTGGATCGTATGGTGTGCAAGCAGGTTTACAGTCAAAGTAATTATATTTGTTTAGGATATTTTCAACATAGTGAGATTGATCCAAAGAAATTTCCTTTTCTGACCTAGTAATCTTGATTCCAAGGATTACATTTGCTTCTCTGAGGTCTTTCATATCAAATTTGTTACACAACAATGATTTCAAAATGTTAGAGCATGAAAGTTTGAATCAAATATGAGTATGTCGTCTACATAGAGACATATGATAATGCAAATGCCATTTTCAAATTTGTAGTAAATACATTTGTCACTTTCATTCACTTTAAACTCATTCGATTTAATCAAGTTATCAAACTTTTCATGTCATTTCTCAGGAGCTTGTTTAAGACCATATAGAGATTTATCTAACTTACAGACGTTGTCTTTTTGTCCATAAATTGCAAAACCTTCAGGTTTTTCCATATAAATTTCTTCTTCTAGGTCACCATTTAACAAGAGATTGTTTTAACATCCATCTGGTGTATCACCAAGTTATGAATAGCCGCAAGTGATATAAGCACCCTAATGGGTATTAGTCTAGTGACTGGTAAGAAATTGTCGAAGAAATCTATATTTTCTCTTTGTCTAAAACCCTTGGCTACAAGGCGTGCCCTGTACTTATCAATACATCCATCGAGTTTTAGTTTCTTTTTCAAAATTCATTTACAACCTATTAGTTTGCAACCAGGAGACAAGTCTACTAAATGTCAAGTCTTGTTAGACTCTAGAGAATCAATTTCATCGTTTATAGCTTCTTGCCATAAATCTGCATCAAAGATGACAGAGCTTCTTTAAGATTTGCAGGATCCTCTTCTAAATTATAGACCACATATTTAGGTCCATAATCTTTAGCAACTTTGACTCTCTTACTTCGAGTTTCTGTTTCACCTTGTTTATTGCTTTCAGTGCTTCTTGTAACAAGAACGTAACTTGGTTCGTTGCCCCCAGTATTTCTCCATTTTACAGGGAATTTATTTTCATATAAGTCAACATCATTTGATTCTATGATCACTTTTGCATTTAGGTCATAACACCTATACATTTTGTTCTTTACCGTATACCCAATGAATTGTCATTCATAGGTTCTACTCGCGAGTTTAATTCGCTAGAGATCGGGGATTCTGACATAAGTTAGACTACCCCATGTTTGAAAATAAGACAAGTTCAATTGTCTTTTCTTCACTATCTCATAAGGAGATGTTTTGTTTTTAGATTTAAGAACTCTATCCAAAACATAACAAATAAGCAATATATTTTATGCACACTAATAAGATGCAACAATATAATTAAGCATACTAGCAACAACTAGTTCAATAAGAGTTATATTTCCTTTCTTTTCAACTTTGCCATTCACATCAAGCAATTATGGTGCAGTTGTTCCACATAATTCTAGACAATTTATAAAACTTATTTAAACAAACTAAATTCATACTTGGAACCTTTTAATCTTTCTACTAAATTGATTTTCAATTTCAGTCACAAAGATTCTTAACATGCCAAACATTTCATTTTTGTTTTTCATTTCATGTTAACTTTCCCATAATGTTCACATATATCAAAGTGTAATAAATCTAAAGACTCAGATTTTCTAACTACAAATTTATGTGAACTCTTTATTATTTTAGTTTGACTACAAAAAATCACATTTTTCAAAATTATTTAACAATAACTTTGGAATTAAACCTAAGTTACTTAATTTTGAAATCAAATGGGTTCACATCACATAGTATAGCATGTCAAAAATTAAAATCACACAACATGTATGCAAAAAGATACATTTTATTGATTTCAACAATCAAACATAAAGAGACATATTAAATTTTAACACTTAATTTAAATATGTCACGAGTAACGTACCTTAATAGATGATCCCATGAGTTATCTTCTGAATTTTACAGGAGTGTGCCTCCACGGATCTGTCGTCAGCCATCTGATACTCTGGGTAGCAGCTCACTACATACTCATTCAGAGCATCTCAAATATCTCTACCAGAATTGCTGGAACTGTAGTAGTTATACAGATCATCAGCAACTCCATTAAAAATATAATTCTTATCATTATTTTCCGATGGGTTAATTCTTCAACTTTCTTATCCTTTTCTGTTTGCTTCAAAATTTAAACAGTTTATTGAAAAGGCAACATAAACAAATCCATTAATCTCTTCGGTTGACATGGCAAAATAAAATGTCTTAAAATTGTTGGAATTTGAGCTTCAAAAACTATTTAAAATTCACTATTTATACCACCGAAGATATTATTGGGTTGAATCGCGGACTAGGTCGCTCTCTTTAAGACGTTTCGCGGCACTACCCAAATTGTGCAAGGCAGACTATCAATCACAAAGTCCCCAGGATAAAACAACTCAAATCACTGTATCGAAGTTCTACTGCACTATAGAAAACCGTTCTAGAATTACACCCTCTATATAGCGCTTAAAGCCACTCTTAATATGACGGTTAAAATCACTCTCAATATGGTACTACAACCACTCATAACTACGGCATAACGACCGCTCTAAAAACCGAAGGGACTGCGGTATAATAACCGCTCTAAAAACCGAAAGGGACTGTAGTATAATTACCGCTCTAAACCGAAAGGGGCAGAAAGAAAGGGGAGAAGTGGCTCGAAATTTGAGAAGCAGAATATAAGAGAGAGAGAAAAGAGAAAGTTGGGAAAAGAGAAAGTTCATTATATAGTGATGTAAGTAAACTCATTTGTTTTCTAAGCAATATGTATAGATTTAAAACTACTCAAAATACTAGAATTTTCCAATGTAAGATTTCAAAATTATTTCTTTTCAATGTGGGACTTATCAAATTTATTTCCACTTAAATTTATAAAAAAATATTTCTTTCAAAATGTGGGACTTCAACGAATTATTAAATTTACACAATAAATAATTATTTTCCAACAGGAACACAAGCCCTCTTTGTTAAAATACATACTTTCGTTAAACAAGAAATTCTCACACACAAGGATACTAAAAAAATCTATTAGTTTCTATTTTTCTCACACTCAAAGAATCACATGAAAACCAACCTTCTTGCAACAACAAAAAAGAAACACACACACTATACGTTTCCAATAACTACAATTGAAAGAGTGCTCTAATTAACAAGAAATAACTCCACGGTGAAAGTAAGTTTCTTAAGAAACCGTTAAAAAGAGGGTGTAGTATTTTTCATATATATATAAAATAATTTTTTTAATATTTATATAATTTTTAAAAATATAAATAATTGTTTAATTCAAAAGTAGTTTGTCGAAAATGAATGGTGATAATACTTTTAATTTTCAATATATCTATTATTTTGTTTCCAATGTTAAAATTTTAGTTACATACTAGTACATCACACCTAATTTACTATCTTCTATTTTATATTAATAGTAATAATAAATACATGAATAATTGATCCAAGTAATTTAATAAATATTTTATTTTATCTCTTGTATTCATATGTTATATATTTAGCTTTATGTGTGCAAAATAATTATTGATAGTTAGACGAAAAAGTACTATTTTAGCTTTTTATCTATTTATGCATTATATTTCCGCAATTTCTGCGTTCCATTATTTTTTGAACACGCATGTGGTTGGTATGTATAAAAATTAACAATTTTAATTCATTTGTGTATATATAGCTGTTGGTGGACCAGCATCTATGTAGATTTAACGATAATAAACATAATCATTTGATTATATTAATATAATTTAGTTTTTTTAATTATTTTTATTATTTTTTATTTATTAAATTAATAATTAATTAATTATTATTAAAATAAATAAATAAATAAATAATAACAGATATCGCATCCCGAAATTGCAAATTCTTATTTTGAAAAAAAATATATATATAAATAAAAAATATAATATATTAATACATGACTTCCAATACAGAATATAAAGGACAATTTTAAAAGAAAAGATGATATAAAAGTAATAAATCTTTGAAGTGATATGTTTTTTACAAACAACTGTTAGTAAATTATTTTTATGTTAACTTCTTGGAAGTTTAAATACAGGAACTCCTTTTTAAATATCTTTCGAGGTTTCTTAACTCACACACTATATTAATTTTGAAGTAAATTTTAAATAAAAGTTATAATATTACATGAAAAAATAACAATTATTTTTAAATATTTCTAAATATTAAACTAACACTGTTTTCAAAATATTTAAAGTATTACAGTTAAGAATACTTCATTTATCTCATATTATGTTTTATTTAAAATGTTTTTATTTCTCAAATTATTTTTGATTTTATAATATCAATACAAGATTTTTTGTTTTTTAAATGTTACCTTTATTTATTAAAATAGTTGAGAATATATAGCGAACTAAGAATAAACAAAAGTACTGGGTACAATAATATTTTACTCTAAATATACAATATTTTGTACTCAAATTGCTACTATAAACAGGAGTAGCCATTTTAAAACTTTTGCACATCCTAGATGAAAAACATAATTTAAGAATGATGGAGCAACACTTTCAGAAAATATTAATTGAACTATTTCCTCCATTTCAAATTACTCATTTAGCCTTTAATTATAAGCACCATTTAAAAAATATATATTAAATCCCAAATTATTAATTCATGTTACAATATGAATACAACATTAATATTTTTTTTTTTATTATACTCTTTAAAATTTATTACTCATTCTTCTCCAAATTATAATATTTCTTTCTCATATCAAAAAAAATAATTATCTTTATTAATTTGTGTGATATTATCCAATGACTTACTCCCTCCGTTTTTTTCTAACTATTATGTTTTTACTTTCTATGCATCAAGACAATCAATAAAATTTAATACTTGTAATGTTATTATTTATCTTTTTCAATAATATTCTTAATTATTTATTATCTTCACATATATTTTTTTCTTTACAATAAATAATTAAAGGTTGTTTTGATAAATTAATAATTAATCTTACATTAAACTTTAAAAATAATGGTTAATTATAAACAAAAACTTCTATAAATTTGACAATTAAAAAAAACAAAAGCAACAACGTCATTTTGTAGGGTTGGAACACAAAAATGTCCCCACAAAATGTCTGTGTCACTCAATGAACTGTCACACCCACCAATGAATTCTTATCTTTGATTGGAAAGGTAAAATAAAAAAGTTGGTTTCAACTAATTGTGATGGATTAGGGCCACATTTACTTAACTGTGTTGTCGGTCTCTAAAATATCCAGCAATAAGTTAATTATAGTATCACGTATTTGATTAAGGGTCTTACTAATAAAATATTATTAAAATACTTGTTAAAAAATTAAAAAGTAAAAACTTTATATCATAAAATGTAAAATTTAAACTAAAAAAATTAAATGTATCATTTTTAATATATTTAAAAAGTGTAAGTCGCGTATATTTTTAAAAATTAAATGTATCATTTTTATCAAAACAAATTGATTTAAAAAGTGGCGTAATAGTAGATTATGAAGATATCGTAAGTCGCTTCTCAAGACAATACTGATTTAAAAATATTATTATTTTTAATTAATACTGATTGTTATTTGATACTAATAACCACGTACTTTTAAAACATGGATCCATAAATCAGTCAAACAAAGACAAAAAAAGACTATAAATAAATATAAAATAAAATAAAATTACAATAATTATATACTCCCCTCAACAATAAAATATAATTAAAAAAAATAAAATTAATTTATATTTTAAATTTAGATCAAATATATTAATCTTTTATATATTTTTTGGTTATATTTCATATGCAATGAGAGTACATATATAATTTAAGAAAATATTTTCTTCATTGATATTTGTAAAATACTTTATATATATAATCACATCTTACCATTTAGATATTTGTATATGTATTTTTTTTTTAATAATATCATGACAAATTATTGAAATCATATTAATAAAAGTAAATAATATGTAAATATATATTAATGGATGTTCACAATATTTTATAAAAATAAACTATTTATAAAATATATATTACTACTTGGGGTAGGTGGGGTTGAAGCATGGTAGAGGATCGACTATATCTAACACATACTCCTCCTATATGATAACCTCTTATTTTACGAGTCTAGGATGGTTGGGTGATGTACAATAGAGATATGCAGACCAAACTCGAATGGAATGACAATTTGTGGAGGAGTGGTTTGTGAACATACGGTGCTTTCTTCTTCAACTACTCTTATGCTTTAGAGTTTAGGACAATCTCAATGGAAAAAATTTAGGCTATATATAAAGGTTTGGAGCTTGTCTTTTCCACATGGTTCATAAAGATTTATATCAAATCAAACTAATAAGTAGTGGTGCCCTTAATCTCGTAGACTACTTTAACAAATATCTATGTTATCGTCTTGTCACTTGTATAAAGGGCGTAATTGAAACATTGGATTACTTTAAGTTATATGATGTATACAAGAAAGAATATTAAGTAGTTGATACTTTTGCTAATGTAGTCTTTTTCTCCTTGAATCAACTGCATCTTTAATGTAATGGTTGATTTTTAATTTTCTTCCTCATCGTGTTCGTCGATGAAAGTTTGGTTACCTTTCTTAACTAGGGCTTTTAGCTTTGTTCCTTTAGGCCTAACCCTTTCTTTTTCAACAAATAAAAAGGTGGGGCACCCTTGAATGGAATAATAAATCCATTTTAGGAGCTAACAATTGATTAAAAAGTTATTTATCATTTAATTTTTATTTTTAAACAATCAAGACATGCATCAAACAGAATAACAAACTCAATATATATATATATATGAAAATACATTAAATTACACCTAAATATTCATACTCATTTAATAACATAGTGTTAAATAACTATTTTCAAAATCAATTCCTGAAATGAAAAGTACTATCATATTGATCATCAAAATCTTATATTATATGTAATTTGTCAAAATTGTTATTGTATAGCTAGGAAGATGTATGTGAGGGCATGAAACTAGTAGTTCCTAGTAGTAATTCCCATTTGTTATCCCACCAAAGTTTACCGCATAGTCCCAATATAGAAACATCGGCTCTATCAAATACTTTGATCCTAATATATATATATATATTAC
Organism: Cicer judaicum; assembly: GCA_037974835.1. NCBI lineage: Eukaryota > Viridiplantae > Streptophyta > Magnoliopsida > Fabales > Fabaceae > Cicer > Cicer judaicum. The sequence goes on from JBBPBS010000249.1 coordinate 3,926,793, forward strand.
TACAAAAAATAATGGAATTTGTGAGGACCAAAAACTCTCACAAAAGAGAGAAAACAACCACAAAAGATATATTTGTGGTGGTCTTAGACAACTACAAATAAGTTAGTCACAATCTTTTGAAGTAACCAAAACGGCCATAAAATTTAATTTTTTTTTTTTTTTTATCATTTGTGAGGGCTAAAGCCGCCACAAATTCCTCCTTTTGTGATATCTTAGGCATGCAACAAAGCTTTTACGGAGGCACAGTCCGCCACAAATTTCTCTTTTTGTGAGGGCTTAGGACGCCACAAAATTTTGACTTTATTAAAAAACTAATTTTATTAAATTCAAAATTAATATAAAAGAATAATATTATATATAATAAATGAATATTAATATAAAAAACTTTAAATTTAAAATATTATATTACAATTTAATTAATATTTAAAATATAATATTTAAATTTATATTTAAATTTAAAAATTAAAATAAGTATTATATATAAAAATATAATATTAATTAAAGTAATTACTACCAAACCAAATAAAACATTCCAAAATTAATTAATTTTATCATACAAACCAAAAATTAAACACACCATAATTAAATAATAATGTATAATATAGTCATACAAACCAAAAGTAAAATTATCAAATATTATTGAAGTACATCAATCATCGTAATAATTCATCTAATCAATCGCTCCACTCCCTCCATCATTATTTGATGAAATGTTACCCGACGACAGAAGTCCCTCAAAAATATTATTAATTTGTGTTGAAGGAGACATCATGGTTTGAAATTGGATTTCATCTTCAATTACACCACCACTAGTCGAAAGAGGAGCCATAACTGGTTCAGGTTGATTTAAATCTGGTCTTACCAAGCCAGCTCTTGGCATAGTTGGTCAGTATAAAGTTTGATCTGGTTGAGGTTGAGGAAGTTGATGTGAAGATGACAAAACATACTAATAGTTATTAAAATATTGTTGTTGTTGAAACATTGATTGTTGTTGTTGCTGAAAGGAGGAGTTCAGAGGATCCTGGTGTTGTTGTTGGAAATTTAGAGGCGGTTGCTGTTGTAGGGAGTATTGAGAGTAATTTTGTTGCTGCTAGAATAGTGGTTGTTGATACAAGTACTAAGGCCGAGGCGGGAACTGCTGATGAAACATAGGGGGAAATGAAAATTGTTGTTGTTGAAACTGTTGTTGTTGTTGAAACTACTGCTTCTGCTGCTCTTAAAACTTTTGTTTTCATTCCTCATTTAGTTTATCAATTGCTGCTTGTATCCGCTGTTGTGTCTTTTCTGCTTGCTCACTTGCCCATTGTTCCTTTAACTGGTCAAGATTATCTATCAACGGACAATGAGATTGATCCGTACTAGCATAAGAAGAAGACGTCTCAGTTTGAATATAGCCTTTTAGACCTTTCACAAATGTTGACGATAAACTACTGGCACCCAACACACGCCCTTTATACTTGCCACCACTAATGTTCATAAAACTTGCGGTCTCATACTGTTTCCGCTGCACTGGATCAGCTCGTTGAGCAGGAGAAAGAGTAGCTTGATGATCATTTCATTCTTTCATGACTTGTTGAAGTTGTTCCTATATAAAATTTAAAAAATTAAAATAGTTAATTAATATACAATAATTTAGAGGGCTAATTCATTTATAATTAGAATGTATATATATGTTTAAGAAATATATATGAATTTAAATACTAATTAAATATGTATTTATCTTAATCATTTGTGATAATCCATCAGTATACTCATTTGTTTCAGGATTAACATGAAGATATCGATGTATTTGAGCTTGAGTGACCCCCCTTCCAAGTTGCTTTCCCTAAAATATTAAATTAATGTCAAGTTTAATTGGTGAAATGTAATAATTAATTGAATATAACTTAATAGATATATATTAATAGTAACTACCATATAATATTTAATTTATCCAACAGACATGGAACCTTCGTTATGAGTACTGGTACCCCTCTCAAATGCTCTGTTAATTTTTGTTTTTTCTCTTTTCTGTTTATAAGCATATGTGTTCCATTTCCTCCACAAAACACTCCAAACATTTTCATCAATCCAATTCAGCCATTTTTCTTCGCCCTTATTACGTGCGTACACCAACATATATGGCAAACGCTTGGAGAAACGATGGTCAAAAGAAGGCAAAACTGTAGCATTATGCTATCTTTTATCTCACCCCGAGACAACCATGATTTTTTATATTTCTCTTGTATGACTTTAGCAATTGCCTTTGCAGATGATTTAAAAGAAAGATATCTTTAAAGTTTACACGCAAATTAAATATAAAAATTAATTAATAAAATAATGTAAAATACAATAATTGATAATAATGAAATATTTAACGGTCATAATTTAAAATAGTTTACATACCTATCTCCTTCTGGAATAATGACAATGCGATTGTAGCAATCAATACATTCAGGTTCCATTATTTCGTCTATGATTTAAGAATGTATAGGGACCTCAAGATATAGGGGAATAGTTCCACCCTAGTACCAATCGTCGGCATCGACATGAGAAATGGGTCATTAACAACACATGATTTAACAACTTTTTCCTTACCATGTGATGTTTTGGATATTCCTTGTATTCCAGCCATTCCCGTTCCTCCTGATCCTCGTAATCCCGACACTGAAGTCATGTCTATATATATATATATATATCAAATACACACACATTTCATGTAATTAATTGTCATCGTCATCATCGTTGTCGTCATTTGATGAGTGAATTAAGTCACTGCCTTCATCATTCTTTAATTCTTCTATTTTTTTGTTCATCAACTTCTTCTCCAATGTTTGATTCATGACAAAGTTAACTAATAATCTCATCTCTAATCACATGATTCAAATTTGACATTTCATCCATTTGATATGCAACTTCTTTATTTTGACCTGCTTCAACTTTTTCGGTTCCACTCGTTGGTCTTGTTTTGATTGCATCACACCAACCTTGTTTGCTTCTGACCATTGATGGATAAGGACCATAATACACTTGTTTTACATTATTGGCTAGGGCAAATGGATCAACTCGTGGATATTTTTTGCTCATACGAATGTCTACCGTATTGGATATCAAATTGATCTTAGTTCTTTTGCTAGATGGATCAAACCACTTATAGTAAAACAACACCATTTTTTTCACATAATCTAGGAACGCATAGTCAATTTTGTAAATATGCCCAATTATACCGTAGAAATCTTCTACTACACCACTATCAGACACACTTTTCAAACAAACTCCACTATGGTTTAACTTCAGTGCAGTTAATCAAAATGTGAACATGTGTCGCATTAAATACTGTCACTTGGTCAGAAAATCAAAAAATCTCTACTAGCATGATGACCAGACAAGCAAAATATTGATAAAGCATGTGGGTGACGTATAACACTATCAATATCATTTCTCTCGTTCACAGGTGACAACGTTTCGTTGTTGAAATAATGCGAACAAAAGTGTGTTGTTTCACGATATAGGTAAGATGAACAAATTGAGCCCTCAACTTTAGCTTTATTTTTCACCGACCGTTTTGAATAACCCATGATATAGGTAATACTTTCTCCAACTTATATAGAATCATCGGAATGTCATTTTCTATCTTGATGAGATCTTTATCAATGAGCATTGAAAAACACAAATTCTTGAAACATTAACTCACTTCAATAAGTGGGTTCAATACATGTGTCGATAAAGCACTAAAGGCAATAAGAAGTAAACACTTTAAAAATATATGACAATCATGACTTTTCATCCCATGCATCCTCCCATATTATACATCAACATATCTTGTCAAATTAGAACAATAACCATCAGGCATCTTCAACTCTTTGATCCAACGATAAACAAATTTGGTTTCATCAGCAGATAAAGTATAATTTGCACGAGGTTTTAGACTCTTGACGTTGTGCTCCACCAACAACAAATTTGGTTGTCTACAATATATAGCCTATGTATTTTCCAGTTTTGTCATTATCTTTTGTTTTCCCTTTCACATTCATCATAGTATTAAATATGTCGTCAAAGAAATTTCTCTCGATATACATAACATCGAGATTATGTCTCAAAAGATTATTTTTCTAATATAGTAGATCCCAAAAAATACATCTTTTTGTCCAATTGTGTCGTTATCCGTAACCTTGTGGTTTACAAGCCACACCGCTAACAACGTGTACCTTTGGCATATCTTTTATTTTATTCCAAACATGTTCTGATGTCAATTTAATCGGTGGTCCTAGATTTTCTGCATAGCCCTTCATAAATGCAGCTTTGTTCCTTCTAAATGCATGATCAGCGAGTAATAACCTATGGTGCAAGTCAAACCACGATGTCTTCCCACCAAATTTTAAAGTAAATGTTTTTGTATCTTCCATATAAATAGGATAAGCCAATTACCATGGGTGCCCCATCTTGACAACATCCCATAAGCAGAGAAATCATTAATGGTCCACATCAAAACAACTCTCATCATAAAATTTTGTCTCAGAGCAATATCATATGTCAAGACACCACTCCACAACCTCTTCAAATCGTCAATCAAAAGTTGTAAAAAAAAAAATCAATATCAGTTGTAAGATTAGAAAGACCTGGTATCACAGCAGCTAAGAACATATAAGGTTTACACATAGATATATCAGGAGGAAGATTGTAAGGAGTAACAATAATCGACCAACAAGAATAAGGAGTAGATGATGCTTCTATGTACGACGTAAATCCATATGAGGATAATCCAAGTCTTACATTGTGTGGATCTGACGCAAAATCATGATGGATTTGATCAAAGTGTTTCCATCCTTGACCATC